>CM035165.1:2617436-2994243 GCA_020205615.1 Panax quinquefolius
AAAAAAGATGATTACTTTCCCACTAACCCCCAAGTGGTTTTCATCACCATACAAAAATCCAGCAAATAAATGGAGCCTTAGCCTGCAAATTGGTTGATCAAGAACCATAGAGTATAAATTGAATAATCAAACACATAAAGAACCTTTAAAAATTTTGCTTTTCTTTTTCCCATGGCATTTTAGCAAATTCAGATATAAAAATACCAAATAAATTTTCCCACAAAACATTTCCACCATATTTTTACCATAAAAATAAGCAGAAAATAAATATTCAAAATCTAATAATACCTGAAAGAGTAGACACAGTCTTCATTGCCTTCCTCTTATCTCTGTCATCATGTATCTCCAATTTCAAAATAAACTTCTGTGACAACAAATGAAGGACAAGAGATTCAAAACAAAATTATCCGAACTACTCAAAAAAATAAAAATAAAAAATCAGAACAAACAATAAGTTGAGCAGATCAATTAAGTTTAAATGAGAATACCAAAGATCCAGTAACTTTTAGTCAGCAAACTGAATCAATTATATATAGATGTATGTGTACACACACATGCACACAATTCAATGAATCAAACCAAGTTTAGCACCTTATATATGAGCAATAAAATCATAAATCCTAATTCTAATCACCCAAAAATTGAATATCAATTTTCCAATTAAAATAAAACACCATACAATTTATTATGACCCACAAAACTCAGTTAAGCTAGAAAATCAAAGTGAATTAAAATAAACCCCATAAAAGATCATTTCCTTTTATGTTCCTGAGCCCACAAAGAATCATGTTTCATATTCCAAGAAAAACTAAAAAGTAATACAGAGAAAATCTGGAGAATCAGAACAAATGGTACAATAAACTGAATCAGAATCAAACTGGGTATATAAGAATTTAGCAGGAAAAAGAAAAGATGGGTATGAAAGAATCAAACCTTCATTTGTATGGGTTTGGTGGGATTTTGATTCTGAGCTAAAAAAAATGCAATTTGGATCAGAACCAAAAAGGAAAAGAGGAGAATGCTGAGAAGGGGACTAAAGAATGAAAGAGATGTTAAAAAGGAGAGCAATAGGAGAGGAAAATGAATTATGCTTTCTCTGAGGGAAGAGAGAGAAAGTGCGGTGTTTGGATGTACAAAAAACCAATAAAATCCGAATCAAAACAAGAAATGCAGAATAGGAGAGAGAAAAAAAACAGTACTAGCCAGAGGTTAGAGAGAGAAATGGGTATACGATACGATTCTGAAGAAAAAGTGAGGGGGATCAAATGGAACTATTTTAAGGGCATCAGTCAAATAGGAAGAAGATGAAGTAGTAAAAATTTGAGAGCAAACACCAAAGCTTGAGTTGAGTTGGTGGACTATTAGGGGTATTTGTTTAGAATTGAATAGAGTTGAATTTGAATGGCTGAATGGTAAGATAGAGAAGCTGAATGGTCAGATTTTTTGAGCTGAATGAAGTAAAAAAAAAATTAAAATTTTAAAAATTAAAAAAAAAATATTAACTATTATATTAAATAATATTAAATAAATTTACAACAATTTTGAATTTTTTTAGAGGGGGTAAAATAATAAAGTTTTGTCATTCAGATGTTTCAGACATGTCAATTATCAAACAGTTTTTTTCATTCAGATTCAACTTATTCATATTCAGATTTAGCTCATTCAAATTCAGAGATATTGCATCTTAATTGTTTATTTTTTAAGAGTTAACATATTTGTATTAAGAGATATTCTGTATAGTTAAGATATAAATATGAATCTAAACTATTCAGAGTAATACAAAAATATAAAATTTTAAAATACATTAAGAGGTGA
This sequence comes from Panax quinquefolius, assembly GCA_020205615.1. Classification (NCBI taxonomy): domain Eukaryota; kingdom Viridiplantae; phylum Streptophyta; class Magnoliopsida; order Apiales; family Araliaceae; genus Panax; species Panax quinquefolius. Next base: position 2,619,252 of record CM035165.1, read on the forward strand.
GATATTAATATGTAATCAAACACCTTCAAGCATAAAAACACCACCAGACATAAACAAGTTGGGTTCAACCAGGCATTAACGAGTTGTGTTCAACTCACTCGCTAACAACTCAATTTATTTACAATTTTAATTTTTATTTTATCAAATTGACTACTTTTACAAATTAATAATTAAATATGTGTGTGGGTGTATATTTGTTAATTACGATTTAGAATAAATTGCACCTAATTTCTTATGATCAGAAGAAAGTCTCAAAATGTGAAGAAAAAAAAAAATCACCATGTCCATGAGTCCATTGATTTCCAAGTGTTGCCGACGCGCGTGGAACTGCCATGCACCTCGTTAAGAATAAGCCGTCGGACGGCGGACCCCACAGGTCAAAACATTCTAATTCCTTACGTGGCATATATATCAACGCCGTAAACTTAGACGTAACATAATACGATGATAGTATTTTAATCCAGTGCTCTCACGCGCAGCCATGCTTGACAGACACGCAAGCCAATAACAATGATAAAAGTGTTTTTACATTTGGCTAAACTTATTTATTTTAAAATAACTTGCAAGTCATTTTTTGAGAAGTTAAAATTTGTTACTTATCAATAATAATTTATAAGTTAAAAAATAAGTTATTTTCAAACACTTAAACACTAAAATACAACTTATAAGTTAATTTGACCAATTTATATTTTGTTCCCGAATGACCTATAGGTTGTTAAAGCATTTCCAGTAAAGTGGATTATATTATGGACTATATTTAGTTTATATGACATCACTCCATGGGATGATAGTCTTTCAATCTTTCCGACAAATGGACTATCTCATGAATTATAATATTGAAAGATTATATTATATTTAATGAATTATAGTCCACTAATCATTCGTCCATACTCTTATTAAAATATATTAAAAATTATAGTCCACCAAAATTAGATTACTTGATAGTCTTTTGGATCCACCGAAAAATCTCCTAGACTATATTTAGTCTAGCTATTGGAGATGGAGCACGAATAATAGGGATCCGGTTAGCATGAAGTTTGTTTTTTGGTAAATTGGTCAATTGAACGATAGAATGCTGACAAACATAGAATTTCAACTGCGTGTCAGCACTCTATTGGCCAATTAACCAACTTACCCAAAAATACAACATGATTCTTTGATATCATTTTCTCCACCTTTTTATTTGCTTTTTGTTCTTCTTGTTATAATTATGATTTATAGAGGTTTAATGGTTGAGACTTGAGACCCTATATATTCGATGTGGCCCATCTAAGCATACAAGCAGCCGACCCTATCTAGCTCAAAAGTAATTGGTGATCATTTGGATAGTTGAAAACTTGAAATATATTGGTATTGATTTACTTTGTAAACTAATATATCTACGAGTTAAAATGATATTTTCTCACAAATCTTTATCGTATAAAGGTGGGACTCACTCACTATTCGCATGAAAATATCAATTTTTTATATAAAAATATCAGTTACTTTTATTTATTTTTCTTGTGATTTGATAAAAAAAAAAAAAAAATGAAATGAAAGGACAATTATTTTTAAGGTTCTTTACATAAGTATACAACAAATAAAAAATAATTACAAGAAAAGTGCATCAATCAAATAATTATAAAAAGAATGTAATTATTACTCATATTACAAAAAATAGTACAATTCATAATAATAAGGAAACCTAATATCAAGGAGAAATAACTACCATAATTAATAATTTAAATTCAAATATCTTGGATCTAACAACAAATTCAAATTCAAATTCAAAAATAATAATTAAAATTCAAATATTCAAAGTTTGGTAACGTCATCTTCCTCCTCCCCTTCGTCGGTCATCTTCCTCCTCCCATTCGTCGCCGCTTCAACACGCCGATCTTCTCATTCATTACGGCCACAACTGACATTGTGACGAAGGTTGATTTAGTCTAAAAATTAAAAGGAGAAAAAAATAAATTTTAGTGCAGTTGGTATCCAAATATTTATACAAAGGTAACCATTTTAGTTTTTGTGGGTAACCAAGAGAAATTTCAGTGCAGTTGGTAACCAAAACTTTCAAAGGTAACAATTTTAGTTTTTATTGGTTACATTTGTATTAAGGTTTGGCTACCAACTGCACTATAAAAAAAAAATCTATAATATATTTTTTATAATTAATTGGTAACCCAATAAAACTGAATTGGTTACCTTTTGTATTAAAATTGACTACTAATGCATTATAAAAAAAAAATCTATAAATAGATTTTTTTTAATTAATTGGTAACCCAATAAAACTTAATTGGTTACATTTGTATAAAATGTTAGCTACCAATCAAGATTATTAAATAAAAAAATCTATAATAGATTTTTTAAAATAAATTAGAAACCTAATAACACTTGAATTGGTTACCTTGGTATGAATGTTTGACTACCAGTTATCATTTATAAAAAATCACAACAATCGTATTTTATGAAAAATCGCGGTGGTGGAGGATGGCGTTAACAAGTTAGGGGTACATACAGGTTAATGGTGGAGAAAGGCGGAGAAAAAGGCGTTAATGGTGGAGGAGGGAGGAAGATGGCGTTAACCGCGCAATTAGATTATGCCAAATCTATCCGCCATCCCGCTATTGCCTCTAACCACCGCCTTCTTACTCGTCGGAACCCTAGTTCTTTATATCCGTAATCTTGTTGTCTCTTGTTCTTCATGGACTTCTAGTGCTTTAGTTGCTTTCTGGAAGAACTCTTCAGTAAGACAGGGAGTAGTATTGAGGAAGAATCTTGTTGTTCTTGACTTGAATTTGATAGAAAAGCGGCGATTACATGAGAGAGAAATACCAAGTGGTTGAGAAAACCACAAGCCACTTTAGAGGAATCTGAGACCTTTGTTGCCCAAAAAATATATATATATATATATATATATATATATATATATATATATATATATATATATAGAAAGAATACGTTGAATGAAGAAGAAGAGTGATGACTAACTGCAATTGTTATAGATGAGGAGAGAGAGAAGAAGTCATGTGTATAACTAATCCCTAAATTAAGGGATTCTAATTGAATACTAATTCCCTAAATTAAGGAATCTTAATTGCACTAGTATTATAAATAAATATGGAAGTGTATTAGTTGTGTAAAGATTTTTTGAGTACATTATTGTTATAATTATTTTCAAAAATGTAATAGAATATATAATTTACCCTTATTTTTACATAAGATAACACAAACCAAACTTATACTTGAACCCACTTTTCATATAATCTCTCAGCACAATCCCCCCCAACCTGCCTACCTAGTCTAATCATTTCTCTTCTGTCTCACAAATAATTTCAACAAATTTCATACACAAGCCCAATCATACATGTCGAATTAGATGATTTAGTTAATAAATAAAAAAGTTTAGCTAATTTGTCATGATTTGTCTAAGATTATGTGAAAATGCTGATGAAGTCTTTAATGATTAAAATTGAGGTACCATGATTTAGGTGATTAAAATTGAGGTAACATGATTTAGGTGAGATTATATTTTTTCTTATAGAACTTTGTATTAACAACTTTTGTTTTAGTGGTCTAACAACTTCAAATAGTGGCTAAAGTGGATTACTAGATGGTGTTTGATTCCATCTTAATAACTCACCTCTTAATGTATCTTTAATAACTCACATTTTTGTATTAAGAGTTCATCTGAATAGTTTAGACTCATATTTATATCTTAACTATTTAGAGAACCTCTTAATACAAAGACTCATAATACAAAGATGTAGGCTGTTAAAATGTATTAAGAGGTAAACTATTAAGATGCATTAAGATGTAATCAAAGTCCATACTAATAGTTATTTTTATGACCATTGTCTGTTTATAAACTATTTAGGCTGCTATTGAGATTTTTATGAGCATGAAGTGTTGATAAAATGCTACTAAGAAAAGAAATTTAATAGAATCCTATTGAGTAAATTGATGCTTACATAGATGATGACACTGATATAGATTAAAATGAAATGAGTTATAAGTTTCCTAGAGCTACTTGACTGTCTTTCTTCATTATGATTGAAGCCTTGTTAATCAACTCAGTAATAAGTTTCCCTCTCTGCCGAGATCTCTACCTTCACCTTAAGTTTACTTCAACTTTTTGCAGGACATATGGCATCAATTTGACAAAGCAATGTCAAAGTACCATCTAAAGGAAGGTCTTGACAATAGCTTTGTTAAGGTACTTGGACTTGCACAATATGGTTTAAAGCTTCTTTGTAAGATGGTTTGCTAGAATCTAGGATCACATACGCACACAAACGATAGAAAATTAAGAATAACATATATTTACGTAGTTCTCCAATTTGAGTACTTCACAGGCGGTTTGTTGTTTATTGATGATTCCTTGGTTATATAGGACTTTACAATAGATAGTATTTATAGCTACTAATCCTATTCCAACCCTACTTTACATTATGTCTCAATTACCCATAATGTCTCTCAAAAAACAAAAAAAACTACGTTACACGATCGGCCGTAGTGCCAGTATAGCCACTTCTGAAGCGTTCAGAATAGCATGGCATGCCACTTAAGGTAAACTCAATCGAAACCTTTGGCGCTAGCAAGGCTACTATTAGCTTTCACCCAGCACGCCCCGCGCCACACCTGTAGTAACTCCTGTACGACGTCTCGCTACGCTCCGCTCCACACTAGCCTTTTTCAGTAGCTTCTATGTTATGAGTCACAAGTTCCAATATGGTTTAATTTCATTTTCAAAGATTGTACAAATTGTAAGTTTTAAATGATGTGCAAAGTTCTATAGTGAGATGGCAATTTTTTTTTTGTTCTTTATATTTATGATTTTAATTTTTTTTTTGCTTAAATTAAATTATCTCACTCACTAATTTTAGTTTTATCGTGTAATACACAATAAAATGTCGAGAAAAATAGACACAATGATAAAAGATAATAATACCGTATATATAAATTTAGAGATGACATAGGAATCTAAATATTTTTGTAAAATAATAATCACAATTAGATTATGAGAAAAAAAATAGTACATGTTTTTTCGGATAGTCTCTATAGATACTGGTAAGAAGGGTGTAAAATGAATTAAACGGTTCGACTTGATTCGTACTTGTTCGATTGAATATGAATAAATTTTAAAATTTGATAAATTATTCCAATTTTACTGTTAATACTCTGATCTCATATGCTTGAATAATTCAGACAAACGTTCGGGTTCAATTCGAAATCGTGTTTGACTTAGTAGCTAATCAAATTTTATTTCAAATTCGATAAATTTTATAAATCAAATATGTGCAAGTTTCAAACTCCATAATTTTTATAAATTGATAAATTCTCAATAAATTTTAAGAATGAAATTTAGCTTGACTTTGGTTGATTTACACCATAGTGATTAGTGGTAAAGAGGACTAGGGTCTGAGTTGAACAGAACTGGAAAAATACTTGGGTGGTGTTAAGAAGAAGAGGGAAGAGGAAGAGGAAGAGGACGAGAGAGAAAATTTTGATCAGAATTAAAATGCTTATTCTTTTATAATCATATATACACATATATAGATATAGAGAGGGAAATTGGATTGGAATTTGGAGGAGGAAGAAGATGATGCAGTGAAGAGAGAGAGGGATTCTACTTCCAGATCTCCGGCCACAATGCCACACCATCACAATCCTCCTCCTTCTCTCCCCTTGGTAGTAACCCTAAACTGCATCGAAGACACCACACTCGAACACGACTGCCTGGCCGGCGTCGCTTCCGTCGATCACGTCTCCCTCAGCCGTCTCGCCGAATCCAAGATCGACACCGCTTCAGCCGTCCTCCTTCACTCCCTCTCCTTCCTCCCTCGCGCAGCCCAGCGCCGGCTCCGCCCCTGGCAGCTCATCCTCTGCCTCGGTTCCTCCGACCGCGCCGTGGACTTGGCCCTCGCCGCTGACCTCGGTCTTCACCTGCTCGTTCATGTAGATGTGTCTCGCGCCGAGGAGGTTGCCGATACCGTCATGGCTCTGTTCCTTGGGCTTCTGCGTCGGACGCATCTGCTCTCGAGGCACACGCTCTCGGCTCGGTCCAGCCGCTTTGTCGTGGAATGCGTCGATGCCGAGGCCTCGTGTTGGGGATTATTGGCAGATCTGCATCTGCTAGGTCTTTGGCTACTCGAAGCTTGGCTTTCAAAATGAGCGTGCTTTTATTTCGATGTCCAGGAGGTATAAAACTATAAATTGTATTGAATTAAACGATTTAATAGCTACATTTCAACTGATTCTTAGTGTAATGAAGTGAGTTTAATTTTGTTTCCTTGATCACATTTTAGATGCTAGGATTGTCACTGTGATCTAACATAAACACACCTGTACAAGGAGTACGCACATAAACACAAATGGAGTTACAGCATCAGTTTTTAGCTGATCATGCTTGTTTATATATGTCAGCTAGATATAAATATGATAAAACTAATACATAATTAATGTTTGGTGTTTTACTCATTATGGTTTCAGTAGCTAAAATGTTATCTAATTTCATAGTTATCAAGGCGACAAGTCGAGGCGAGTTGACAGCCGGGAGCTTGAGCGCTTAGGCGACAAGGCGCCCGACTAGTCGTCCACAAGTCGATAAGTCGTTAACAACGTAAATTTTATACGAATAAAATTATATATATTTAACATTTATATGAATATTTATATATTGATATTTCTAATGATTTACCATATTCATAATACAGGTTGTAGCATATCAAATCACAACAAGAAGCGAACAAGATCAAGTCAAAATGATAATTTTACTATAGTTGTAATTTTTTGAACTTGTACCAACTACCAACTTCAAATTATATAAATGGTGTTACATTTGTAATATTTAGTTTAATTTATTATAATTCTTAAATTTATGTTTAGTTTCTTCCCATTTTAACATTGTATATAAAGACATGTTCATTGTGACATTGCCAAAAACAAACATAATATAGAAATGAAAAAGCAGTCATAAAAATTTAGTATTCTTTAACTCAAAATTCTCATTTTCATAATGAAAATATCACTCAAGTTATCAAACAAAATCATCATCATCTCTCCCAGCAGTGGCATCATCACTCGAAACAGTAGTTACTCTTCGGCCATAATCATCATCATCAACATCCTCATCATCATTAGGAAGGCCCTCCTCCTCTTCTCCAACATCAGAATTAGCTTCATTCACAATCACAGCTCTTGAAGTCAAAGCATTACCACGCCGTGAGTAGAATAGACCCGTCCTACGAGGAAGATTGCGTCCCTCGACGGCATCAGATGCACCAACAGCTCTATCAACATCCTCCCACGTAAGACATGTTAATTTTTTTAAGCATTACAAGCTGCAAATTTTTTATATAGATGTTATAGATGTTACATGCTGTAAATCAATTCATGAATCAACTTGAAGTCTATTAGTGTAACAAATATCCGCAACAAACAAATCAGCAATGCAAATAGCCGTGAGTAAACAAAACCAAACGACAGCAGTCATGAGTAAACAAAACCAAACAGCAGCAGTCATGAGTCAACACAACACAACACAACATGAGTTAAAAATTAGCAGCAAGCCAGCAACAGTCATGAGCGAAGAAGACAGTGAAGAAAATGTATAGAACAAATAAGAGCTTGCATACCTTAAAAATGTTGATAAGTCTATTGATCTTCACCCTTTGGAAATGCTAAGACAACAAGAACAGGCAAGAAGAAGGAAAAGGACGAGCAACAGTCTCGTTTCTCCCTCTCGTTTCTCCCTCTCGATTCTCGAATAGTCGTCGAAGGAAAAGGAATTGTCGAAGAAGGAAAAAGATAACTGAAGTACAAATTTGTCGAAGAAGGAACTGTCGAGCAGCTCGAACTGTCGTCGGAAATGGGTTTGTCGTCAAACTGTCGAACAGACAATAAGAAGGAAAAGGTTTGATTTCTTTGCGGTCCCTCCTCTTTGGAAGTTCTCCTCTCGTATCACATCGATTGTCGAAGTTCTCCTCTCGTTTCGATTTCTCTCCTCTCGTCGAAGAATGAAAAGTTCGAATGAAAAGAAACTGTCGATCGATTGTCGAAGAAGGAAAAAAAAAAAGCGAGCAGATCGATTTAGGTTTTTGAATTGGGTCGGGTCAAACCCGCTTTGGAAAGTCGCCCGCTTTGCTAGGTAGTCGTCAAGTCGTCTGCTGAGCGTCCAAGTCGTCCAAGGTGAGGCCTGAGCGGTCGACTACGTGCTCTTCAACCCAGTCGGTAGGACGCCTTGCTTTTTTTGGTCGACTCGACGCCTAGTCGTCGCCTAGGCGACGGCTAGTCGACGACTTGACAACAATGTCTAATTTAAAAACTTATTGACATAGATCAGTGCAAATTATTTTGATGTCCGCTAGATAGAAATTTGATATAATTAAAACCTCAAGTTCCCCCTATATCCTGCAAAGATAGACCTTTTTGTTCCAGGGTTTTCTGAGATGGTTTTAGTTCAAGTTGTAAATCATATTTATACTATAGACTGTAATTTCAGTTTCAATATAGTTGAAAGTGATCTATTGGTAACACATGTTCACTTGCAGCTTGACTTTCACTATACAGTAAAACCCCTATTTAGGAATACTCTATATAAGAATAACCTCTACAATATTATAAAAAAAATTGGTCCCAATTTGGGCTCAGTTATAAATAGGAATAACCTCTAAATTGTAATATGTTATATACTTTTTAAGTCCCGTATTAAGAAACTATATACCTATATATATTTAATAATTTATATATATATATATATATATATATATATATAGAGAGAGACAATATTAATTTTAAATGACTACATTTTCTATAAAGGACTACATTTTCCTATAAAAGACTACATTTCCTATAAAATACCTCATTTTCCTATAAAAGACTACATTTCTTATAAAAGACTACATTTTCTTAGTTTGAAAATCTAAATAATTTATGTTTTCTTTAACTTTGCATAAATATTTTTTGAATAATAATTATTAGGGAGTTCTTATTGATATTTTTGTTAAAGTGGATATTTTTGGGTGTTCGGAAAATCTTTTGTACCAATACCTCTATTTAGTAATAACCTCTCAATTAGAATACAAATAGTTTGGTCCAAAGTCTATTCCTAAATAGAGGTTTTACTGTATATACTTTTTTGTCTGATAGTCACATTATAGGTACGGGGAAAAGCAATATTATATGCTGGCATGTGTTACCCTGTCATTATATACAAATGGAAAAGATCTTGCCCCAATTTATGCTCTTGGATGTTTTTTTCTTTTCATACTATGTCTCGTCATTAATTTATTTATAAGTAACATTTACACAGGGAAAAGGAAAAACAAGTAGAACTTCCAGCACTTTCCCTCCTGCTGCACGGAGAATGGACACCCTTAATGACTTACTTGCTGCAAGTGACCTTGTCTCCCTCCATTGTGCTCTTACAAATGAAACAGTTCAGATAATCAATGCAGATTGTTTGCAGCACATAAAACCTGGTAAATATTATCATGTTGCACTTGAGGTATTTTCTATTGGAAAAGGAGTTTGGCTTCCTCTTGTTTGCAAATTTAAGGGGAATGACTATTTTTTGCAGGAGCATTTCTTGTTAATACTGGTAGCAGCCAGCTATTGGATGATTGTGCTGTAAAGCAGCTTTTGATTGATGGTACCCTTGCAGGCTGTGCTTTGGATGGTGCTGAAGGTCCACAGTGGATGGAAGCATGGGTATGATGAGTAGTCTTAGGGTATGAACTTATATGATATAGAATGTATGTCAAGGTCATGTTGTTACCTAGAGGCTCATTACTTTCATAAGGTGTCCTTTTCTTGTTCATTTCATGTCTCGTGTTTCTACTCCTATCCTACCTTTTTATTTGTCGGGCTTTTGGTTTGTGCGTGGGTTGCTAAGGAGGAGGGGGGGGGGGGGGGTTGGAGCACCTGGTTTTTATGTTCCTCCAACCCTTCATCCTGCATAAACTCCAACATGGTGGTCCACAACTGGTTTTGCATACAACCAGAGTCCAGTAGTTGCACATGAACTTCTAAAACGTCTATTTTGTAACGCGGGAACAGGGTTTTGGTCTGTCAGTGGCTATCCCTTTTTCTTACTCATTGCTCTTAGTATGTTATTCTTATTTTCTCCCCCAATTTCTCCTTACCTATTCTATGAAAGAAGCTGCGTCACGCATGTAGTGTTTGCCACAAACACTAGTATTCATGAGGAGCCATCATGATGTGTATTATTTAGTGAGGATAGAGGGATACAAAGAGATACTTAGGATTAAGCAAGAGAAAGAGATAAGAGGTGTCAGGAGAATATCCTCTCCAAAATAATAAAACATATTGGGAGAAAACAGCTAGACAAACATAAAGTAAAAATTAATTGTGTGGTTTTCTTGACCTTAGAAGTTCAAGTTTTATAAGCTTTTATATTTATTGACTTCTAAAATTTGTGAAGTAATGATGCGTGGGGTTTATAAGAGTTCTAGGCTGACACTTGTTTGTTATTCTTTGACTTCACTTCAGGTTAGGGAGATGCCCAATGTATTGATACTACCACGCAGTGCAGATTACAGTGAAGAAGTTTGGATGGAGATAAGGGAGAAGGCTATTTCTATATTGCAGACATTCTTCTTGGATGGTGTTATTTCAGAGAATGCTGGGTACGATGAAGATGAAGAGGAAAGTGAAACAGTTTATGAAAACGAACATGTTGATAGACAAGAAGATGATACTGCTCTACTGGGATCTGTAAATGAGAAGTTGACATATGATATTAGTGTAGCTACAGAAAGTTCCCACTCCCAGAAAAAGATTATTAATCAATCAAAGGAGTCTCCAAGTCATCTTCAAGGATCAGGTTTGTCCCAGAATACCCCCACTCGATCTGAAGTAAAGCGCACCAGATCAGGTAAGAAAGCTAAAAAGAGACATGGTCGCCAAAAATCCCTTCAAAAAACTGATGATACATCTATATTGGAAAAAGAGAGTACGTCTCACCGAGAAGATGATACTGCAATGAGTGGCACAGACCAAGTGTTGAGTTCCAGTTCACGTTTTGCTTCTCCTGAAGATTCAAGAAGTAGAAAAACAGCAATGGAATCAGCACAAAAAATGTCTTCCGAGCATCTTCCGAAATCAAGCCCACACCTAAATAGAAAGTCTGCTGATTTACTGAAAGATGGTTATGTTATAGCTCTGCATGCAAGAGATAGGCCTGCACTTCATGTCTCCAGGCAAAGAGTTCAAGGGGGTGGTTGGTTCCTAGACACATTGTCAAATGTTACGAAAAGAGATCCAGCAGCACAATTCCTCGTAGTTTTAAGAAGCAAGGTTTGTATGTGTGTCAGAGCCTTTTGTACTATTCTTTTTTGTCACCTTGTTGTTGATCCATTTTAAACTTATTGGCAAATGGCTTTGGACTGAGTTTTGTTTTTCGGGTACTGCTAAGCTGTTTGATTGTATGATTGAATTGTCTGCAGGATGCAATTGGTTTGAGATCATTCACTGCTGGTGGAAAGTTATTGCAGGTATGCAAGTCTTAGTTTTAGTAATGTTCATGAATCATGATGTATCTTGTTGAAGAATGATTTTTAAGCACCATATCCACTTTTATTGGAAGATGTGAGATTCTTAGTGTTAATTTTTCATGCTTGTGGTTTTTGAAAGGAGGACATTTTGTTACCAAAAAAAGAAGTGAAAGAAATATCAACATCTAGACACGTGTGTTGAGATTATGAGAGTTTTAGGAACATTGTGATATGGTCCACATCATCAAAGAATGTACGGTATTTTATAACAATATTTTACTTGTTAATTCTTTGTTGATGGCCTGGGTAAAAGTAATCTTGAAAGTAATTTGGTAGAGAAAATTGGTCACCAAATCTAGAGGATATTACTGATCATACATTTTGGGAATTGTTATTTCCACACGGGGAATTTGATATTTCCACAAGGTCATACTCACATGAACGTGGGTCCCAGTCACTATTCCTCAGAGACTAGTCTTGTGGAAATATCACTTCTCTATATTTTTTACATTTTCAGCAAACAATTAATCTGCCTTATCTTTCACATAGACATTAATTCTCGTCCTTGTTGATATACTTTTTCCTGGTTTTCCTCAAAAGACAATGTGTTTGTTGAGTTATTAGTCTAATAAATCTATAGTGCATTCCTATTATATGCGATCATCTTTGGGAATTGATTAGGTATATGCAATGACATTGCCTTTATGTTAATCTACTTTTACATTTCAAATTTTGTGAAGTGAGGGTTGGGAGGAATTTTCATGTAACGGGTCCCTGGATGTCTATGTTGTGAGAAACTTCTCAAAGTACAATTCTATTTTAGACAAAGTTTATGTCAGAATTGGTGGCAGCTTTTTTAGGAATCAATGAACCATTGGAGGCCTTTTAGGTTTCATAGAAAAAGTTAATTATTTTTAGGCTTCATAGAAAAAGTTAATTATGGTTCTACTGGCTTCATGATAGAGGACACTTTGTGAAAGGAGATTTATTGGATTTTTTTACAGTTGTGAATCTGCAGAACTTTAATTCGGAGAACTTGAGTGGAGTGAGGGGTGATTGCTAAAGTTTATACCGTTGACTTATGTCTACTAATTAAAATTAATGGTAAAGAATGCTAAAAGGGTGAAAGGAGGGATATTTGGAATTATGAAGAAAGGGATTTGATAGACATTGATTTAAAGTAAATTGCAAGTACAGGTTGGAACTGGTGATTCGTTTTAATTACTAATGCATTATTGTTAACCCATTTGAATTAATGGCCATGATTTCAAACTCAATGAAAGCATCCTATCCATGTTCAAACTTTTGTTGCTGAAAGTTCTTTTCTACCAACATGCCTTGATGTCACTTTGATCTGATGACAAATAAGTATCTGGGATGTAAAAGATGGCACTGTTATCATTACATAATGCGAATGCTCTTTAGATGATCCCAATATCAATTAGAAAGTTCTTTTATATGCTTTCTAATTGAGTTCTCGTAATGATTTTTATCTAAAACTTCCTATAAAGATAGACTTCATGACTGCCCATACTTAATCTATTTTTACTCTGATGTTCATAACAAATTGAATGCAAGTACACTGGTGAATTTAAATTTAAAGATTCCTATTGCAAAATTGCAGATAAATAGGAGAACAGAATTTGTATTTGCTAGTCATAGCTTTGATGTTTGGGAGAGTTGGTCACTCGAAGGTCCTTTGGAGGAATGTAGGCTGGTCAATTGTAGAAATCCTTCGGTAAGTCCACTTGCTTCGTAAGAGTGTTTAGCGTGAACTAGTTAGTTCATAACTTATTTTAGCTCTTATTTCTGTATAAATAAATGCAGCATCTCTATACTTGCGCGTTTCCTGTGTTATAATATTGAATGCATTTGTTGTCTATAAACAAATACACTTGAACAGTTTGAATTCTTGGTATGGCTAGCACATTTTTTCAGATGAAGTATTTTAGAAGTATATATGATTCTTTCTTTCTAGAAGAATTTGGAAGCAATCAGTTAGCAGCAGCAAACTATTACTAGTGCTACAAATAGAGTTGCAAACGATCGGAACCAAACCGAACATTCTCGAACTCGAGCACTTATACTCGAACAGGTACGAGTAACTATATCGAACCAGAAGCTATGTACGAGTTCGATTGGTGTTCACGAACATAATCGGACAAATCAAGTTCGCGAACATTTACTAATGCACTGAACTGAGAAAACTGAGAACTCAAAAGCAAATTAAAAACAGTTAAATAAATACCAAAAATATCTTCTCTAACTCTAAGTAATTCAATTAAAAATTAGACCAAATATTATCATCATCATTTATCCCAAAAATGATTACTGAAAAGTTTGAAGTTAGAACTTAAAAGTTAACTACTAATATTAGTTTTGTTATTTGTATTTTGTTATTTTGTATTAGTTTTGTTATTTTAAATTATTTAGGAATATGATATAAATATATAATATATATCATATATATATATAATATTATATTAGTAGTAGTGGACTAGTGGTCAATAGTATAATTTATTACATAATTAGTCTAGAATAAATGAATAATATTTTATCTATTTCATAAAAGAGTCTTATTTAAGATTTTTATAATGAAATTATAAAATTCTAAGATTTAAAATAATGTGAATTTAGTTGATTTAGATTAATTTAATATCTAATAGACTTGTAGACTAATATTGTTAACTTTTAAATGTATTAGTACCAAATATTTCATAGATTTTCGAAATATAAGTAATAATTGAAATATAAGTAATAGATCAATTGATCAAGAAGTATGAATTTTCAAAGTCGATAGGAAATATTTTTAATTCAAAAGGGATGTGATAATTAACTTTTGAATACAATAAATCTTGAGAATTTTTTTATAAAAAGTTTATAATTTTCATAATTATATTGTTTAAAACTAAATAAATTAACTACGATTCTAAGATAAAAGGGTCAAAGCTATTTAGAGACTTTGTTTCATTTTTTTAATAAAAAAATTGTTTATTCTAATTTAAATTAATAACATATTTTAATTTTATGCAAACGGTATTGTGAGTCTGTGACATATTGTTTAATTGGACTTTTCTCAACAACTTTTTAGTTTTTACACTAAATATGATTACTTAATTGCGTAAATGATAAATCAAAGTTAGTCAATCACTCTCTCTCTCTGTCTCACATACACATCGCAAGTTTGTAAGACTGTAACACTAAAAAAATTCAAAAATTGGTAAAGTTAAGTTTACACTTTTAATTATATAATTGATAGTTGATGTTAATATACAATAGTAATTGACTAATTATACAATGACTATCACTTTATTAGCGAAGTTTCGATACTTTGATGACTTGATTTCTCTATTATCTATCTTGAATTGACAATTTTAATAACTCGTGTAAATATAACCAAGTGTATTGTATCATTTTTTAATTAATGTCAAATTGTCATTGCATGATGATTAGTGACTTTATTTATGTGATTTATGACATGGGTTATAACTTATAATCTATTAAATTATTAGGGATGTAAATTGTAATAATCCAACAATCATTGTTAAAATTCTTATGAAAATACTAAAATTATTTTGATTAAAATTTAGAGGTGAAGAAGTACACATTATTATTTATTAATTATTTAATAAAAATATTTACTTATAATCAATTATTAAAAACACAAAAAGATGTTTTAAGTAATAAAAAAAGAAAATTACTACAAATTTAACCATTATTGATAAGATAAACATTAGAATTTAATATGAAATGACCAAAACTAATTATTTATATGTAGAATTTTAGAAACAATTTAAAGTGAACATATATATAAGAAATCGAACCCCTCGAACCTATATATCGAACTCGAATAATCGAACCAACCCCGAACTCGAACTTACTGAGTCGAACCGA
Organism: Panax quinquefolius; assembly: GCA_020205615.1. Taxonomy (NCBI): domain Eukaryota; kingdom Viridiplantae; phylum Streptophyta; class Magnoliopsida; order Apiales; family Araliaceae; genus Panax; species Panax quinquefolius. The sequence goes on from CM035165.1 coordinate 2,634,644, forward strand.
ACTCGAACCGTTCGCGAACACAGGTGAGCCGAACCACATGGTTCGCGAACATGTTCGATCGAGCAAACGAACAGAACACCTTGTACGAACTCGACTCGATTAGACGCTCACCTCGAACTCGAACCGAACCGAACCGGTTCGCGAACGGTTCGGTTCGTTTGCAGCTTTAGCTACAAATGAGACTTCTAGAATATACTCCCTCCGTTGCAAAATATAATATCATTATTGACTTTTAAAGTCAATTTGAGACATTTTCAAGCTTAAAATTGACAGATTCATTTATTTTTTAGTCAATACAATGATAAATATTATAAACTATCGAAAAAGTATTAAAAATTATAAGATAAGATTTATTTTTTCGTAGTTGATGAATCATATCAATTTATAGTTTGAAGTTATCTCAAACTTACTTTTAAAAGTCAAAATGATCTTATAATTTGGAATGGAAGGAGTATATATTAAGGAAGTAAATGACATCTAAAAAAGAGTAGTACTGTTTTGTTGACTCATTTTTCTGAATTTAAAGGTTTACATATGACATGCTTGGTATAAAGAAATTTCAATGATCGATTTTTAATATTAAACTTGAAAGACTAAAACTTAGTATTTGGGGATTATTATTTTTTTGAAAAAATTAGTATGTGGAAGTGTTAGGAACTGGATGAGTTCCTAACAGTGAGACAGAGATAATTTAGAGAAGAAAGAGATTGAAACAGAGTTTGGGGAGAAAGAAATGGCAGAAATAGGGTAGAATGGCGGTGAGGAAGAGACGAGGGAGAAGAGTTCAAAGAGACTCTCAGATATTTTATATAATTGTTCATAAAGCTTGAAATGAAAATAACTCATTGCTTACATGTTTATACTAAAGTTAGTTGTAGGAAAATAAAGCTTGACGTACACCTACTTTACTTATCTTACACCATCTGCACATGAGCATGTGAGGTTGTTACTTGGAGAATATTCTAGATATGAAAACCTAACAGAAAATGAATAAGGTTATGCTTGACAATTCCCTCCTTTAAAATCCATGCCCTTGTGAATATCAGGATTAGTCGCCTCTTTTCCGGTGTTTATCCTTCTTGATAAGCTATCAGCTGTTGTGTTGTCTTTGCCCCCTTTTGTAGCTAATGTTGTACTCATATCCAAGTAGCTTACTCAACCACCTTTGCTGCAAGCATGAGACTACCTTTTGTTCTAAGAAATATTTGAAGGACCGGTGATCAGTACTGCTTAGGAAACCCATCTCTTAACTGCTTCTACAACTGCCATGAGTTCCTTCTCATAAGTAGAGAACCCTTGTCCTTTTGGCCCAAGAGTCTTACTGAAATAAGCTAATGACCTTCCTTCTTGGATTAGTATAGCTCCAATGCCTCCCCCAGAAGCATTTGTTTCAATTTCAAGTTGTTTGTTGAAATCTGGTAATGCCAAAACTGGTGCAGTGGTTAAGGCTCTCTTTAATTGATCAAATGTCGTTTTTGTTGCTTCATTCCATCCAAAATTGTCTTTTTGCAGTATAGTGGTTAAGGGTTTTTTCATGGTGCCATCCTCTTAAGCCCTTCAAAGTTGTAGGTCTGGGCCATCTGAGAACACAATCCACTTTTGAAGAATCCATAGCTACTCCCTCTGTTGATATGACATGTCCTAGGTATTCCACTCTTTCTCCTTGGTAATTTCACACTTGCTAAATTTAGCATATGTCTGATTCTCACTTTAAAAACTGCTCTCAAGTGGAGGTAGTGATCATGCTTTTAGAGTATATCATGATGTCATAAAAAAACACTAGCACAAATTTTCTTAGAAAAGGTTGGAACACATGGCTCGTCAAATTTTGAAAAGTTGCAGGTGCATTTGTCAACCCAAATGGTAAGACAGTAAATTCAAAATGGCCTTGATGAGTACTTAAGGCTGTTTTCTCTATGTATGTCTTCAGGTGCCATTCAAACTTGGTGGTAACCAGCTCTAAGGTCCAGCTTAGTGTATACTTTGGCTCCACTCAATTCGTCTAATAGCTCATCTATCAAGAGTATAGGATATTTGTTCTTTATGGTCAAAGAGTTGAGATGTCTGTAGTCAACACAAAAACTCCATGATCCATCTTTTTTCTTTACTAGGAGTATAGGAGAAGCAAAGGGCTCTTGTTAGGTCTGATAATTCCTGATTGTAACATCTTCAGAACCAATTTCACAATTTCATCTTTTCGTTCATAAGAACACTTATAGGTCCTGATGGAGATGGAGAAGGGTTGAGCTCCTTGTTTTAGGTTGATATGGTGATCTAGGAACCTTTTAGGAGGCATTTCTTTTGGCTCTTCAAAGATGGAGTTAAATTCTTGTAGAAGGTCCTTGATTTTGTCATTCTTAGATGATTCCATTTTATCATAACCTTAGGAACTTGACTTGCTCGTTGCTCCTCCATACTGGTTGAATAGATTAGTTTAGCAAAACCATGTCCTTGGCCTTTAAATTGCATTGCCAAGGAGTCCATTGTAATCAATTTTAAGGAGTGGGTTCCAAGTTTTTGTTTCCCTTGCAGTTGCACTTCCTTTCCCTGATACACAAAGTCTATGGTTAAGTCTTTATAGTCGAAGGTGACTGGTCCCAACTGCCCCAACCATTGTACTCCCAGCTCCATGTCACAACCTCCTAGGAATAGGATGTTGACTGGGCCTTTATAGTTCACCTTATTCATGACCCAGGTGAATTCCTTACATTGTGACTGCACATTAATTGAGAGCCATTTGCAACTGTCACTTTCATGAGAGGAATATTTTCCAGCTTTCACCCCAGCCCTTGAGCAGTGTTTGGATCCATGAAATTATGGGTACTGTCCCCCATCAATTAGAATTGAGATTGGTTTTCTTCCCACGTACCTTGTGACTACAAAATTTCTTGGACTGGAATACCCATCTATAGCATTCAATGAGACTCCTATCTCTTCCCTCGAGTTAAATGCTTTTGAAGTCACTCTACTATAGGTCAACTTACAAATGGGTCATTGAACCTTTTTTCTTACAAATGGGTCATTGAACTCTTATTTACTTACAAACCGTTAAAAAATCCGTTAACTTTAACCGATTTTCCACATAAGCAGCTGACTTGTGAAAAAAGAGAGCTTATGTGGCAAGAATTATCCCATGTAGCCTTGATGTAGATTTGGAGAAATTTATGGAGTAAATAAAAGAATTATTTTAAAGTAAAATATAAATTAAAAAAAAGAAAATAAATGAAATATATATTTAATTATTTTTGTAATTAATATCAAATTAATTTTTGTTTAATTATTTACAAATATAATAATATAAATTAGAAAAATTAGCCAAAAAATAAGAAAATAAATGAAAAATATATTTAATTATTTTTTTAATTAATATCAAATTAGTTTTTGTTTAATTATTTACAAATATAATAATATAAATTAGAAAAATTAGTCAATAATAAAAAAATTAAATATTATTATAATTAAATAATTATTTTTAATTAATTAAATAGTTTCTTTGTTTAATTTTTAAATAATAATATTTAATTAAAAATAATATTTGTTTAATTAAAAATAATTATTTAATTATAATAATATTTAATTTTTTTATTTGGTTAACGTAGAACTAACTGTAAATAATAAAATAAAATAATTATAATAATGTGTATGTTATTTAAAGACAGAACTATTATTTAAAGACAAATATGTTCTTAGACATTAGTGCAATCGTATTGGCCAAAAGAATCACACTAACTAAAATTAATTCCTAAAAGTAGATTTATTCAAATAAAAATAATTGTTAATTTTCGTCACGCTAATAAACAAATATTATTATTTAATTAAATATTATTATTTAAAAATTAAACAAAGAAACTATTTAATTAATTAAAAATAATTATTTAATTATAATAATATTTAATTTCTTTATTTTTGGCTAATTTTTCTAATTTATATTATTATATTTGTAAATAATTAAACAAAAACTAATTTGATATTAATTACAAAAATAATTAAATATATTTTTCATTTATTTTTTTTTTTTTTAATTTATATTTTACTTTAAAATAATTCTTTTATTTACTCCATAAAATTTTCCAAATCTACATCAAGGCCACATGGGATAATTCTTGCCACGTAAGCTTCTTTTTTTCACAAGTCACTGCTTATGTTGCAAATCGGTTAAAGTTAACGGATTTTTTAACGGTTTGTAAGTAAATAAGAGTTCAATGACCCATTTGTAAGAAAAAAAAGTTCAATGACCCATTTGTAAGTTGATCTATAGTAGAGTGACTTCAAAAGTATTTAACTCTTCCCTCAGTTCATCATTTCCTTCACAATCTATTGTTATGGAATTTGGTTCCTCATCAAATTTTGGAGGGGAGTTGGTCTTCTTTACAGGGGTCATCATTGACTATCATAAAGATTTGTGGCTTGGAGCATTAATGTCCTTTGACAAATTTTTCATCACTTTGTGCAGCAGTTATTTGTTTATTTTGCTAAGATGAGTTCCTGACCTTGCGACCAGTCAGTCTTCCCTTCCTGAACAAGGCTTTCGAAACAGACCTAAATCTGCGGTCTGTGACCCCTATAGTGCTTCGAGTGGGAGTCGAATTCAAGACCTCCGGGTTTCCTGCTGATCTCAAGTTTTCCCTTAAACCACTGAGGCAACTAACGGCGTTATTTGTGCAGCAGTTATAGCCTTTGGTGTTGCATGTATTTGGTTTTGCTTGTTTTTAGGGTAGGTCAACAGATGGTTTGAATTTTTAGGAGTAGGGTCTTTTTTGAGATTTCCAGTTGTTGGATCAGTTAGACAGTTCTTGGGTTGAGAGTTTGATGGAGGGAAATTGTTTTGGGGTTACAAGTGTAAGGCTTAGGTATTGGGGTTTCATGTTATTTTGCTAACTTGAAGGCCAAAGATAGGATGTCAGGCCTATGTATTTTCACCATCTTTTTATTTTCTCCATGCAGTCCTCCAATGAAATTTTCCACAAAGTATTTTTTCAGTGAGTTGTGGAATTTGACACAACATCAATCCCCTGCACCTTTCATACTCATCATAGTACTGGTTCACAGTAGCAGTTTGCTTGAGCAATTTAAATTGCTAAAACACATTGTCCCGTCCCTCTTCGATGAACCTAAGAATGAAGTCCCTTAAGAATTCTTCCCAAGAGATGGCTCTTTTACCACTGCAGTAAGCCTTGTACCAGCTCTTAGGTACTCCCATGTAGATGCATGGCAGCAATAGGTACCATTCTCTGCTCCTTCACTTGGTTAATGTCAAAAAGTATTCCTCACAATCAAATACCCATCTAACACCATCATCTCTCTTTTCAAAAGCTGGAAATGACAATTTCAAATGTCTCAAGTCAAGATCTCTTTCCTCATGCCTCCTCCTAGGTTTATATTTCCTCCTTAGGTTGGTCCTAGTGTCTACAGTATCATAGTCACCATTACTATTATCGTCCTTTTCTTCTTGTGCTCTCCTCATGCGATAGGGATTAGAGAAGTCATTCCCATCATTGAAACCCTTAGATTGAAGCATCTTAGTAATTCTATCCATGAAGGAATCCGTTTTAACATCAATGTTCTGCAGTTTCTCACGAGTGTACTCTCTCAAACTTGAGAAAGTCTTGTTGTAGCATTTGGTTGGAATTTGAATGTGAAGGTCCAGCCATGTTGGGGGTTAAATACACTTTTCGTCACTCTACTAGGAGTCGGTTTATAAATACATCACTGAACTTTTTTTTTTTTACGGTCAACTCATTGAACTATACATTATTTACAAAAAGTAATTTTGCCGTCTATGTTTGTTAACCATTTAACAGAAAAAAAACGTGGCAATACTGACAGGAGAGAGAAGCTGAGTTGGATAACTAATTAAATTAAATTATACTGAATTCTATAACAAATAGTTAAACAAAATATAAATCAAATTAATATACATAACAAATAATTAAATTAATTGATTAATAATAAAATAAATTAATGAATACTCCCTCCGTCCCAGGATAAAAATCCTGGTGGACTTTTCACGCATATTAAGAAGATGAATGAAATGACAAAATTGCCCATAATAATGTCATTAAATATGGAGAGAGAATTAGAATAAGAAAAGTATGAGATATTTAATGCTACGGATATAATAGGAAAATGTGTAAAAATTTGGTTATTAAAGGAAAATAGACATTTAACATGAGACTATCCAAAATAATAATAAGGACTTTTATCATGGGACGGAGGAGTAATTTTTACAAATGTATTTATATAAATTAATGAATTCATATTTTTTTAATTATTAAATATTTTAATTTCACTTCGAGGATTATTATTATTCCTTTTTCCAGATAAAAGAAAGAAAGAAAAAAAACTTCATCTTCCTCACAGAGATTTCCATCGGCCGCCACCCACCATTATCTATAACTACCACCATCAACGTACAATCCAAACATCTACACAACAAATCCTTGTTTTTAACCTAATGAAAAAAGCAAAGCCGTAGGAAAAGCACTTGCATTGTTTTTGGGTGAACCTCTAGAGCATTTAGTAATTGAAGGTTCAGTAAATGATTCAACATTTGCACAATCAAAAAAAAATATTTAGCAAAAAAAAAAGAAGATAATGAAACCCAAATAGATTAACCCTTGTGGCCTAGCTCCTCTTCGTCCTCACGGGAAATCGATCAACCCAGATTAACACACAAAATAGATAATAAAATCCAAACATATTAGTTTCAATTTATTCCCCAAATAGATAATAAAACCCTAAAAACTCACAAAATGTATAGATCTTAAAACTAGTTTTTAGTTTAATTCTTCTTTCTCTGCCATTCTCTGGTCATATCTGGGTTATAGTAGTGTTTATTGAAGAAAAAAAAGTGAACGGTGAAGGAATATGGAAAAGGAATATGGTGAAGGAACGGTGAACGATCTGGGACGGGCGGACGACGAACGGATTCTGTGGTCGGGGGCCGACAAGAGATGGGATAAGGAAGAGAAGTGGGGTGGGGTGGGGTGGGGTGGGGTGGGGCGGGGCGGGGCGGGGTGGGGAGAAGAGAAAGGGGGAAGAAACAGAGAGGAGAAAGGGTCTCTTCTTCTTTTTTGTTCCTTTTCTTTTCTTTTTTGTTATGTGTTCTTTTAAAGGTTTATGCTCTTTTAAATTTTGTTTAAACCCATTTATTTTCTTATGTGGCAACAGCTAGGATAATTGTACATGAATCAGTTGACGTGGATATTCATTTAAAAGCTGACGTGGATGTTCTGTTAAAAGTCAACTCATTTAACCGATTTTGTAACGATTTGAGAATAATTTGTAGTTCAATGAGTCGATTGTAAAAAAATTCAGTTCAGTGATGCAATTGTAAACCGACCCCTAGTAGAGTGACGAAAAGTGTATTTAACCCGCCATGTTGGAGAATTGTTTAGAGAAAAGAAATTGAAACTCAGGATTATTAAGTTTCAGAGTTCAAACGATGGATTGATCTAGTGTCAACACTAGACCAATTGGAGTAAATGAGCTTGAGTGTTAATTTTGGTGGTGAAAAGAATTAGTCTAGAACAATTAGAGTGTTTAAAATTTCTGGAAATTTAAGTACACCTAGCCTGAGCTTAGATGCACCTATATAGAGTAAACAAGCTAGTGAAGAACTAGTGGCTCAAAATAAGTATATTAGTGACAACTATGGACACTATCAGTGTAATAGAGAACCATTTTTGTAACTGTTATAGCATAAAATTGTGTAAAGTGGAAAGAAAAATTTAAGAATAGGACAATAAACTACTCAAATCTGCTATAGCTTTGTTTAGGGCACTTGATTAAGTAGAATTCATATCACCCTTTTCAACAACAATCAAATGGGTCTCTCAGAAAGGTAAAAAATCCCAGTTCGGCAAGTTTTCACCCACATAGCTAGAACTTAACAAAAGATTCAACCATCTGACCAATTTGTTGATTAGAATAATTGCAAAATATACTTGATACAAAAGCCCAAACAATTATAGTTGCTAATAATCAGATCTAAGTGGTATAATTTCAGTTTTGTAAGATTTTTTTTGTCGATAAATAATGAACAATGAAATATGAGATCCAATTCCGTCAAATGGTGTTTGTGTGCGAGTTTAAGAACTGGACTACTTGGAATAGACGTAAACGAGTAGAGAAAAAGTGATTTATACCATAAACAATATGAAAATGTTGTTGAATTCCTTTGTTGCATGTTGAACCAAAAAACATGGGCAAACAGAGTACAATTTCCTCCTTACTGCTGCTGTGTTTTAAGTACTTTAATATCTACTATTTCTGCTGGGTAATACTTGCAGATGATTACCCAAAAGAAACTAATATCAATTCCTCCAGTTGAGGACTCCAACTAGTAACCTAGATAACCCAAAAATGGAGTTTGAAGCGAAGAAGAAGAGGGTTTCAGGCTGTCGAACAGCTCTGATACCAATTTGTTAGGAACTAGATGAGTTCCTAATAGGGAGAGATAGATAATTTAGAGCAGAAAGAGATTGAAACAGAGTTTGGGGAGAAAGAAAGAGCAGAAATAGGGTAAAATGGAGGTGAAGAAGAGATAAGTGAGAAGAGTTCAAAGAGACTCCCTTACATATTTCATATAATCGTTGATAAAGATTGAAATGAAAATAACTCACTGCTTACATATTTATACTAAAGTTACTTGCAGGAAAATAAAGCTTAACCTACACCTACTTTACTTATCCTACACCACCTGCACATGGGCATGTGAGGTTGTTATTTGGAGAATATTCTAGATATTAAGACATAACATAAAATGATTAGGGTTATGCTTGACAAGAAGTGTCCAAACCAAACTTAATATACTATATATAACAAGACAAATAGCGATCTTATCCTCGGTCGACTAGTAATAGTGTCATTTTGGTTTGTCACGAGTCAGTCCCAAGTTCTTCATTCAAGCCTATCCATAATGTTAGCACCTCTACTGATACAATGTATGCCTTGTACATAATTATACTAAACTCTTCATATTATGTGGTTGTATTATTCCCAATGGGCATACATGCATGTATGTAGAAAATATATACATTAAATTGAATTAAATGCAACTATTCAATTTCCATGCTCAATATACTGCTAGCATCCCTACTTCATTATTTATGCTTAGGTCACCAAATGGTACACACAACAATTTTGGATTGTATTTAGGGACATTAGCCCGTGCCTTGCACAGGATATCAACGAGTGTTTGGGAAAAGAATAGTACTCCTTTTTTGGATAAAGGGAGTATAAAAATTAACATATTTGTAATTTTTCTCTTGAAAAGCTTGGGATGATCAATTTAAACTAGTTACAAGAAAACATAGGGTTGGAAGTTATCCTATTGGGAGCCAAGATGAATTCTCCTGTCATCAAACTCGAATAGCAGTACTTGTATTTTTGGAGTAGTGCACCTAATTCCATATTCAAACTTAGTTGCACTGAGAACTAATATTCTTCGTGTATTTAATCCCCCTCTCTATTGGACTTAGAATTTGATCACTATCTTTTGTTATTGGGTTGATACCTACATCTATAAATGGAATATAGATCTCCACATTCTCACAGCACCAATCACTACTTACTTGGTCCCCATTTGCACTCTACTACATCTTTTGTCATTACGTTTTGAACTTGGAATTTGATCACTATCTTTTGTTATTGGGTTGATACCTACATCACACCCCCTCTCTATTGGACTTGGAATTTGATCACTATCTTTTGTTATTGGTTTGATACCTACATCTATAAATCGAATATAGATCTCCACATTCTCACAGCATCCCATGCACCAATCACTACTTACTTGGTCCCCATTTGCACTCTACTACATCTTTTGTCATTACGTTTTGATATAATTTATTTGATTTTGATATTTTTATAGGTTTTTGTTATTGTTAACTGATGTCTTTCATGTTTGTTTGTTAGTTGACTGACTGACTGACTGTTTTACTTGCATCCATATAAATAGAGGGAGGGATTCATATGGTATATGTATCTAAATCTCTGTGCATGAATGAAAACTGCAGGCTGCCTTGGATGTGCGCATTGAAATTCTAGCAACTGTAGGAGAGGATGACGGGGTTACTCGTTGGGTTGATTAGATTGGGAAAAATTAAGGCAGGCTGCCTGCCTGCCTGCCTGCCTGCCTATTTCTTTTTTATTTTATGATTTCTCAAGTTTGCAAAGCTTTCAATTTTGTACTCATCATGTCATGTCAAGGCCGGGCTGGTAGGTCAGTGGTCACTTGGTGGTTGGTTGTATGTGGTTTGTGAGTTGGTCTAATTTTGTGGTCAACACATATATGTTGTTTGTTGTTGGTGGGAAATTTCCCCTGGTTTTGACAAACATTATTACCCTATTCCTCGTCCGCTCCAAAATATAAGACTAATATTGCCTTTCTATTTGAAGTTTAAAATTATGGAGGATTTTATAGACTATCTAAAAGTTACATTAATTATGAAATTATTATTACTTTAAATTTTTGAATGAATTATCGTTGCCAAAATAAAACACTTTTTTGTTTTGTTTTTTAGCTTTTGGCGACCGTTTGAATAATTTTGAAAGAAATATAAAATAAAAATTGATGTTTTTACATGATTTATCTCGCATAAACAATGAGCAAGTTTCGCATTTATGTGATAGACTTGTGTAAAAAGATTGTTTTTTTTTCATGTAAAAATATTATTTTTTTCATATGAAAAATTAATTTATAAAAAAATTGTACCTTTGATACTGTGTTGGTCTAAAAAATGAATATTTCAAGTAAATTTTTATTTAACAATAAGAAGGAAAATTTATATCACAAGTTTGTCTACAAATTTGTGCCTAATTTTGCTTATTAATACATTTGTAATTGTAAAATCAAACATTATTTTTTCTTTTTAAGATTACTTTTATCAAAAAAAATTACTAGTAAAAGTAATTACTCTCATTGCATCACATTGTTCTGCCAAACATGTCCTACGACGTTAAAGTATTGTGATGGAAAGTGGTTAGTATGAAGTTTATCTCTAAAGAAAATATCATCCCAATCTATATTACTTTCATTAAGAATAATTTAATTAAAAATTTGATACAATTTATTTAATTTTAAACTATATAATTATCTAAATTTAAAATTATCTAAAAAGAATGAGTAATAACAAAATTTATTATTTTAAAATTAAATAAATCAAATCAACTTTGAACTTGAAAATATTTTCAATTGATTTTAAAAAAATTATAAAAGGAGAAAGAGCAATGAGCCACGTGAGTTGTTTTTTTGTGGATTTCATTTTGGCAATTTTTAAAACAACATAAAGAATTTAAATATACTAAGACTAATCGATAACAAACTATAAAATGATTATAACAAATAATAATCATATTTAATATTTATTTTGTTTCATAAAAGATGGTTTAAGTTCAATAACAATAAAATTGTCTCTCGTCAAAGATTATTTAAGTATATTAAAATATTACATGAAGACTAATTTATTGGCAAAAATACATACTATTTGATACTAAATATAGAGTCCATTATTAAATTTATTTGATACTCTCTTATGTACTATAAATTTTTTAATTTGCAAAAATAAAATAAAATTACTCAAGTCATCTTTGGATGAAAAATGAAGTAATTACGACTTAAAAAGAAATTCAATCGTAGAATAAGTTGGTGAATGCCACAAATGAGCAACCAAACAGACCATTGACAAATCTCTAACAAACAAAGGGCAAAGGTCCAAAATATTCCAAAAGTTTTTTCCGATATCCTACTTACATTTTAAACTATTTTTTTTTCTAAAAATACACTTTACGTTATAAAACTCAGCTCAACTATACCGCTCCCATTAACAGACATGCCAACTAGACAACTGATGTTAAAATCAACTGACACGTGGAAAAAATATATATTTTTTTCTTTTCTTCTATTTTTTTCTTGTAATCAAACTCATCTTCACTTTCTCTCTCCTCCCAATACCAATTGATTTCGATCCGTACGGCTCCGTTCACTGAATTCACAGTTCGTCCAGCAGCTTCAATAGCGATTAAAATAGAGTTGTGAAATGAAATTTTGCAATCAAAAAAACATCCGCAAGGTGTACGATATCCTGGGTGCCCAGATGATTCTCACCACCTTCGTCTCCTCCGTCACTGTCCTCTACTCTCTTGTCAACTGTAAGACCCCAGCTTTTATAAATAAAGATGAATTTTCTATAAATATTATTTTTGAATATTATGGAATAAATTTGATATAATGTTATAGTTGTGGGTAATATTTATAAATTTTGCAAAGTAAGTTAAAGTTGTTATAAAATATTCGTTTGATGGGGAATATTCTTTTTTGGGAGAATATTAATGCATACGACTACCAATTATTGGTGGACCCCACAACGGAAGTATTATTCGTAGTTAGAAAATGACAAAATTATCTTTCTATAAAAATAACTAATCTACGGAGGTGTTATCGTTAAAACTGTTGAACTACCAGGTGGTAAAAGAAATACGATGTCTGCATGGTTGATAAGAAGCACATGGTATTGATTATTGATGCTTACGTGAGAAGTAAACTTAGCTATACTCAATTATTCTACTGAAGAATTACGATCATATCTCTTATATTATTGATTCAATTATCATCACAAAGATCATCCGTATAATATGTTATATTATTAATTGAGATGACAAGTTATAAATGATTAATAATTGTTGAAAGATTAAAAATGTGTTGATTAAAAATAAAATGATTTGTGGTAATATTTATTCAATCCTTGATGTATATAAAGAGTCATTATGACGTTTGTGGTAAGTTTGATTATTTTATACGGGGGGCCCGTCATCATCATCTAAGAGTCTCTTCGTCAATAGTAATTACCTTTGTGAATAGTAATTACCTTCATCAATAATAGTATTTACCTTCGTCAATAGTAATTACCTTCTTCAATAGTATTTACCTTCGTCATATAGTAATTACCTTCGTCAATAGTAATTACCCCTTCGCAAATAGTAGTTGTCCCTTCAATATTACCAAGAGTTAATCGCCTTCTTGATTGTTCCAAAGGTTAATTACTCCTTCAAGAAATAAAAGTAGTTGTCTCTTCAATATTACCAAGAGTCATTTTGACCCCTTCGTTAAGACTCAAGAGCCACCCTCGGTTTTTTCTATAAATAGAAAGTTTCATTCCTTCATTATTTCTTACGAATTCATTGAAACTCTGAAAGAGAAACTATAGAGAAAGAAGAAATGTATTCGCTACTTCACTTTTCCAATATTCATTCTTCTAAGGTAGGGAATATTATTTGTTCAGACTCTGTAAGGGGTGTTATTCTTTCTTATTCATAAAGAAAACTGTTGTTATTCCATTTCTTATTATTCTCATTGGAATAACTTTGTATACATGATTCCTACCCTATACTTGGTGACATTCTTCTATTATTCATTGGAACATCCATACGTGTGTTTTACACCCAGGACTGGTTTAAATCTTTTTATTATTATTTTGTTGAACATCTTGTCATGTGTTTTACAGGACCGGTTAAAATCTTTTATTATTATTCATTGGAACATCCGCTCGTGTGTTTTACACCGGACTGGTTAAAATCTTTATTATTATTCTATTGGAACATCCCGTCTCATGCTTTTTTCTTGGGACCGGGTTCCGTTATTTATTATTCTCATTGGAATAACTCTACCGCTCGGTGGTCTATCGCATGCATGGTGATTTCTTTTGTTATTCCATTCTTTATTATACCCGGTTGGTTAAAACTTTGACTTCTATACTCCATGAAATTAGTAGAATATCCTTGATATTTGCGTTTCATCCAAAGATCTTTTCATGGAAATATTCTTCCGATCATTCTTGAATTTTACTCTACAAAAACAAGATCGTGTTGACAATTTGGACGTTAATAATTCCCGGATAAAATAATTCTTGAACTTGTTTTTTTGAATTCTTATATCATTGTCATCATCCTCATGTTTATATTATGTTGAAAGTCATACGTGGCACAGTAGTGCATAGATGGACTTGGTATGATTATGACCGAGAGACTATTGATTGTAATCATGACCGTAATATTACAAATGATGTGATAAAAATCCTCAAATTGGTAGTAGTGCATTGATGGACGATTGTTGGCATGATCATGACCATTAATGAATACACAACTATTCTTGGCCCGAATGCATGAATAATTGTGGCCGTGATACTAAAGAATATCCTTGGTCAGTAGTGCGGGGTGATTCGATGATGTGGAATATTTATTAAAAGTCGAGTCTCAAATTTATAACAAATGATGAAAAACCTTTTAAATCATAAAAGATAGTAGATTTTATTTTCTACTTGACTCTTTTTAATGGATCATTGGTTCACCTGTAGTTAAACTTGATGTTCATTATATTTTATCGGTTTAACACTTTGTTGAAGCTAATGATAATTTATTCTCGCATTATCTTAGTCATAATATTTCATTGAGCTAGTTGAGCTCACCCTTTCTTTTCATTTGCTCTCTCGTGAAATGAGAATATATTTGGGACGAAGCCTGGGAGCGGAGTAATGGTCCGAGAGGATAGCATTAGTAGTCCTCACTATTCGTGAAATAGTGTGATAATAATTGTAATGAGGACTCCTTTTGAGTTTGTATAATATCTAGTAGACAATATTTGTATTCAAACTCACGATTTTTATGTCATTATTGCATACCACGGCGATTATATTAGTAAGTTGTATTTAAATTACGTACCATGTATATCGACTACCACCCATGATGGTGATGTATACCTAATTTTGGGGGCATCACAACAGTATTATCGAGCTTAGGATATAATCCCCGCTAAGATGTGAGAATAGTACTAGGAGGGAGAGACGGGGAATACCTTCGCTAGTATGACCTACCTAAGTTTATGTGCTATTTTATTGGCTCACGAATATAGAGATAATTTGTTACATGTCAATTAACCTTTTGTTTTGTGGCGAGATCTGAAAATGACATCCGAGAATGTTGAGAATAAGAATGGAGCACAGCGATCGTTGATTCACCACATATCAATAATCGGGATAATGTGCATCGTGAAGGCGACAATCCTCATGTGAAACAACAACACCGACCAAATGATGAATGATCAAATGTTCGGAGGCTTTATGCAATTTATGCAACAATGAAGAAAGCAGAGAGCGACTCTCTGCCCAAAACGTAGGTGGAAACACGGAAAACTCTCAGGTGATTACCGCTAAACAATTCAAGGATTTGGGACCACCGGAGTTTAAAGGAGAGCAAAACCACTTCTGGCGGAAGCATGGATAAAGCAGATTACCAAGATATTTGATGTCTTGGGATGCTCCGAGGAGCAAAAGGTTCCCTTCACGCCTTTTATGTTGCGGAGAGAGCAGACATGGTGGGAATTCCAGAAACGTACTCAACCTCTTTGTCAGATCAAGATATCTTGAGAGAAGTTCCAGAGTCATTCAACGACAAATACTTTTTGAAAGTATTCGCCATACATGAAGGAGGTGGAGTTTATCAAGTTGGAACAAAATAATATGGACAGGTGTTACAACACGAGGCAAAATTTGCGGAGTTATCCGCGGTTTGCGTCCCACTGGTGGATAATGAAGAGAGAGAATGGCGAATGTTTTTAAGAGGTTTGTCGAAGATACGCCAACATCTTATTTCTCATAAAGCGTGTTTGTATTGAGATGTTGTAAATAGGGCTCGATTAGTGGAGCGTGATAACGAGACAACGCAACTAAAAGAGAGTAGCCCAACAAAATTATAATACCAGCGAGAGTAGTCATCGAAGCGGTGGACAACAAGCGTGGAGGAATCAACAGGCGAGATATGGTAACCACTTCGGTGGTAATCGAGTACAAAACAATAAGAATGGACATTTCAAGAAAAGGAGATTCAACAATGATGGAAAGACGTCAAGACCAAAGACACCGTTGTTAAGGAAGGAGAAAGACCACCTATCATATGCTTCAAATGCGGAGAGAGGGACACATCGGATCTGAAGCTGCGCCATGCTGGTCCAAAGCATGTTATAATTGTGGAAGAGAAGGTCACTTAGCTCGATTTTTGTTTTCATCAAGACAAATTCAACTAGGATGGAGGCACCAAAGGCCGTTCGAGTAAAAGTCAAAACCCAGTAGTGCTGAGGAGAAGCGTTTGTTGTGACCTCCCAGAGAGCAAGGAACCCGAATGAGGTCATCACGTGTAAGCTTATCATAAACTCTAATGAAGTATATACTTTATTTGATCTGGGTTCTACCCATTCTTTTATTTCTCCTACTTGCGCATACCATCGATTAAATTTGACTCAGGAGAAATTAGACTTTGACTTATCTGTGGAAACTCCGTTGGGAAAACCTTCATTACATCCAATCGCTTATAAGTCTTGTTTGGTTCAAATCGGTACCCTCACATTACCGTCGATCTTATTTCATTAAAAATACTTGCATTTGACGTGATTCTAGGATTGATTGGTTAACTACTTATCATGCAAAAATTGATTGTTTTCGTAAGGTTGTTAGCTTTCATATTCCTAATCAACCTATTATGCGAATTCAAACGACCAAACCATTAAAATCAATCACGGTCATCTCAAGCCATAAAGCTATTCGTTTATTGAAAAGCGGATGTCAAGCTTTCTTAGCTCATGTCACGATTTAAACAAAAATACGCCGCTTTTGAACGATATTTCTATTGTTAATAAATTTCCGACGTATTCTCAAGAACTTCGGCCTACCCCAGAGCATGAAATTGAATTTTGTATCGACCTTGAACCCTAGACAAAACCTATTTCCAAAGCCCCATATCGAATGGCTCTATTGAACTTGAGGAGTTAAAGACACAGCTGCAGGAATTGTTAGACGTTGGCTTTATTCATTCTAATACTTCTCCTTGGGGTGCTCTGTTCTATTCGTGAAGAAGAAAGATGGGAGTATGCGACTTTGTATTGATTATCGGAGTTGAATCATGTCACCATCAAAATAGGTATCCATTGCCACGTATTGATTACTGTTGACCAGGTCACAAGGAGCCAAATTCTTTTCAAAGATTGATCTTCGTTCCGGATATCACCAATTGAAGATTAGAACCGCTGACATTCCAAAGACGGCTTTCAGAACTCGGTACGGGCATTATGAATTCCTAGTCATGTCCTTTGGATTGACTAATGCTCCTGCTGCCTTCATGGATATGATGAACCGAGTATTCAAGGAATATTTAGATCACTTTGTGGTCGTCTTTATTGATGACATCCTTATTTATTCCAAAAGCCGTGAAGATCATGAAAGCAACACTTGAAAGGTCGGCACTCCAAAAGCTTCGTGAATATAAGCTTTATGCCAAGTTGAAGAAATGCGAGTTCGGCTTGAAGAAGTAGCATTCCTTGGGCACGTGGTATCAAGTCATGGAATATCTTTTGACCCAAGCAAAGATTGAAGCTATTCAAAGTCGGGAACAACCTAAATCGATGGATCAAGTACGTAGCTTTTTCGGTTTATTTGGTTATTATCGGAGATTCGTGGAAGGATTTTCTCGAATCGCTACTCCATCGACTCGGTGACTCGAAAAGATACAAAGTTCATTGGAGCGAAGAATGTGAGAAGAATTTTCAAGAACTCAAGAGAGACTTATTTCAAGACTGCTCTCAATACAATACCATCCGCTCTGAGGATTTGTCATCTCTGATGATGCTTGAGCAAAGGTTGGGATGTGTTCTCATGCAACATGGAAAAGTTATAGTTTATGCCTCATGACAACTCAAAGAATATGAGAGGAATTATCCTACTCATGATCAGAGTCGGCAAACATTGTTTTGCACTTAAAATTTGGAGGCATTACTTGTATGGGGAGAAAGTGGAGATCTTTACGGATCATAAAAGCCTCAAATATTTCTTCACTCAAAAGGAACTCAACATGCGACAACGACGTTGGCTTGAACTTTTGAAAGATTATGATCATACCATCCAATACCATCTTAGAAAAGCGAGCGTGGTAGGCGATGCGATTGAGTAGAAGATCATATGCAAGTACTGAGTGCGTTATTGTCAACGTAAGGCCCATTTTGTGTGACTTGCAAAGGATGGAGATAGAGTTAAAGACTCGAGGACGCGATGTGATGATAAGCGAGTATATGAGTAGAGGCCGACTTTAATCGATAAAGTTAAAAGTCGCTCAAGCTACTGACACGGAGGCGATGCGTATGAGGAAGAAAGTGCAAGAAGGTGCTATCTTAGGAAGCAAGAATCGATGAAGAAGGAATACTTGAGTCAACTCCGGACTTTGTGTTCCTAACGACCACGATTTAAAGTATAATATCATGATGATGTCAAGCACAACACACCATTTGCAATCCATCTCGGGAGTACCAAAATGTATCATGATATTCGCTTTACATTTTGGTGGAGCAATATGAAGAGAGAGATAATATTTGTTTATATCAAGGTGTCTAACTTGTCAACGAGTTAAAAGCGAGCATCAAGTACCAAAAGGTCCATTGCAACCACTTGAAATTTCGGAATGGAAGTGGGAGCACATTACCATGGATTTCAAGTTACATTGTCTTCCTAAGGTTTCTCAAGGCATTGATGCTGATTTGGGTCATTGTTGATAGATTGACCAAGTCCGCTCATTTCTTACCGATATCACGAGAAACTTATACACTTGAACGTCTTGCTTCGTATGTATATAAACGAGATTGTAAGATCGCATGGTATGCCAGTATCCATAGTTTACGATCGAGACCCAAGATTCACTTCACGATTTTAGGTTAGTTTACAAAAAGCTATGGGCACAGATTTACGATTTTTTCTAAGCATATCATCCTCGAGATTTGACCGGACGAATGGAGAGGACTATTCAAACTCTTGAAGATCTATTAAGACTCCGTGTCCTTGATTTCAAGGAAGTTGGGACAAGTTCTTACCATTGGTGGAGTTTTCCTACAACAACAGCTTATCAAGCAAGTATTGGCATAGCTCCATTCAAGAGCGTTGTATGGAAGAAAGTGTCGTCTTCTCGGTATCTTTGGGATGAGGTGGGTGAAGCAACGTTGTTGGGACCAGGAGTTGAATACGTATAACTACGGAAAAGATTCAAACGATCCGACAACGTATAAAAACTTCACAAAATCGACAAAAGAGTTATCTTGATCTTCATGAAAGGGACGTGGAATTCGATATAGGAGATCATGTGTTGTTAAGAGTCGCTCCATGGAAAGGAGTTACAAGATTTGGAAAGAGAGGAAAACTTAATCCTCGATTCATCGGTCCATTTTAATCCTCGATCGAGTAGGGCGTGGCCTATAGACTCGCTTTCCGCCAAATATGTCTCGTGTTCATAACGTTTTTTCATATATCTATGTTACGTAAATATGTGAAAGACCCGAACCATATTATTGAGTTAGAACCCAGGATGAAATAGCGGAAGATTTGACGTATGAAGGTTCTGTTCAAATTTTGGATAAGAAGGAACATATTCTACGCTCCAAGGTTATACCTCAAGTCAAAGTTTTGTGGAGGAACCACGATGTTGAGGAAATGACTTGGGAGTTAGAATCGAAATGAAATCAAGGTATCCTTACCTCTTCGACATACCAGTGCACGTACCTAATTTCCGTATGTAAATTTCATGCAAGAAGGGAGGTCAGAAGACCCCAAACTTTTATAAATAAAGATGAATTTTTCTATAAATATTATTTTTGAATATTATGGAATAAATTTGATATAATGTTATAGTTGTGGGTAATATTTATAAATTTTGCAAAGTATGCAAGTTGTTATAAAATATTCGTTTGGTCGGGCAATATTCTTTTTGTTAGGGAATATTCGTATAACGACTCAATCATAGTGGACCCTTATAATGTAATTATTGTCGTACGAGAAAACGACAAAAATATTTTATAAAAATAACGGCGGAGGTGTTACCGTTAAAACTGTTGAACTACCCGGTGGTAAAAAAGTACGAATGTCTGGCGTGGTTGCGTAGTAGACACGCGGTATTGATTATTGATGCTTACGTGAGAAGTCACTCGCCTACGCTCAATTATTGCTATGATGAATTAACGATCATATCTCTTATATTATTGATTCAATTATTGTCACAAGATCATCTCGTATAATATGTTATAGTATTAAATCAATAATTGAGACGAATGAGTTATAAATGATTAATAATTGTTGAAAGATTAAATATGTGTTAATGAAAAATAAAATGATTTGTGGTAAGTTTGATTATTTTATGGGGGCTCTTATGTCATCATCTAAGAGTCTCTTCGTCGATAGTAATTACCTACCTTCACATAGTAATTACCCTTGTGAATAGTATTTACCTTCGTCAATAGTAATTACCTTCAATCGATAGTAATTACCCTTGTGAATAGTATTTACCTTCGTCAATAGTATTTACCTTCGTTAATAGTAATTACCTTTACCGGACGTCGAACCACTTGTCGTTTCACATTCTGAGCGCCGAACCACTTGTCGTTTCACATTATAAAGGCCAAACCACTTTTCTTTTTTACATCATTAGTCGTCAAGCCACTTGCCTTTTCACACGGCGGTGCTAAGCTAGAAATCTTCTATAAATAGAGGCCTAGGGCTTCATTATTTTCACTTAATTCATTCAAGCTATAGAGAGAAAGTATAGAGAGAATAGAGAGAAAGAAGAAGAGTATTTTGTTACAACACCGTTGCGAGATTCAATCTCCTACCAAAAGTAAGGGTGTTATTCTTTCTTATTCATGAAGAGAACATTGTTATTCCATCGCTTATTATTCATTGGAATAACTTTGTATCGTGGTTTACCCTATACTTGGTGACATTCTTCTATTATTCATTGGAACACCACATCTGTGTGTTTACACTTTGGGACTGGTTCCATTCTTTATTATTCTGTTGGAACATCACGTCCTGCATGCGTTTTTTTACGGACTGGTTTCGTTATTTATTATTACGTTGGAATAACTCACCTGCTGCGATCTATCGCATGCATGGTGATTTCTTTTGTTATTCTATTCTTTATTATACCCAGTTGGTTAAAAATTTGACTTGTATACTCCATGAAATTAGTGGAATATCCTCGATATTTGCGTTTCATCTAAAGTATCTTTCATGGAAATATTATTACGATCATTCTTGAATTTTACTCTACAAAACAAAGATCATGTTGATAATTTGGACGTTAATAATTCCCGGATAAAATAATTCTTGAACTTGTTTTATTGAATTCTTATATCATTGTCATCATCCTCATGTTTATATTATGTTGAAAGTCATCTGTATATTTTGTAGTGCATAGATGGACTTGGTATGATTATGACCGAGAGACTATTCGGTGTAATCATGGCCGTAGTAATGTTACAAATGATGTGATAAAAATCCTCGATGGTAGTAGTGCATTGGTGGATGATTGTTGGCATGATCATGACCATTAATGAATACACAAATATTCTTGGCCCGTAGTGCATGAATAATTGTGGTCGTGATACTAAAGAATATCCTTGGTCAGTAGTGCGGGGGTGATTCGATGATGTGGAATATTTATTAAAAGTTGAGTCTCATTTATAATGATGATGAAAAACCTTTTAAAACCTAAAAGATAGTAGACTTTATTTTCTACTTGACTCTTTTAATGGATTGCTTATTCCACCTGCAGTTAAACCTGGTTGTTTATTATATTTTATCGGTTTAACATTATTCAAGACTATTGATAATTTATTCGGATTATCTTAGTCATAATATTTCTTCTTGGGCTAGTTGAGCTCACCCTTTCTTTCACCGTTCTCTTGTGAAATGAGAATATATTTGGGACGAGTCTGGGAAGCGAGTGATGGTCCTCGAAGATAGCATTAGTAGTCCTCACTATTTCGTGAAATAGTGTGATAATAATTGTAATGAGGACTCCTTTTTGAGTTTGTATAATATCTAGTAGACGATATTTGTATTTAAACTCACAGTTTATGTATTAAGTTGTATTTAAATTCTGTACCATGTAAGTGGTGACCCAAGATGGGTGATGTATACCTAATTTTGGGGGCGTCACAAAATTCTAGAATGGAAGTGGGAGCACATTACCATGGATTTCGTTACCGGTCTTCCTAAGGTTTCTCAAGGCATTGATGCGATTTGGGTCATTGTTGATAGATTGATTAAGTCCGCTCATTTCTTACCGTCACGAAACTTATACACTTGAACGTCTTGCTCGTATGTACATAAACGAGATTGTAAGATCGCATGGTATCTTGGGTATCCATAGTTTCGATCGAGACCCAAGATTCACTTCACGATTTTGGGTTAGTTTGCAAAAAGCTATGGGCACAGACTTACGATTTAGCTTCAAAGATATCATCCTCGGACGGACGGACGATCGGAGAGGACTATTCAAACTCTTGAAGATCTATTAAGACTACGTGTCCTTGATTTCAAGGGAGTTGGGACAAGTTCTTACCATTGGTGGAGTTTTCCTACAACAACAGTTATCAAGCAAGTATTGGCATGGCTCCATTCAAGCGTTGTATGGAAGAAAGTGTCGTTCTCAAAGTATCTTTGGGATGAGGTGGGTGAAGCAACGTTGTTGGGACCGGAGTTAATGCGTATGACTACGGAAAAAGATTCAAACGATCCAAGAACGTATAAAAACCTCACAAAATCGATGAAAAGAGTTATCTTGATCTTCATCGAAAGGACGTGGAATTCGATATAGGAGATCATGTGTTGTTAAGAGTTGCTCCATGGAAAGGAGTTACAAGATTTGGAAAGAGAGGAAAACTCAATCCTCGATTCATCGGTCCATTTTTAATCCTCGATCGAGTAGGAATTGTGGCCTATAGACTCGCTTTACCGCCAAGTATGTCTCGTGTTCATAACGTTTTTCACATATCCATGTTACGTAAATATGTGAAAGACCGAACCACATTATTGAGTTAGAACCTGAGGACGAAATAGCGGAAGATTTGACGTATGAAGAGGTTCCTGTTCAAATTTTGGATAAGAAGGAACATATTCTAAACTCCAAGGTTATACCTTAAGTCAAAGTTTTGTGGAGGAACCACTATGTTGAGGAAATGACTTGGGAGTTAGAATCGAAATGAAATCAAGGTATCCTTATCTCTTCGACATACCAGTGCGTACCACTAATTTCGAGGCTTAAATTTCATAAGAAGGGAGGTTGTAAGACCCCAACTTTTATAAATAAAGATGAATTTTCTATAAATATTATTTTTGAATATTATGGAATAAATTTGATATAATGTTATAGTTGTGGGTAATATTTATAAATTTTTCAAAGTAAGCAAGTTGTTATAAAATATTCGTTTGGTGGGGAATATTCTTTTTGTCGGGGAATATTAGATGACGGCTACCAATTATTAGTGGACCCCTATTAACGGAAGTATTGTCGTAGTTAGAAAAGCGACAAAATTATCTTCTATAAAAATAACGGTGGAGGTGTTACTGTTAAAAGCGTTGAACTACCGGTGGTAAAAAAATGCGATGTCTGGCGTGGTTGCATAGTAGTAGACACCAGTATTGATTATTGATCTTACGTGAGAAGTCACTTATTTATACTCAATTATTATTAAGAATTTGCATCATATCTCTTATATTATTGATTCAATTATTGTCACAAGATCATCCGTATAATATGTTATATTATTAATTGAGACGACAAGTTATAAATGATTAATAATTATTGAAAGATTAAAATGTGTTGATTAAAATAAAATGATTTGTGGTAATATTTATTCAATCCTTGATGTATATAAAGAGTGCATTATGGCGTTTGTGGTAAGTTTGATTATTTTATGGGGGGGCTATCATCATCATCTAAGAGTCTCTTCGTCGATAGTAATTACCTTTGTGAATAGTAATTACCTTTGTGAATAAGTAATTACCTTCGTCAATATTATTTACCTTCGTCGATAGTAATTACCTTCTTGATAGTATTTACCTTAAATCAATAGTAATTACCTTCCATCGATAGTAATTACCCCTTCGCAAATAGTAGTTGTCCCTTGATATTACCAATAGTTAAGCGCCTCTGTGGCCCCCAAAATTAGGTATACGTCACCCATCTTGGGTCGCCACTTACATGGTACATAAATTTAAATACAAACTTAATTATACATCTGTCGTGTAATATACTAAGAATACATAAACCGAGAGTTCTAATAGGAATATTGTCATTTAGACAATATCCATACTCAAGGAGTCCTCATTACATTTATTGTCACACTATTTACGAATAGTGAGGACTACTAATGCTATCTTGGGACCATCACTCTTTTCCCAGACTCGTCCAACCTATATTCTCATTTTCAGAAGAAAACGGTGAAAGAAAAGGTGAGCTCAACTATTCCAAAGAAGAAATATTATAACTAAGATAATGCGAATAAATTATCAATAGTCTTCAACAATGTTAAAGCGATAAAATACAATAGACAACGGCTTAAGCTGCGATGAATATGCAATCCATTAAAAGAGTCAAGTAGAAAATAAAGTCTACTATCTTTTAGGTTTTTAAAGGTTTTCATCAATTTTTATTGTGGCCCCCAAAATAGGTCCATTCCATCCAACCCATTCGAAGTCGCCAAAATACGTGATACGAAATAACTACAACTTTATTATTACAACATATAAAGCTGTGAGTTTAAATACGAGATGTTGCCATCTAGACAATATCCACACGCAAATAAATCCCCATCATAATTATTGATACATTATTTTACAAAAATGGTGAGGACTACTAAACAACTCTCTCTAGAACCTTCATTCCATACCCATTAGTACTACTATTACATTCTCGCCTCACGAGAAGAAAAATAGAACAACAAGGAAAAGGGTGAGCTCAACTAGCCCGATAAAGAATATTATGACTAAGATAATATACAACAAATTATCGTTAGTCTTCAACGAGGGAAAAATCGATAGAATACAATAGACAACCAGGTTTTAAATCAACAACTGCAGTGAAACAACAATTCATTAGAAGAGTTAAGTAGAGAATGCAAACTACTATCTTCTATATATGAATTTAAAAGTTCATCGTCGATATTTTATCCTGTAACATCAATCAATATATATCCGGAATCAAATATTCATCTTTGCACTATAGGCCAAAGATATTCATCGATTTTGTCGTATTAAATCTAAACACTGTTCATCTTTTGCTACGGGCCAAAGATATTAATCGATGAAGTCAGTGTTCATCTCAACACTGTTCATCTTTTGCACTACTGGCCAAAGATATTCATCAAGAAATCATTCATCTTTGCACTACTGGTGCCAAAGATATTCAGTAATATCATCATTTAGGGTGAGGATGATGAAAAATATTTCAAAAAAAAACGAATCCAAATGAAATAAAAGAACAAATATTAAGGATTCATATTTTAAACAATCCAAGTTCAAAATACTTCATAAGTAATCGAGTGGAGTAAAATTCAAGAATGATCAAAACATGGATACAATCAAAGCTAGTATCCATAATAGATATTTTGGACAAAAAGAAGAAATTTTATTTTCATTGAATAGTCAGATTAGTATTAAGTGAATAGTCTTGATATCGTGAATAATTGTCGATATCGTGAATAGTAACTCGAGACACCAAAAGATAGAAATTTCACAAAAAAACATCTTCACGCTTCATGAATAGTAATACGTGAATAGTAACTCATGAATAGTAACTTCGTGAATAGTAACTCATGAATAGTAACCCCGACATGAAAAGTTCCAAATTTGATAAAAAGTTCCAACCAATATTTCAAAGATAATGATATTGAAGAAATAATATCATTTGAGAAAAAATAACATCCCTTACCTCGAAATATCACCGTTAATATATTATTAAAATAATATATTTAAATGAATTATTTTATCAAAAAAGATAAAATATTAATTTTCAACAATTGTCACATTAAAAATTTTCTCCATCTATATCCACATAAAATCAATATTTTCCTCATCATATAAATCAATAATTAATTATTCACAAATAATATTCTGAGAATCAAAATACTGCAACGGCCGATTCTCGTGGAAAGAGGGGGTTTCAATAAGGATCTCTCCTTACGGTAGCCTTGATTAGGTGACCAAACCTCTCCTTAGAGCAGAACTTTCTAGACATTGCCAATAATGTTTTCTAATAATATTATTCGAGATAATATGAATTATTTATCAGATAATGGAAAATCTTGTGTAATGACAATTTATTGAAACAACGGTAATATAAAATATCAATGCAAAGCAATTATTGAATCAATAAAATAAAATACTAAACAAGTAATTCTTGTAACAATTATTGAGTAGTGCCTTTTTACATAAGAATCAATAATTGGTGCAATACTGGTATCTTCTTGTTCAACAACGCGTATTAGTGTGTTTTAACCACCGGGTATTCAACAAAGATAATAGCAGTAATAACTACTCGCCGTTATTTATAAACAACTTATATTTGTCGTTTTCTTCATCCAATCGCTTTCTAGTTATGGGCCCACAAAAGCAATGGCAGGTAAATGCGAATATTCCCGACGGTCTGAATATTCCACGACCAAACGAATATTCCCAAATAATAATGAATATTTTATAACCACTTGCTTATTGAAATATTTGCGTATTTTACCCATAACTATCCACATTAATCAAATCATCCCTTACTATTTCAAAATAATAAATAGAGGAAATTCCATTTTATTAAAAAAATTGGGGTCTTACAACCTCCTCCTTATGAAATTTCGTCCTCGAAATTGGCGTGCGATACACAGTGTTTTGAAAAGATGAGAATACTCGCTTTCATTTCGTTTCCAATTCCCGGTCATTTCCTCGATAGCATGGTTTCTCCACAAAACTTTAACTTGTGGTATAACCTCGAGACATAGGACATGTTCTTTCTATCCAAGATCTTGATGGTACCTCCTCGTACGTTAAGTCTTGACTATCTCGTCCGGTTTCTAACTCAATGGCGTGGTTCGGGTTGTCCACATATTTACGTAACATCGATACGTGAAAAGCGTTATGAACACGCGTCATACTTGGCGGTAAAAGCGAGTCTATAGGCCACGGTTCCTATTCGATCGAGAATTTCAAATGGATTAATAAATCGAAGGTTTGAGCTTTCCTCACCTCACCGATTCTCGCTTTTGAAATAACAACTTCGCACACCTCCTTCTTCAAATTCATCACTCGTTGTGTAGCTTGAGCGACTTTAACTTTATCGATTAAAGTCAATTATACTCGTATATCATCACGTGGGTACCTAGAGTTTTCATCTCCATCTCTATTATTTATAAATTATCTGAAATTAGTCTTTGACAATATCGTACTCGTACTTGTATATCGATCTTCTACTCAACACGTCGGCTACCACGTTCGCTTTTCGGGATGGCATTGTCGAACATGTCTTTGAAATGAGTCTCCTCTTGAGTTCTTCAAGCTCTTCCCCCATTCCTTGCTCCATTCGAATTTTGTATCTCTACGAGTCAATTTGCGTTAATGGAATAGCGATTCGAGAATATCCTTCAACGAATCTCGATAATAACCAACTAAGCCAGAAAGCTACGTATTTCGATTCTCGACTTAGGTTGTTCTCAATCGTGACTCATATCCCAACCTTGGATAAGACGTTACAATGACACTATCGGTTTACTATCGCGCGAATATGGTGTCCCCTACGGAGATCGGCTTCGGTGCATTCCACAAAGGAAGTCACCGGATAAAGGCTCGGTACCAAATTCTATAGTTGAATTTTTAACTCACGAAGTTCAATAGGAGCCATTCGATATGAGATTTTAGAAATGAGTTTTGTCTTAGGGTTGAAAGTCGATACAAAATTTAATATCGATCTTTGGGAGTAAACCAAGAAATTCTTCTTGAAATACGTTAGGAAAAATTAATAACAACAGAATATTATTCAAATCGGCGTGTCTTTATTCAAATCCATAACATGGACTAAGAAAACTTGACATCCGTAATAAGCGAATGACTTCATGGCTTGATATGAAAATGTTTGACTACAATGGTTTGATTGCTTGAATTGAATAATGAGTTGCTTAGGAATATGAAAACTAACAACCTTACGAAAGTAATCAATTTGACGTGATGAGTAGTTAACCTTAAAATCACATCAAAAGCAAATATCTTTATAGAAATAAGGTCAACGGGTAATGTGATAGTGCCAACTGAATCAAGAAAGATTTCTAAACA
Organism: Panax quinquefolius; assembly: GCA_020205615.1. Taxonomy (NCBI): domain Eukaryota; kingdom Viridiplantae; phylum Streptophyta; class Magnoliopsida; order Apiales; family Araliaceae; genus Panax; species Panax quinquefolius. The sequence goes on from CM035165.1 coordinate 2,662,819, forward strand.
ACGGATGTAATGAAAGTTTCTCTAACGGAGTCTCCATAAATAGGTCAAAGTCTAATTTCTCGTGTAGTCGAGTTCAAACGCGTTGGCATGAAAAGAGATAAAAGAATGGGTAGAAGCCAGGTATCTAGTAAGGTATAAACTTCGCAAGAATTTATAATTAACTAACCGTGCTAACTTCGTTCGGGTTTCTCGCATTTTATTTGGTCACGACAAACGCTCTTCGAGGAATCGTTGACTTTGACTTTTCCGGGATATCCTTTTGAGTCACCATTTCATTGGGTGGGTTTTGATATCGTATAATCTCGGTGATATGTCCTTCTTTTCCACAATTATAGCATACCTTAAGCTGCTGGGGCGGTTTGGTACGATATATCCTCTTCCCGCATTTGTAATATATGACCGGTGGTCTTTCTCCTCCCTTGGAACGATTCTTCTTTGGTGTTGGCGTCTTCACATGGTCGTTGTTGAATCTCCTCTTTTTAAAATCTCCTCTCGACTCGCTTCTTCTATTTTCATGGCCACGATTACCACCGAGTGGTTTACCGCCTTTTCCGTATTCTTCTTTTTCCATTTGGTTATCGTTATTCTTATGGCTCTTATCTTGGTATGATCACGGTTATGGTCCCTCGGTTGAACGTACTCGTTATCTCGCTCTAACAACCGAGCCCATTGACAACATCCGAATAGAGAGAAAATTTTGAGAAATGAGATCTTGACGTATCACGGGTTTCAAACCTCTCGAAACATCCGCGTCATCGTTCCTCATTCTCCACCAAATGAGGTCTGAAACTGGATAACTCCATGAACTTCGCCTCGTCTTTGGGACACCGTCGTGTTATTCTGCTCCGGTCTAATAAACTCCACTTCCTTCGGATGACGAATACTTTCGGGGAAGTACTTGTCATTGAAGCTATTTTCAAAGCGTCTCCGGCGACATCTTTGAGTGCGGTTGGATGGGTACGCTTCCTGATTCCCACCGATGAATCGCCTCGTTACGGAACATAAAAAGTAGCGAATGGAACTTTCTGTTCCTCCGTGCATCCCAAGACATCGAATATCTTGGTAATTTGTTTGACCACGTCTCGCCTTAATCGAATTCGGCTTTCCCGAATTACGGTGGTCCTGACTCTTTGAAGCTGCTGCATGTGTGACCCGTGAATTGCTATCATTTCCTCACGTATTTTGAACACGAGTCTCCTCGTCGATTTTGCATGAGCGCAAAAAGCTTCTAAACATCCCTCGTTCATCATCGCTTTCGGTGGTGTTGTTCACGGGAGGTACATTGCCCGACCTTTTGCACGTTCTCCTCATTGGTAAATCTGAGCATCTCCACGATCTCATTTACTCCCTTTGTTAATATTCTCATTCGACATTCTCAAAATTGTCATAAAACAAGGGTTAATTAAGGAAATCAATATATCACATAATATCCTATATCTTAACCAACTAACAAATAAGCTTAGGTAGGACACCTTAGCGAAGGATTTACTCGTCTCTCCCTCCTAGTTCTATTCCCGATCTCGCTTGGAGATCATATCCTAAGCTACGATACCAATTGTGGCGCCCCAAAATAGGTCCATTCCATCCAACCCATTCGAGTCGCCAAATACATGGTACAAAATAACTACAACTTTATTATTACAACATATAAACTTTGTGAGTTTAAATACTGAGATGTTGCCATCTAGACAATATCCACGCATAAATAAATCCCCATCATAATTATTGATACATTATTTTATAAAAATGGTGAGGACTACTAAAAACTCTCTCTAGAACCTTCATTCCATACCCAGAGCTAGTACCATTACACATTCTCGCCTCACGAGAAGAAAAATAGAACAACAAGGAAAAGGGTGAGCTCAACTAGCCCGATAAAGAATATTATGACTAAGATAATATACAACAAATTATCGTTAGTCTTGACGAGGAAAAATCGATAGAATCTGATAGATGACCAGTTTTAAATCAACAACTGCGGTGAAACAACAATTCATTAGAAGAGTTAAGTAGAGAATGCAAACTACTATCTTCTATATATGAATTTAAAAGTTCATCGTCGATATTTTATCCTCGTAACATCAATCGATATATATCGGAATCAAATATTCATCTTTGCACTATAGGCAAAGATATTCATCAGGTTGTCGTATTAAATCTAAACACTGTTCATCTTTGCACTACGGGCCAAAGATATTAATCGATGAGTCGTGTTCATCTCAACACCATTCATCTTTGCAGCTACTGGGCCAAAGATATTCATCGAAATCATTCATCTTTTGCACTGAGCCAAAGATATTCGATAATATCATCATTTAGGGTGAGGATGATGAAAAATATTTCAAAGAAAAGCGAATCCGGTGAAACAAAAGAACAAATATTAAGGATTAGTATTTTAAACAATCAAGTTCAAAAATACTTCATAAGTAATCAGTGGAGTAAAATTCGAGAATGATCAAAACATGGATACAATCAAAGCTAGTATCCATAATAGATATTTTGGAAAAAGAAGAAATTTCATTTTTCGATTGAATAGTGATAGTGAATAGTCAGATATCGTGAATAATTAATTAAGTATCGTGAATAGTAACTTTCAGACACCAAAAGATAGAAATTTCAAAAAAAACATCTTCACGCCGCTTAATAGTACTCGTGAATAGTAATTCGTGAATAGTAACTCATGAATAGTAACTTTCGTGAATAGTAACTCATGAATAGTAACCCAGAGCATGAAAAAGTTCCAAATTTGATAAAAATTCCAACCAATATTTCAAAGATAATGATATTGAAGAAATAATATCATTTGAGAAAAAATAACATCCCTTACCTCGAAGACAATGATCTTTAGTTGAAACTTATGGGATATAGGCTATGACTTGAACTTGCACCGTATAGCAATACTCAAAGTATACTCAAAATACTCACAAAAATACGCTCGATAATATAGAGAGAAAACTTGATTTACGGGTGTGATTTTCAATTCTAACCTAAGCACCTATTTATAGGAAATTGCTTAGAACACCAAAGCGAGAAAATTTAATATAATAATAATATATATATTAATTTGTCTCGCCCACTTAGAATCATCTGAATTCAGCAACTTAGCATGTGTTAAAGATGCCCACCAAACACAAAAAACGTTTTCTTATTTAAATTATTTTAAACTTCCAAAAATCAATTATTTGAACTTGAACTTCAATAATTCATAAAAAATTATCCTTTTATCAGAAAATTCAAATCTTGCGAATTTTTATAGGAAATTCAATTCTCTACAACTGCGGAAGAAAGTTTTTCAAATTCCAAACAAAAATTAAAGAAATCCATAAGCAGGCGATTTTACACATTTATAATCAAATTTCTATCGATAATTGTGTCCACCAACACACAAAATATGTGTTAAACATTTAATGCCACAAAAATACTCTTCCTTCTCATATACTCATATATCCCACATTCATTAAAAAAATATCATAGTTAATATATTATTAAAATAATATATTTAAATGAATTATTTTATAAGAAAAGATAAAATATTAATTTTCAACAATTGTCACATTAAAATTTTCTCCATCTATATCCACATAAAATCAATATTTTCTCATCATATAAATCAATAATTAATTATTCACAAATAATATTCTGAGAATCACAAGATCGACAACCGGTAGTTCCCGAGAAAAGTGTGTTGCTTGATTAGGTGACCAAACCTCTCCTGAGCATGAACTTTCTAGACATTACCAATAATGTTTTCTAATAATATTATTAGGATAATATGAATTATTGCTCCGATAATGGAAAATCGTGTAATAATGACAATTTATTGAAACAACGGTAATATAAAATATCAACGCGCAATTATTGAATCGATAAAATAAAATCTTGAGCAGTAATTACTTGTAACAATTATTGAGTAGTGCCTTCTTACATAAGAATCAATAATTGGTACAATCCGTAGTGTCTTCTTGCTCAACAACGGCAGTATTAATGTGTTTTAACCATCGGGTATTCCAACAAAGATTATTCTTGAATAACTACTGGCGTTATTTATAAACAACTTATATTTGTCGTTTTCTTCATCCAATCGCTTTCCGTTATGGGCCCACAAAAGGCGGTAGGCGTAAATGCGAATATTCCCAAGCACAGCATTTGAATATTCCAAAATAATAATGAATATTTTATAACCACTGCTTATTCGAAATATTTGCGTATTTTACCCATAACTATCCACATTAGTCAAATCAACCCTTACTATTTCAAAATAATAAAGAGGAAATTCCATTTTATTAAAAAAAATTAGGGTCTTACATTTATCACTAAGACTCGGTTTAATGAATAAACCACAATATCTAATCATCACGTACCACGGTCGAGATTTTCATCAAATTATCAATGGTCGTGACTATATCTAGAATCACCCCTAGTCATAATCATACCAAAAACTATCCATCATTTGCATTCTGAGACCCTTTGAGGGACTTTTGTCACATCATTTATATCAAGCCGTGATTATCTTAGAATGATCCGTGGTCATAATCATACTAAGTTCATCTATGCACGTAAGCGAAGATAACATAATATAACATGAGGATGATGATGATGACATAATAATTGATAAAACAAGTTCATGAATTAATTTATTCGAGGAACTAATAACGCGTCAAATTGTCGACATGATCTTTGCTTTGTAGAGTAAAATTCAAGAATGCTCGGAAAATATTTTCATTAAAAATCTTTGGATGAAGCGCAAATATCGAGGATATTCCACTAAATTCATGGAGTATAGAAGTCAAAATTTTAACTTATTTGAGTATAATAGCGAATGAAATAACAAAAGAAATCACCATGCATGCGGTACTTGCATGGCGAGTTATTCAATAGAATAATAAATCTGAGAATAATAAAAAGCGGAACCGGTCAAGGTGTAAAAACACAGACGAGGATATTCGATAGAATAATAATAAAGGCGAGAATAATAAAAGGCGGAACCGAATCGGCGTAAAAGCACATGACGAGGATGTTCAGCGGAATAATAAAATAATAGAAGAATGTCACCAAGTATAGGGGATTAAGCGTATCTGAGTTATTCAATGAGAATAAATAAGAATGGAATAATATAAGATTTCACCAAGTATAGAAGGGTATTAGCATATCTGGTCGTATATAGGGTATGCCACTTTTACGAGTTATTCAACAGAATAATAAAGAATGGAATATGAAGTTCTCTTCATGAATAAAAAAAAAAATAACACCCCTTACGAGTCTGACAAATAATATTTCCTACCTTAGAGAAGAAATTTGAATATTGGAAAAGTGAAGTAGCAAAATACTTTTCTTCTTTCTCTCTATAGTTTCTCTCTCTGAGTTTCGGTGAATTAAGTAAGAAATAATGAAGGAATGAGCTTTCTATTTATAGAAAAAGCGAGGGTGTCTCTTGAGTCTTTATGAAGGGTGAAATGACTCTTGGTAATATTGAAAGAACAACTACTATTTCTTGAAGGGTAATTAACCCTTGGAACAGAAGAAGCGATTAACTCTTGGTAATATTGAAGGGACAACTACTATTTGCGAAGGGGTAATTACTATTATTGAAGGTAATTACTATTGCGAAGGTAATTACTATTGTGAAGGTAATTACTATTATTGAAGGTAATACTATTGTGAAGGTAATTACTATTCCTGAAGGTAATTACTATTCACAAAGGTAATTACTATTCGAAAAGGTAATTACTATTGTGAAGGTAAATACTATTGTGAAGGTAATTCTATTCACAAAGGGTTATTCACAAAGGTAATTCTTATTGTGAAGGACTCTTAGATGATGACATATGGGCCCCCATAAAATAATCAAACTTACCACAAGCGTCTCATATGAGACTCTTTATATACATCGAGATTGAATAAATATTACCACAAATCATTTTATTTTTAATCGACACATATTTAATCTTTCAACAATTATTAATCATTTATAACTTGTCGTCTCGATTAATAATTTAATACTATAACATATTATCTGAGATGATCTTGTGTGATAATTGAATCGATAATATAAGAGATATGATCACGGCATGATTCTTGTAGTGATAATTGAGCATAGGTGAGTGACTTCTCACGTAAGCATCGATAATCGATATCGTGTCTTCTTATCTGACTACTGGCGTATTCTTTGTACTTTTACTACTAGGGTAGTTCAGCGGTTTAATGGTAACACCTCTGTAGTTATTTTTATAGAAAAATAATTTTGTCGTTTTCTAACTACGACAATACTTAGTTAATGAGGTTCACTGATGATTGAGTAGTAAATGCGAATATTCCCGACAAAAAGAATATTCCCAGAACAAAGCGAATATTTTATAACAAACTTACTTTGTAAAATTTATAAATATTACCCACAACTATAACATTATATCAAATTTATTCCATAATATTCAAAAATAATATTTATAAAAAATTCATCTTTATTTATAAAATTTGGGGTCTTCTGACCTCCCTTTTATGAAATTTAAGCCCTCGAAATTAGAAATGCGATACGATATGATAAAGAGGTGAGGATACCTTGAATACCTTTATCGTTAAAAAAAATATTAAATTCATCTTCATGATCAAGGCGAAGATATTCATTAACAACAATCTTTGCTGCTTTACTGGGCCAAAGATATACAATTTGTAAAACCAATAATCTTTGAGGCAGCGACTTAATAGTATCACGACCACGAATTATCCATACCTTCTTGGCGAGGATATTCGTGTTTTCAATCATGATTATCACGACCACAAATTATAATCCTTCGACGAAGATAATCATGAATTATCACAAATTATCCATTCTGACCCGAAGATAATAATCCTTGTTTTCAATTACGGTTATGATTATCTTAGAATAATCCACAGTCATAATCATACCAAGTCCATTATTCACGTAAACCCAGATGACTTTCAACCTGATATAAGCGTGAGGATAATGATATAAAGAATCGATCAAATGAGATAAAGGATAAATATTAAACATTTATAATATAATTTATCCGAGGATTCAAGAATATCCCCATGTTATCAATCACTTAATAATCTCATAATCTAATATCATTAATATTATAACAATATTTTAATCACTTCTTAAATTTATAAACAATTTATCTCGATTGTTTACGCTTTTACCATATAATGCATTTAATCATTCAAAATGCCATACTCATAAGATATCATCACCAATTATCAAATCCTCATAAAAAAAAATATGCATATACTCTATATAGGATTCTCAGGCATAAAATCCTATTTTCAACTTTGTTACTTCACATAACATATTTAACTCATATGTTAGTAACTAAACTATTTTCATGAAAAATACCAAATCAGTCCCAAAAATATTTCTTTTCTGGGATTTAGCATAATATAGTCCCATAATGAAAATATATTTTTTCTCGGAATTTTTAAAATTCATTTACTATTTTTCAAAAATCAATTTCTAATTAATTCCTTAAGAAATTAGCTACCTCAAGTTTAACTCCAAAAATTCCCAAATCTTGGCAGGACCTTACACATGTTAATGTGAGCCTCGATTTAAATTTCATGGTCATCGGAGTTATAGAACTCGGTTATAGCATTTTTTCGTCAAAAAACCTAAATATTGAAATGGTCATAACTTGTTCATTTTAAGTCAGAATGAGCTCATTTTTGGACAGGAGGTACTTTATAACATATATTTTCATGTCCCAAAAGGCCAGAATTTTTCACATAAATTTAGTGGCCAAAACAGCCCCTTAAAGTTTAAGGCGTTAGCGTTTTTGTAATTTGCGACTTTGGACTCTTTTGCTAAATTCAGGTCCACGAAAATCTCTGACACCTTTTCGGTGATTCCACTTGGATAAGCTACAAAACTCATAGATCTAACTCTAGGACTTGACCACACTCAAAAATTCAAAATATAATAGGAGATATGGTGATTGAATTTCATATTACGTTTTACCAAAATCGATTTTTCAACCCTTTGTGATTTCTAAGAAACTTTCATGTTTTCACATAATAACCACATAACTCATCATAACACTTACTAATACTTCATATACCCATGATTTTCATTAGTCAATGCTTTTATTATGACTTTCATCATAATCCTCGTAAGCAGATCCTTTTAGTTGAAGAAATATTTGAGGTTTAAGAAATGGGTTTTTATCTTTGGGGTCGATACAAAATTCGATTTCACGCTCTAGGGTAGGCTAGGAAATCTTCAAGAATACATCAAGAAATTTATTAATGATAGAAATATCATTCAAAAGCGCTACTCTTATCCAAGACTTGGATAGATACGTTACATTGATACCAATTGTGACTTACATCCTTTAACTAGATAGCACCTCACAATGATACCTATCAACTTGTCATCGTCATTCACGCGTGTTGCCTCTGAAGAAAGTGCGGCCGGTGCATTCCACCTGAGGAAGTCGACAACGAAAGGATCGGGGCTCTTTCTTATGAAGCGATATAACTTGGTGATTAACTTTAGGGTTTGGTTACTTTGAATTAAGTATAATGGTTGGTTAGGAATATGAAAGCTAACAACCTTACAAAAAGAATAATAAGTAGTTAATCAATCGTTTTCAAAATTACCTCCTCAAAGCAAGTATTTTCAAAGAGATAAGATCGTGAAAGTGTTTATTTGAAACAACAAGATTAATAAGCGGTGGAGGTGTGAAGGTTTCTCCCAATGAAGTTCGATAGATAAATCAAAGTCTAATTTTAGAAGTCAAATTTAAACATTGAACACAACTAGGTAGAATAAAAAGTGGGTAGAACTTGTATTGAATAAAGTATAGACTTCATGATAATTTATAATTAATTTACCGTAATAACCCGTTCGGGTTTTTCGAAAAACGCGCTCGCTTAAATTAAGAGTTTGACTTTCTATAGGGTACATTCCACCCTTAAGTGCTTCTTCACATTCGATCCATGATTTGAATCATTATTCTCGATCCATATCGAATTCGGGTTGGTAGCTATGCGAGGTAATTAGAATTCGATGTTGAAATTCTCCCAATTCTTTGTCAAAAAGCAAAGTCCATTTCATCTATTTTGGCTTTATTGGATCGGACGTCTTTTTCTACACTATCAGCGCGTTGTGCGACTTTTTACCATACATCGTCTATTCTCCTTCGTTCGGTTGTTTCTTCTTTCGGTGATCTTTGATTTTTAAATTCTCGATTCAACTTTAATATCTTACACTTTGCCAAAGCGTGATTTTGTTCGAGCATCACATATCGGGTAACCTTGATTTTGAATTGTTGTATCCCTTTGTTCCACGGCCAGTTTCTTAGTTCTTCAACTGTTCTTCTAGCTCACGAACACGATTTTGTAATTCTAAGTTTTGATCATAAACTTCTTACAACCAATTCTCCTCGGGTTCCTCTTCTTTCCTTCTTCCTCTTCTCCTCTCATTTGCTACCTGCTGCAACTAGCTTCGGGTGCAACAATTAGTTCTTCATTCACTACGTGGATATCTCTAATTTGTTCCTCGTCGACCTTTGCATTTAACTTTGATTAGTGATTAAAGGTGTCTAGCGGTCACATTCACTCCATTGTGAATATTTTTATTTGCCATTTCAAAACAACGCCCAACCACTGAGGTTAATTAATATATCAAATATTATCCCTATACTTACGTGAGCCAATTAAATAACAAATAAACTTAGGTAGGTCATACTGGCGAAGAATTCCCGTCTCTCCCTCCTAGTTCTTATCTAGCATCTTAGCGGGGATCGTATCCCTAAGCTACGATATGTTGTGGCGCCCCCAAAATTAGGTATCGTCACCCGTCTTGGGTCGCCACTTACATGGTACATAAATTCAAATACAAACTTAATTATACATACGTAGGTATAACATCGACAATACATAAGCGAGAGTTCTAATAGGAATATTGTCATTTTAGACGATATCCATTTCAAAGAGTCCTCATTACATTTATTGTCACCTTTATTTAATGAGAATAGTGAGGACTACTAATCTTATCTTGGGACCATCACTCTTTTTCCAGAGGCTATCCCGACTATATTCTCATTTCACGAGAAGAAAAGTGAAAGAAAAAGGTGAGCTCGACTAGCCCGATGAAATATTATAACTAAGATAATGCGAGAATAAATTATCAATAGTCTTCAACAATATTAAGCGATAAAATACAATAGACAACCGGTTTAAGCTGCGGTGAATATCTGATCCATTAAAAAGTCAAGTAGAAAATAAAGTCTACTATCTTTTAGGTTTTAAAAGGTTTTCATCAATTTTATCACTAAGACTCGGTTTAATGAATAAACCACAATATCTAATCATCCTGTACCCACGGTCGAGATTTTCATCAAATTATCGATAGTGTGACTATCTTAGAATCACCTACAGTCATAATCATACCAAAAACTATCCATCAATTTGCATTACAGGCCCACGAGGACTTTTGTCACATCATTTATATCAAGCCGTGATTATCTTAGAATGATCACTGGACATAATCATACTAAGTTCATCTATCTTGCGTAAGCGAAGATAACATAATATAACATGAGGATGATGATGATGACATAATAATTGATAAAACAAGTTCACGAATTAATTTATTCGAGGAACTAATAACGTCAAATTATCGACATGATCTTTGCTTTGTAGAGTAAAATTCAAGAATGCTCGAGAAAAATATTTTCATTAAAAATCTTTGGATGAAGCGCAAATATCGAGGATATTCCACTAAATTCATGGAGTATAGAAGTCGAAATTTTAACTTATTTGAGTATAATAGCGAATGAAATAACAAAAGAAATCACCGTGCATGCGGTACTTGCATAGAGCGAGGTTATTCAGCAGAATAATAAATCTGAGAATAATAAAAAGCGGAACCGGTTAAGGTGTAAAACACAGACGGGATATTCGATAGAATAATAAAAGCGAGAATAATAAAAAGCGGAACCCGGTCGGCGTAAAAGCCTGAACGAGGATGTTTCAGCGGAATAATAAAATAATAGAAGAATGTCACCAAGTATAGGGGATTAGCATATCTCTGAGTTATTCAATGAGAATAAATAAGAATGGAATAATATAAGGATTTCCCAGTATAGGGTATTAGCATATCTGGTCGTGTATAGGGTATGCCACTTTTACGAGGTTATTCAACAGAATAATAAAGAATGGAATAATGAAGTTCTCTTCATGAATAAAAAAATAACACCCCTTACAGTACAACAAATAATATTCCCTACCTTAGAAAGTGAATATTGGAAAAGTGAAGTAGCAAAATACTTTTCTTCTTTCTCTCTATAGTTTCTCTCTCAGAGTTTTCGATTGAATTAAGTAAGAAATAATGAAGGAATGAGCTTTCTATTTATAGAAAAAAGCGAGGGTGGCTCTTGAGTCTTATGAAGGGTGAAATGACTCTTGGTAATATTGAAGAGACAACTACTTATTTGATGAAGGGTAATTAACCCTTGGAAACCTTAGAAAGAGTTAACTCTTGGTAATATTGAAGGGACAACTACTATTTTTGCGAAGGGGTAATTACTATTGGTGAAGGTAATTACTTATTGAAGAAGGTAATTACTATTAAATTATGGCGTGATTCTTACGTGAATCTTGTTGGAATACTGGTTGATTAAAAACTAATACGCGTTGTTGAGATAGCAGTATTGCGCGGTATTGCACCAATTATTTATTGAGTTAATAATGGTTTACGGTAATTCGTTGATATTTTATGAGTTAATTTGCGTTGATATTTGATAATTGTTTGATAATTATCTTACGATATTTCATTATCGAGCGATAATTCATATTATCTGAATAATATTATTAGATAACATTATTGGCGATGTCTAGAAAGTTACATCTAAGGAGAGGTTTGGTCATCTAATTGCTTGGCGCCCATGATGAAGAAATTCTTATTGGAAAGCCCCTCTTTCTGAGAGGCTGCTGGTTGTCGATATTGTGATTACGTAATATTATTTGTGAATAATTAATTATTGATTTATATGATGAGGAAAATATTGATTTTATGTGGATATAGATGGAAAATTTTAAAATGACAATTGTTGAAAATTAATATTTTATCTTTTACGATAAAATAATTCATTTAAATATATTATTTTAATAATATATTAATGGTGATATTTTACAATGAATGTGGGATATATGAGTATATGAGGAGGAAGAGTATTTTTGTGGCATTAAATGTTTAACACATGTTTTGTGTGTTGGTGGACACAATTATTGGTAGAAATTTGATTATAGCACGTAAAATCGCTTGGTTTGTGGATTTCGGTCGATTTTTATTTGGAATTTGGAAAAACTTTCTTCTGCAAAGTTGTAGAGAATTGAATTTCCTATAAAAACTCATGAGATTCGAATTTTCTGATGAAAGGGCTATTTATTATGAATTATTGAAGTTAGAAAGTTCAAAATAATTGATTTTTGGGAGTTTAAATTATTTTGTTAAGAAAAACGTTTTTTTGTATTTTTGGACATCATTAACATGTGTGGCTGGTGTTTTGACCAAAAGGTGGGCTAAGGAAAATTTGTATAATTATATTAATATTATATTAAATTTTACTGCTTTTGGTGTTCTAGCATTTTCTATAAATAGGGTCTTGGGTTAGAATTGAAAATCACACGAAGCTGAAGTTTTTCTCTATTTCTCTCTCGATATATTTGTAGCGTATTCTTGTGAGTATTTTGAGTATACTTTGAGTATTGCTAGGCGGTGCAAGTTCCTTGATTTACTATACGGTATTAATTTAGAAATCTTGATCTTTCGAGGTAAGGGATATTATTTTTTTTGTAATGATATTATTTCTTCAATATCATTATCTTTGAAATATTGATCTGAAGTTTTTATCAAATTTGGAACTTTTTCATGTTGGGGTTACTATTCAAACGGAGTTCTTATTCATGATTCACGATTCTTATTCACGAGTTCTTATTCACGAGGATTCTTATTCACGAGTTCTTATTAAGTGAAGCGTGAAGATGTTTTTTGTGGAATTTCTATCTTTTGGTGTCGAGATTCTTATTCACATTATCTGACCTTTATTCACGTATCTGACACTATTCACGTATACGGCACTATTCATAGAAAAATAAAATTTCTTCTTTTTGTCCAAAATATCTATTACGGATACTAGCTACTGATTGTATCCATGTTTTGATCATTCTTGAATTTTACACCACTATGATTATTTTTGAGGTATTTTTTGGGCGTGGATAAAACCAAATCTGAATCCTTAATCCTTAATCCTTGTCATTTTGTTTCTTTGGATTCGTTTCTTTAAAAATATTTTCATCATCCTCGGTCTTAAATGATGATATTATTGAATATCTTTGGCACTGTAGTGCAAAGATGAATGATTCTGAAGAATATCTTTGGCTGTAGTGCAGATGAGCAGTGTTGAGATGAACATGGTGAGATTGATTAATATCTTTGGGCTGTAGTGCAAAGATGAGCAGTGTTTAAATGAACATGACGGTGATGAATATCTTTGGCTTTTGTAGTGCAAAGATGAATATTTGATTCGGATGTATATTGATTGATGTTACGGGGATAAAATATTGATGATTTATTAAATTCATAGATTATAGTAGATTTCATTCTCTACGTAACTCTTACATGAATTATTATTTCATTGCGAATATTGATGCGAAACTTGTTATCTATTGTATTACATGATTTTTTTCCTGTTGAAGACTAACGATAATTTGTTGTATATTATCTTAGTCGTAATATTCTTCTTGGGCTAGTTGAGCTCACCCCCTTTTCCTTGTTGTTCCATTTTTTCTTCTCGGGAGGCGAGAATATAGCGAGTCTGAGTCGGGGTATGGAATGAAGGTTTTAGAAGAGTTGTTTAGTAGTCCTCACCATTTTGCAAAATGATGTATCGATAAATGTGATGAGGATTTATTTGAGTATAGATATTATCTAGAAGATAATATTTGTATTCAAACTTCGAAATTTCTTTGTTGTAATAATAAAGTTGTAGTTGTTTTACATACCATGTATTTGGCGACTCGAGAATGGGTGTTGTGTATATTATTTTGGGGTGGTTGGAATAAATCTTAAATATTTCAAAATAAGCGAGGAATATTAAAATTATTCATTGTTGTGGGGAATATTATTTTTGGTGCGTGGAATATTATGCATCTGGGAATATGTGTATATGATGGTAGCGACCATGTGGGCCCCCATGCTTGAAGCGATTGGATGAAGAAAGCAGCAAATATAAGTTGTTTTTAAAATAGATTTGGCGTAGTTATTCATAAATATTCAAAATAAGATTATCATTTTGTTGGAATACCCGTTGGTTAAAACACACTATCGGGGCGTTGTTGAGCAGTAGCATGCGGTATTGCACCAATTATTGATTCTTACGTGAAGGCACTTTACTCGATAATGGTTACGGTAATTCTTTATTCGATATTTTATTGAGTTAATAATTCTTTGCGTTGATATTTTATATTCTTTGTTGTTTGATAATTGTCATTACGATTATCTTTCATTATCGAAGCAATAATTCATATTATCTGAATAATATTATTAGATAACATTATTGGCAATGTCTAGAAAGTTACATACAGGAGAGGTTTGATTAAATCTAATTGCTTGTAGATGAAGAAATTCTTATTGGAAAGCCCCTACTCTGAGGAGCGCTGGTTGTCGATATTGTGATTACGTAATATTATTTGTGAATAATTAATTATTGATTTATATGATGAGGAAAATATTGATTTTATGTGGATATAGATGGAGAAAATTTTTAAAATGACAATTGTTGAAAATTAATATTTTATCTTTTACGATAAAATAATTCATTTAAATATATTATTTTAATAATATATTAGCGGTGATATTTTACAATGAATGTGGGATATATGAGTATATGAGGAGGAAGAGTATTTTGTGGCATTAAATGTTTTAACACATGTTTTGTGTGTTGGTGGACCTGATTATTGGTAGAAATTTGATTATAGCTTTGTAAAATCGCTTGGTTTGTGGATTTGGTCGATTTTTGTTTGGAATTTGGAAAAACTTTCTTCTGCAAAGTTGTAGAAATTGAATTTCCTATAAAAACTCATGAGATTCGAATTTTCTGATGAAAGGGCTATTTATTATGAATTATTGAAGTTAGAAGCTCAAAATAATTGATTTTTGGGAGTTTAAATTATTTTTGTTAAGAAAAACGTTTTTGTATTTTTTGGACATCATTAACATGTGTGGCTGGTGTTTTGACCAAAAGGTGGGCTAAGGAAAATTTGTATAATTATATTAATATTATATTAAATTTTACGCTTTGGTGTTCTAGCGTTTTTCTATAAATAGGGTCTTGGGTTAGAATTGAAAATCACACGAAGCTGAAGTTTTCTCTCTATTTCTCTCTCGATATTTTGGCGTATTCTTGTGAGTATTTTGAGTATACTTTGAGTATTGCTAGGCGGTGCAAGTTCCTTGACCTTATACAGGTATTCAAATTTAGAAATCTTGATCTTTCGAGGTAAGGGATATTATTTTTTTTTTGTAATGATATTATTTCTTGATATCATTATCTTTGAAATATTGATCTGAAGTTTTATCAAATTTGGAACTTTTTCATCGGGGTTCTTATTAATGAGTTCTTATTCACGATTCTATTATTCAGATTCTTATTCATGAGTTCTTATTCACGATTCTTATTCACGATTCTTATTCACGAGTCTTATTAAGTGAAGCGTGAAGATGTTTTTGTGGAATTTCTATCTTTTGGTGTGGAGATTCTTATTCACGTATCGGCCTTTATTCACGTATCTGACACCTTATTCACGTATATCTGTCTTATTCATAGAAAAATAAAATTTCTTCTTTTTGTCAAAACATCTAATACGGATCTAACTTCGATTGTATCCATGTTTTGATCATTCTTGAATTTTACACCACTATGATTATTTTTGAGGTATTTTTGGGCGTGGATAAAACCAAATCGAATCCTTAATCCTTAATCCTTGTCATTTTGTTTCCTTTGGATTCGTTTCTTTAAAAATATTTTCATCATCCTCGGTCTTAAATGATGATATTATTGAATATCTTTGGCTGTAGTGCAGAATGAATGGTGGCTGCGTAGTGAAGATGAATGATTTCTGAAGAATATCTTTGGCTTTTGTAGTCTGAAGATGAGCAGTGTTGAGATTCTGAGATTGATTAATATCTTTGGGCTGTAGTGCAAAGATGAGCAGTGTTTAAATGAACATGACCCGGTGATGAATATCTTTGCTTTTGTAGTGCAAAGATGAATATTTGATTCGGATGTATATTGATTGATGTTACGGGGATAAAATATTGATGATGATTTATTAAATTCATAGATTATAGTAGATTTCATTCTCTACGTAACTCTTACATGAATTATTATTTCAGCTGCGAATATTGATGCGAAACTTGTTGTACATTGTATTACATCAGATTTTTCCTGTTGAAGACTAACGATAATTTGTTGTATATTATCTTAGTCGTAATATTCTTCTTGGGCTAGTTGAGCTCACCCTTTTCCTTGTTGTTCCATTTTTCTTCTCGGGAGGCGAGAATGTAGCGAAAGTCTTAGTCGGGGTATGGAATGAAGATTAGAGAGAGTTGTTTAGTAGTCCTCACCATTTTTGTAAAATAATGAATCAATAATGTGATGAGGATTTATTTGAGTATAGATATTATACAGAAGATAATATTTGTATTCAAACTCACTGATTTCTTGTTGTAATAATAAAGTTGTAGTTGTTTACGTACCATGTATTTGGCGACTCGAGAATGGGTGTTGTGTATACTATTTTGGGGGCGTCGCGGTTAGCTATATCGAGCTTATTGGTGGGATATGATCTCTGGCGGAGATCGGGGAATAGAACTAGGAGGGAGGCAGAGTAAATCCTAAATCCTTAGTGTGTCTACTAAGCTTATTTGTTAGTTAGTGGTATATAGGGATATTATGTGATATATTGATTTCCTTAATTAACCCTTATTTTATGGCGGTATTTGAGAATGTCGTGAGAATATTAACGATTGGAGTAAATGAGGCCAGTGGAGATGCTGTACTCACCAGCGAGGAGAGCGTCTGACAGTGGCAATATTCCTCTGTGAACAACACCTGCTGGCGAGATGATGAGCGAGGGGATGTTTAGAAGCTTTTTGCGGTTCATGCAAAATCGACGAGGAGACTTCGTGTTCAAAATCTGAGGAGAAATGATAGCGATTCACAGTGGTCACACCCAGCGATTGAAAAGTTGGGACCACGAGTGCAGGGAAGCGGATCCGATTAAAGGCGGAGGCGTGGGGTCAAACAAATTACCAAGATATTCGATGTCTTGGGATGCGGAGAACGAGAAAGTTCCATTCGCCACCTTTATGTTAAGTGGCGGTGATTCTTGGTGGGAATCGTGAAGCGTACCCATCCATTTTCGGCGTGTCGTGGGAGCGTTTGAAGCAGTTCGATAACAAGTACTTCCACGAAAGTATTACGTCGTATGAAGGAAGTGGAGTTTATTAGACTAGAAGCGAGAATAACATGGCGGTGTCCCGATGCTGGCGAAGTTAGCGGAGTTATCGAGTTGCACCTCATTTGGTGGAGAATGAGGAGCGTATGGCGGATGTTTACGAGAGGTTTGAAACCCGGCATCGTCGATATCTCATTTCTCGTAAATTTTCTCTCTATTGAGGATGTTGTCAGCGGGGGCTCGGTTGTTAGGCGAGATACTTGAAATACGTTCAATGGGGACCATAACGAGGATCATCTAGAAGATAGCGATCATCGAATAGCGATAACCGGCGGAGAAAGAAGAATCTGGACAAAGCGGTAACCACTACGGTGGTAATCGTGGCCGTGAAAATAGAAGAAGCGAGTCGGGAGGAGATTTTAAAAGGAGATTCAACAAGCGACCGTGTGAAGGCGTCGGCGCTATATGACTAGTTTTAAGGGAGGAGAAGCGACCACCCGGTCGTATGTTACAAATCTTGGGGAAGAGGGACATATCATTGAAGCGCCTAGCAGTTTAAGGTATGCTATAGTTGTGGAAAGGAAGGACATATCGCTCGAGATTATGCAGATGGCGAAACCTAGTTCGATGAGGGACGGTGACTCGAAAAGGTATGTCGAGAAAAGTCAAAGTCAGCGATTCGGGAAGGCGTTTGTCGTAATTGGTCAAAATCTGAGGAACGACGAAGTTTAGCGGGTTAGTCGATTATAAATTCTTGCGAAGTATATACCTTACTAGATATCGGTTCTACCCATTCTTTTATCTCTCTTACTTGCGCTCAGCGTTTAAACTTGACTCAGGAGAAATTAGACTTTGACTATCTGTGGAAACTCAGTTAGGAGAAACTTTCATCACATCCTTTGTTTATAAATCTTGCTTGATTGAGGTTGGCACTATCACATTACTGTTAACCTTATTTACTATAGAGATATTTGTTTTTGATGTGATTTTAAGGTTAACTACTCATCATCTTAAAATTGATTATTTTCGTAAGGTTGTTAGTTTTCATATTTCTAAAGCAACTTTGTTATTGAATTCAAGCAATCAAACCATTGTAGTCAAACATTTTCATATCAAGCCATGAAGTCGTTCGTTTATTACGGATGTCGAATTTTCTTAGTCCGTGTTATGGATTTGAATAAAGACACGTCGATTTGAATAATATTCTGTTGTTATTGATTTTTCTGGCGTATTTTTGAAGAATTTCTTGGCTTACTCCCCAAGCACGATATTAAATTTTGTATCGACTTTGAACCGTTCAAAACTCATTTCTAAAATCTCATATCGAATGGCTCTATTGAACTTGAGGAGTTAAAAATTCAACTATAAATTTGGTACTGAGCCTTTATCTTGTGACTTCCTTTGTGGAATTCACTAAGCAGAACTCTCTGTGGGGGCGTCGTATTAGATGCGATAGTAAAGTGATAGGTGTCATTGTGACGTCTTTATCAAGATTGGGATATGAGTCGCGATTGAGAAGCAACCTAAGTCGATAATCGAAATCGTAGCTTTCTGAAGCTTAGTTGGTTATTATCGGAGATTCGTTGAAGGATATTCTCGAATCATTTATTAGATTAACTTAGTGACTCGAAAAGATACAAAATTAAGTATGGGGCGAGGAATGCGAGAAGATTTTCCAAGAGCTCGAGAGGCGACTCATTTTTGACATATATTAACCATACCATCTTGGAAAAGCGAGCGTGGTAGTGGTGTGGCGTTGAGTAGAAGATCATATCTTGAGGAGCGAGTGCGATGATGTCAAGTATCGCGTAGAGCCGACTTTAATAGAAAAAGTTAAGGTTGCTCGAGCCACAGGACCGGGTGATCGTATGAAGAAAATACAAGAAGGAGCTATTAGGGCGAGAATTGATGAAGAAGGAATACTTGAGTCCACTCTAGACTTTGTGTTCTAACGACTACGATTTGAAGAACAAGATTATGATGGAGGCACACATACACCATTTTGCAATCCATCACAGGAGTACTAAAATGTATTATGATCTTGACATACATTTTGGTGGAGCAATATGAGAGAGAGAGATCGCGTAGTTTATCTCGATGTGTTTAACTTACCCAGCGTGTAAAGGCGGAGCATCTTGTACCTAAGGTCCGTTGCAACCACTTGAGATTTTGAAATGGAAGTGGGAACACATTACCATGGATTTCATTACTAATCTTCCGCGGTTTCTCAAGGCATAGATGCGATTTGGGTTATTGTTGATAGATTAACCAAATCTGCTCATTTCTTTGCAAATCTGAGAGACTTATTCCTTGAGCGTCTTTCTCGTATATGCGTAAATGAGATTGTGAGATTGCATGGCATGCGGTATCCATAGTTTTAGATCGTGACCCAGATTCACTTCATGATTTTGGGTTAGTTTGTAGAAAGCTATGGAGCGCAATTTCTGATTCGGTTTGGCATACCATCCTCGAAGCGGATGGGCGATCGGAAAGGACTACTCAAACTCTTGAAGATATATTAAAACTACTGTGTCCTAGATTTCAAAGGAAGTTGGGATAAGTACTTGCCATTGGTGGAATTCTCATCTGACAATAGTTATTAAACAAATATAGGCATGGTTCCATTGAAGCATTATATGGACAAAAATGTAGTTCTCGATATGTTGGGATGAGGTGGGTGAAGCAACATTGTTGGGACTAGAGTTAATACGTATGACTAATGATTGAAAAGCGTATATACAAGCGGCACAAGATCGACAAAAGAGTTATGCGAATCTTCATCGAAAGGGCGTGGAATTTAGTGTAGGGGATCATGTATTGTTGCGAGTTGCTCCGTGGAAGGAGTTTCTGAGATTTGGGAAGAGAGAAAGCTCGATCCACGATTTATCGGTCCATTTCAAATTCTTGGCCAGGAGTAGGAAATGTAGCCTATAGACTTGCGTTACCTCAAAAGTATGTCTCGTGTTCATAATGTGTTTCACATATCGTGCCGTAAATATGTGAAAGACCGAACCACGTTATTGAGTTAGAAGCAGGGACGAGATAGCCAGAAGACTTAGCGTATGAGGAGGTACTGTCAAGATTTTGGATAGGAAGGAGCATGTCTACATGAAAGGTTATACCACAAGTTAAAGTTTTGTGGAGGAATCATCTTTATAGAGAAATGACACAGGGAATTGGAAGCGAAAATGAAAGCGAGGTATCCTCACCTTTTCAAAAACACACAGTCGTCGTCGATTTCGAGGGCGAAATTTCATAAGGAGGGAGGTTGTAAGACCAGAAATTTTTAAATAAAAGGAATTTCCTTTATTTTGAAATAGTAAGGGTTGATTTGATTAATGTGGATAGTTAAGGGTTAAATCATGAAATATTTCAAAATAAGCAAGTGGTTATAAAATATTCATTGTTGTCGGGGAATATTCGTTTGGTCGTGGAATATTAAATCTTGTCGGGGGAATATTAAATGCGGCCAGTAGCTTGTGACCATGTGTGAGCCCCATGTGAGCGATTGGATGAAGAAAGCGACAAATATAAGTTGTTTTTAAATAGCAGGCGTAGTTATTCTTAGATTATCTTTGTTGGAATACCGGTGGTTAAAAAACACCTGTCTGGCGTTGTTGAGCGGTAGCTTTGCGGTATTGCACCAATTATTGATTCTTACGTGAAGGCCTTTACTCGATAATGGTTACGATAATTCTTATTCGATATTTTATTGAGTTAATAATTCTTTGCGTTGATATTTTATATTCTTTGTTGTTTGATAATTGTCATTCTACGGTATCTTTCATTATCGAAGCGATAATTCATATTATACGAATAATATTATTAGATAACATTATTGGCAATGTCTAGAAAGTTACATCTAAGGAGAGGTTTGATGTCATCTAATTGCTTGCATGATGAAGAAATTCTTATTGGAAAGCCCCCTTTCTGAGGAGCGCACGGTTGTCGATATTGTGATTACGTAATATTATTTGTGAATAATTAATTATTGATTTATATGATGAGGAAAATATTGATTTTATGTGGATATAGATGGAGAAAATTTTTAAAATGACAATTGTTGAAAATTAATATTTTATCTTTTACGATAAAATAATTCATTTAAATATATTATTTTAATAATATATTACTTGGTGATATTTTACAATGAATGTGGGATATATGAGTATATGAGGAGGAAGAGTATTTTGTGGCATTAAATGTTTAACACATGTTTTGTGTGTTGGTGGACTGATGATTATTGGTAGAAATTTGATTATAGCACTTTGTAAAATCGCCCGTTTGTGGATTTGGTCGATTTTTGTTTGGAATTTGGAAAAACTTTCTTCTGCAAAGTTGTAGAGAATTGAATTTCCTATAAAAACTCGCGAGATTCGAATTTTCTGATGAAAGGGCTATTTATTATGAATTATTGAAGTTAGAAGCTCAAAATAATTGATTTTTGGGAGTTTAAATTATTTTTGTTAAGAAAAACGTTTTTGTATTTTTTGGACATCATTAACATGTGTGGCTGGTGTTTTGACCAAAAAGGTGGGCTAAGGAAAATTTGTATAATTATATTAATATTATATTAAATTTTACGCTTTGGTGTTCTAGCGTTTTTCTATAAATAGGGTCTTGGGTTAGAATTGAAAATCACACGAAGCTGAAGTTTTCTCTCTATTTCTCTCTCGATATTTTGGCGTATTCTTGTGAGTATTTTGAGTATACTTTGAGTATTGCTAGGCGGTGCAAGTTCCTTGACCTTATACCGGTATTACAATTTAGAAATCTTGATCTTTCGAGGTAAGGGATATTATTTTTTTGTAATGATATTATTTCTTGATATCATTATCTTTGAAATATTGATCTGAAGTTTTATCAAATTTGGAACTTTTTCATATTTTCTATTCATGGGTTCTTATTCATGAGTTCTTATTCAGCGAGTTATTATTCACGAGATTCTTATTCGATTCTTATTCACGAGTTCTTATTAGTCTATTATAAGCGTGAAGATGTTTTTGTGGAATTTCTATCTTTTGGTGTAGAGATTACTATTCACGTATCGGCCTTTATTCACGTATCTGACCTTTATTCACGTATCTGTCTTATTCATAGAAAAATAAAATTTCTTCTTTTTGTCCAAAACATCTAATACGGATACTAGCTACGATTGTATCCGTGTTTTGATCATTCTTGAATTTTACACCACTATGATTATTTTTGAGGTATTTTTGGGCGTGGATAAAACCAAATACGAATCCTTAATCCTTAATCCTTGTCATTTTGTTTCCTTTGGATTCGTTTCTTTAAAAATATTTTCATCATCCTCGGTCTTAAATGATGATATTATTGAATATCTTTGGCTGTAGTAGTGAAGATGAATGATTTCTGAAGAATATCTTTGGCTGTAGTGAAGATGAGGTGTTGATTGATGAATATCTTTGGCTGTAGTGCAAAGATGAGCAGTGTTTAAATGAACATGACCGATTGATGAATATCTTTGGCTGTAGTGCAAAGATGAATATTTGATTCGAGATGTATATTGATTGATGTTACTGAGGATAAAATATTGATGATGAATTTATTAAATTCATAGATTATAGTAGATTTCATTCTACGTAACTCTTACATGAATTATTATTTCATTGCGAATATTGATCTGAAACTTGTTGTCTATTGTATTATCATGATTTTTCCTGTTGAAGACTAACGATAATTTGTTGTATATTATCTTAGTCGTAATATTCTTCTTGGGCTAGTTGAGCTCACCCTTTTCCTTGTTGTTCCATTTTTTTCTTCTCGGGAGGCGAGAATGTAGCGAGTCTTAGTCGGGGTATGGAATGAAGATTTAGAGAGAGTTGTTTAGTAGTCCTCACCATTTTTGTAAAATAATGAATCAATAATGTGATGAGGATTTATTTGAGTATAGATATTATGCAGAAGATAATATTTGTATTCAAACTCACAGATTTCTTGTTGTAATAATAAAGTTGTAGTTGTTTTACGTACCATGTATTTGGCGATTTCGAGAATGGGTGTTGTGTATACTATTTTGGGGCGTGACGGTAACAGGATGACTTTCGACATAATATAAACACGAGGATGATGACAATGATATAAGAATTGATAAAACAAGTTCAAGAATTATTTTATCCGAGGAATTATTAATGCGTCCAAATTATCGATATAATCTTGTTTGTAGAGTAAAACTTCAAGAATGATCCGAAGAATATTTCCATATGAAAGATCTTTGGATGTATTTGATCGTAAAGCATGAATATCAAGGATATTCTTCTAATTTAATGGAGTGATTAGAATAGTCGAAGTTTCATAACTTAACTTTTGGGTATAATAAAGAATGGAATAACAAAGAAATCACCGTAAATGCGATGAATTGTCGATACCAATCTTGGAGTTATTCAACGAGAATAATAAATGAAAGCGGAACCGGTCAAGGATATTCGTAATTTAAGAGTATAGAAGTCAAAGTTTTAACGGGATGTTAAAGAATGGAATAAGAAAAAAAATGCGGAAGCGCCTTAAGCGAGGTCCGAATGTAAAACACTGAGCGAGGATGTTCATGCGGAATAATAATAAAAAGCGGAACCCGGTAATAAAAGCGGAACAGAAGTCAAGTGTAAAACACCATGAGATAGGATGTTCAATGAGAATAATAGAAGAATGTCACCAAGTATAGGGTGAAATGGCGTATCTGAGGTTATTCAGCAGAATAATAAGAAATGGAATAACAAGCGAGTTCTCTTCATGAATAAGAAAGAATAACACCCCTTACGAGTCTGACAAATAATATTCCCTACCTTGAAGAAGCTGAATATTGGAAAAGTGAAGTAGCGAGAATACTTTTCTTCTTTCTCTCTATAGTTTCTCTCTACAGAGTTTCAATGAATTTGTAAGAAATAATGAAGGAATGAGCTTTCTATTTATAGAAAAAGCGAGGGGTGGCTCTTAGTCTTAACGAAGGGTTGAAATGACTCTTGGTAATATTGAAGAGACAACTCTCTATTTCTTGAAGGGGTAATTAACCTTTGGAACAGAAGAAGCGGTTAACTCTTGGTAATATTGAAGGACAACTACTATTTGCGATGGGGTAATTACTATTGGCCGAAGGTAATTACTATTGGTGAAGGTAAATACTATTGAAGAAGGTAATTACTATTGGCGAAGGTAAATACTATTGTGAAGGTAATTCTTTTATTCACAAAGGTAATTACTTATTCACAAAGGTAATTCTTATTGTGAAGAGACTCTTAGATGATGACATATGGGCCTCCGTAAAATAATCAAACTTACCATGAGACGTCGCAGACTCTTTATATCATCGAGGATTGAATAAATATTACCACAAATCATTTTTATTTTAATCAACACATTTTAATCTTTCAACAATTATTAATCATTTATAACTTGTCGTCTCAATTAATAATATAACATATTATCTGAGATAATCTTTGTGATGATAATTGAATCGATAATAAAAGAGATATGATCACGACCAATTCACATGTGATAATTGAGTATAGCTAAGTGACTTCTCACGTAAGCATCGATAATCAATCTGAGTGTGCTACTATGCAACCACGCGTATTCTTGTACTTTTACCCTTTGGGTAGTTCAAAAGTTTTAACGGTAACACCTCGTAGTTATTTTTATAGAAAGATAATTTTGTAGTTTTCTAGCTACGTGATACTTAGTTAATGGGGTCCACCGATAATTGGTTTGTCGTATGAATATTCCCCAGACAAAAAGAATATTCCCAGAATAAACAGAATATTTATAACAACAACACTTACTTTGCTGCAAAATTTATAAATATTACCCTGACTATATCATTATATCAAATTTATTCCATAATATTCAAAAATAATATTTATAGAAAATTCATCTTTATTTATAAAAATTTGGGGTCTTACAACCTCCCTTCTTATGAAATTTAGCCCTCGAAATTAGGAGTGCATTACTGGTATGTCGAAGAGATAAGGATACCTTGATTTCATTTGATTCTAACTCCAAGTCGTTTCCTCGACGCCGTGGTTCCTCCCTGAAAACTTTGAGTTGAGGTATAACCTTGGGCGTAGAATATGTTCCTTCTTATCAAAATTTTGACGGGGAACCTCTTCATACGTCAAATCTTCCGCTTATTTCGTCCGGTTCTAACTCGATAATGTGGTTCGGGTCTTTCGCATATTTACGTAACATGGATATGTGAAAAGCGTTATGAACCACGAGACATACTTGGCGGTAAAAGCGAGTCTATGAGCCCACAGTTCCTACTCGATCGAGGATTAAAATGGGCCGATGAATCGAGGATTGAGTTTCCTCTCTTTCCAAATCTTGTAACTCCTTTCCATGGAGAAACTCTTAACAACACATGATCTCTATATCGAATTCCCGTCCTTTCGATGAAGATCGGCCATAACTCTTTTATCGATTTTGTGAGGTTTTTATACATTGTCGGATCGTTTGAATCTTTTAAAGTGTAGTCATACGTACCGACTCGGTCCCAACAGCGTTGCTTACCCACCTCATCAGTCTTTGGAAGCGACACTTCTTTCCATCCTGGCGCCGAATGGAGCCGTGCGATACTTGCGATAAGCTGTTGTTGTAGGAAAACTCACCGATGGTAAGAACTTGTCCCTGACTCCTTGAAATCAAGGACCGCGAGTCTTAATAGATCTTGAGAGTTTGAATAGTCCTCTCCATTGTCCGTCAAATGCGAGGATGATATCTTAGAAAGCTAAATCGTGAAGTCTGTGCCCTTGTAGCTTTTTGCAAACTAACCCAAAATCGTGAAGTGAATCTTGGGTCTCGATGGAAACTATGGATAGGCATACCATGCGATCTTACAATCTCGTTTATGTACATCTGAGCAAGGCGTTCAAGTGTATAAGTTTTCGTATCGGTAAGAAATGGGCGGACTTGGTCGATCTATCAATGATGACCCAAATCGCATCGATGCCTTGAAACCTTAGGAAGGCCGTGCTTGAAATCCATGGTAATGTGCTCCCACTTCCATTACGGAATTTCAGGGGGTTCTGATGGACCTTTTGGTACTTGATGCTTTACTTTAACTTCGTTGACAAGTTAGACACCTTGAGATAACGGTAATTATCTATCTCTTCTTATTGCACCACCAAATGTATGACAAATATCATGATACATTTTGGTACTCGAGATGGATTGCAAATGGTGTGTTGTGCGCCTCCATCATGATATTATACTTTAAATCGAAGTCGTTAAGAACACAAAGTGGAGTTGACTCGAAGTATTCCTTCTTCATCGATTCTTGCTTCGGCGTAGCACCTTCTTGCACTTTCTTCCTCGTATGCATCGGCTCAGTGCGTAGCTTGAAGCGGCTTTAACTTTATCGATTAAAAGTCGGTTCTTCGTATCTCACTATCATCACGTCGTCCACAGTCTTTAACTCTATCTCCATCCTTTGCAAGTCACCAAAATGGGCCTTTGCGTTGACAATAACTTTTTCGTACTTGCATATGATCTTACCTTTCGATGCGTCGACTACCACGTTAAGCTTTTCGGGATGGTATTGGATGGTATGGTCGTAATCTTTCAATAGTTCAACCCAGCGTCGTTGTCGCGTGTTGAGTTCCTTTTGAGTGAAGAAATATTTGAGGCTTTTATGATCAAGTAAAAGATCTCCACTTTCTCCCCATACAAGTAATGCCTCCAAATTTTAAGTCTGAAGACAACGGTTGCCTGACTCTCAGATCATGGTAGGATAATTCCTCTCATATTCTTTGAGTTTGTCGCGAGCGTAAGCTATAACTTTTCCGTGTTGCATGAAACACATCCCAACCCCTTTGCTAGAAACATCTTTGTAGATGACAAATCCTCAAGGAGGCGGATGGTATTGTCGAGCAGGTCTTTGAAATAAGTCTCCTCTTGAGTTCTTGAAAACTCTTCTCACATTCTTCGCTCCAATAGAACTTTATATCTTTTTTCGAAGTCAAATTGAGTCGATGGAGTAGCGATTAGAAAATCCTTCCACGAATCTCGATAATAACATTATTCGTAAGAAAGCTCGTGCCGGTCTTTGATTTAGGTTGTTCGACTTTGAATAGCTTCGATCTTTCTTTGGGTCGACAGATATTCCATGACTTGATACCACGTGCCCGAGGAATGCTAATTCTTCAAGCGAACTTCGCATTTCTTGACTTGACATAAAGCTTATATTCACGAAGCTTTTTGGGTGTCGACCTCAAGTGTTGCTCATGATCTTCACGGCTTTTGGAATAAATAAGGATGTCATCAATAAAGAAGCGACCACAAAGTGATCTAATTATCAATAGTCTTCAACAATATTAAGCGATAAAATACAATAAACGACCCGGTTTAAGCTGCGGTGAATATCTGATCCATTAAAAAGTCAGTAGAAAATAAAAGTCTCTTTATCTTTTAGGTTTTAAAAAGGTTTTCATCAATTTTATCACTAAGACTCGGTTTAATGAATAAACCACGATATCTAATCATCCTGTACCACGGTCGAGGATTTTCATCAAATTATCAATAATTAAGCTACTCTCTGAATCACCCCTGGTCATAATCATATCAAAAACTATCCATCAACTGCATTCTACGAATACTTTGAGGACTTTTGTCACATCATTTATATCAAGCCGTGATTATCTTAAGAATGATCACGAGTCATAATCATACTAAAGTTCATCTATCTTGCGTAAGCGAAGATAACATAATATAACATGAGGATGATGACAATGACATAATAATTCAATAAAACAAGTTCACGAATTGAACTAATAGCATTATAAATTATCGACATGATCTTGCTTTGTAGAGTAAAATTCAGAATGCTCGAGAAAAATATTTTCATTAAAAATCTTTGGATGAAGCTTGAAATATCGAGGATATTCCACTAAATTCATGGAGTATAGAATTGAAAATTTTAACCCATACAAGTATAATAGCGAATGAAATAACAAAAGAAATCACCGTGCGTGTGGTACCCGCGCAAACAGGTTATTCAGCGAATAATAAATTGAGAATAATAAAAGCGGAACCCGGTCAGGTGTAAAACACCACAGACGAGGATATTCGATAGAATAATAAAGCGAGAATAATAATAAAAGCGGAACCGAATTAGAGGCGTAAAAGCCTGAACAAGGATGTTCAGCGGAATAATAAAATAATAGAATAATGTCACCAAGTATATAGGGATTAAGCGTACTCTGAGGTTATTCAAAGAATAAATAAGAATGGAATAATATAAAGGATTTCACCAGTATAGGGTATTAGCGTATCGAGGTCATGTATATAGGTATGCCACTTTACGGAGTTATTCCGGCGGAATAAATAAAGAATGGAATAACGAGAAGTTCTCTTCATGAATAAAAAAAATAACACCCCTTACGAGTCTGACAAATAATATTCCCTACCTTAGAAGAAAGTGAATATTGGGAAAGTGAAGTAGCAAAATACTTTTCTTGCTACTACTATAGTTTCTCTCGATTGTTCCAAAGGTTAATTACCCCACCGCATGAAATAGTAGTTGTCTCTTCAATATTACCAAAAGTCATTTTGACCCTTCGTTAAGACCAAGAGCCACCCTCGGTTTTCTATAAATAGAAAGCTCGTTTCCTTCATTATTTCTTACGAATTCATTGAAACTCTACAGAGAAACTATAGAGAGAAAGAAGAAAGTATTACACTTTCTTTCAATATTGATTCTTCTAGGTAGAGAATAATATTGTTAATACTAAGCTAAGGGTATTATTCTTATTCATGAAGAAATTATTATTCCATTTCTTTATTACATTGGAATAACTTTTATATCTGTGATACCCTATACTTTGTGATATTACTTCTATTATTACGTGGGAACATCATCATGCATGTCTTTTACAGGACAGTTGGTTAGTATTTATTACTATTGGAACATCACATGCGTAATGTGCGTTTATTGTAGGACTGGTTATTATTATTATTGTTGGAATAACTTTGTGCATGCGGTTATCGCATGCGTGGTGATTTCTTTTGTTATTCCATTCTTTATTATACCGGTTGGTTTAAAACTTTGACACATACTCCATGAAAATGAATATCCTTGATATTTGCGTTTCATCGATATCTTTATATGAAATATTCTTGATCATTCTTGAATTTTACTCTCTAACGATATCATATATTTGGGCGTTAATAATTCTGGATAAAATAATTCTTGAACTTGTTTTATTGAAATTATATCATTGTCATCATCCACCGTATTTATATTATATTGAAAATCATCGTGGCTGTGAGTGCATAGATGAACTTGAATATGATATGACGAGAACTATTCGGTTAATCGTGTGCGTAATATTACAAAATGATGTGATAAAATCCTCGATGGCCGTAAATGCATTGATAGACGATTCTTAGCATGATCATGACCATTAATGAATACACAACTATTCTTGGCGTAGTGCGTGAATAATTGTGGTCGTGATCTTAAAGAATATCATGGTAGTAGTGCAGTGCGGTGATTCGATGATGTGGAATATTTATTAAAGGCGAGTCTCGGCTTCTCTTGATGATGAAAAACCTTTCTCTTTAGGAAGAATTGATTTAATGGATGACTCATTTAATTCTTTCATTATATTTTATGGAAATGATAGTATAAACGTAATCATATTGGCATCGATTTCACATTTTCTCTTGAAATCTTCTGAGCAATAATAATGTGATAATGAGGACTCCTTTTGAGTTTATATAATATCTAGTAGACAATATTTGTATTCAAACTCACGATGTTTATGTGTCGTATTGTACCACGCAGTTATATTAGTAAGTTGTATTTAAATTTTGTACCATGTATCGACTACCCAAGATGGGTGATGTATACCTAATTTTGGGGCGTCGCACGTTTGGTATCGAGCTTAGGGATATGATCACTGGCTAAGATGTGAGAATAGTACTAGGAGGGAGGCAGGGGGAATACCTTCGCTAGTATGACCTACTAAGTTTATGTCTTTATTTTATTGGTCGGTCGAGAATATAGAGATAATTTGTTACATGTCGATTAACCTTTTGTTTTGTGGCGGTATCTGAAAATGACATCGAGAATGTTGAGAATAGCGATGGAGCCGAGCGATCGTTGATTCACCGCATATTAATAATCGAGGATAATGTGCATCGGAAGGCGACAATCCTCATACAAACAACAACCTTGACCAAATGATGAATGATCAAATGTTGGAGGCTTTATGCGATTTATGCGATAGCAATGCGAGGCGACTCTGTCCAAGCGCGAGGTGGAAACACGGAAAACTCTCGGTGCGGTCATGCATTAAACAATTAAGGCTGGGACCACCGGGAGTTTAAGGAAAGCAAAACCACTTATGGCGGAAGCATGGATAAAAGCAGATTACAAGATATTTGATGTCTTGGGATGCTCGAGGAAGAAAAGGTTCCCTTCTTACGCCTTTATATTTTGCGGAGAGGCGGATTCTTGGTGGGAATCGGTAAAAGCGTACTCGACTTCTTGTCTTGAAGATATCTTGGGAGAAGTTCGAGAGTACATTCAGCGACAAATACTTTTCGAAAGTATTAGCCACATGAAGGAGGTGGAGTTTATCAAGTTGGAACAAAACAATATGGTAAGGTCATGATCGAGGCAAAATTTGCGGAGTTATCACGGTTTCGTCCCACTTGGTGGATAATGAAGAGAATGGGCGAATGTTTTAAGAGGTTTGAAGCGGAATCGTCGACATCTTATTTCTCATAATTGTGTTTGTATTAGGATGTTGTAAATAGGGCTCGATTAGTGGGAGCGATAACGAGAGTCAATATGACTAAAAAGAAGCGGTGACAAAATTATAATACCGGCGAGAGTAGTCATCGAAGCGGTGACAACAAGCGTGGAGGAATCAGCGGGCGGATATGGTAACCACTTTGGTGGTAATCGAGGCCAAAACAATAAGAATGGACATTTCAAGAAAAGGAGATTCAATGATGATGGAAAGGCGTCGGCACAGACACCGTTGTTAAGGAAGGAGAAAGACCACTATCGTATGCTTCAAATGCGGAGGAGAGGGACACATCGGTCAAAGCTGCGCCATGCTTAGTCAAAGCGTGTTATAATTGTGGAAGAAGGTCACTTAGCTCGATTTTATCGTTCTGAAGACAAATTCAACTAGGATGGAGGCACCAAAGGTAGTCGGAAAAGTCAAAAGCCGGTAGTCTGAGGAGGCGTTTGTTGTGACCTCCGGAGAAAGCAAAGGAACGAATGAGGTCATCACGGGTAAGCTTATCATAAACTCTAATGAAGTCTATACTTTATTTGATCTGGGTTCTACCCATTCTTTTATTTCTCTACTTGCGCTCATCGATTAAATTTGACTCAGGAGAAATTAGACTTTGACTTATCTGTGGAAACTCAGGTTGGGAGAAACCTTCATTACATCCCTTTGTTTATAAGTCTTGTTTGGTTCAAATTGGTACCCTCACATTACTGTCGATCTTATTTCATTAAAAATACTTGCATTTGGCGTGATTACAAGGGATTGATTGGTTAACTACTTATCATACAAAAATTGATTGTTTTACGTAAGGTTGTTAGCTTTCATATTCCTAATCGACCTATTATCACGAATTCAAACGACCAAACCATTAAAATCAATCACGGTCATCTCAAGCCATAAAAGCTATTCGTTTATTGAAAAGCGGATGTCAAGCTTTCTTAGCTCGTATCATGATTTAAACAAAAATAAATCGGTTTTGAGCGATATTTCTATTGTTAATAAATTTCTGACGTATTCCAGAAGAACTTCTGGCCTACCCCCAGGCGTGAAATTGAATTTTGTATCGACCTTGAAACGGTACAAAACCTATTTCAAAGCCCCCATGTCGAATAGCTCTATTGAACTTGAGGAGTTAAAGACCCAGCTGCGAGGAATTGTTAGACATTGGCTTTATTAGATCTAGTACTTCTCCTTGGGGTGCTCACCATTACTATTTCGTGAAGAAGAAAGATGGGAGTATCGACTTTGTATTGATTATCGGGAGTTGAATCATGTCACCATCAAAAATAGGTATCCATTGCCCGTATTGATGACTGTTTGACCGGTTCTGAGGAGCAAATTCTTTTCAAAGATTGATCTTCGATTTAGGATATCACCGATTGAAGATTAGAACGATGACATTCAAAGGCGACTTTCGGAACTTCGATGCGGGCATTATGAATTCCTAGTCATGTCCTTTGGATTGACTAATGCTCTCTTTGCCTTCATGGATATGATGAGCCAAGTATTGAGGAATATTTGGATCACTTTGTGGTCGTCTTTATTGATGACATCCTTATTTATTCAAAAGCCGTGAAGATCATGAGAACAACACTTGAAGGTGACACTCCAAAAGCCGTGAATATAAGCTTTATGCAAAGTTGAAGAAATCACGAGTTACGGCGAAGAGAAGTAGCATTCCTTGGGCGCGTGGTATCAAGTCATGGAATATCATTGACCGGCAAAGATTGAAGCTATTAAGTGGGAACAACCTAAATCGATAATAGAAATCGTAGCTTTCTCGGTTTATTTGGTTATTATCGGAGATTCGTGGAAGGATTTTCTCGAATCGCTACTCCATTGACTCGGTGACTCGAAAAATCTGAAAGTTGGTTGGAGCGAAGAATGTGAGAAGAGTTTTCAAGAACTTCGAGAGGAGACTTATTTTATTTTATTACGACAATACCATCAGCTCGGAGGATTTGTCATCTCTGAGTGATGCTTGAGCAAGAGGTTGGGATGTGTTCTCATGCGACATGGAAAAGTTATAGCCTATGCCTCGCGTGACTCAAAGAATATGAGAGGAATTATCCTACTCATGATCTAGAGTTGGCATTTGTTATCTTCACACTTAAAATTTGGAGGCATTACTTGTATGGGGAGAAAGTGGAGATCTTTACGGATCATAAAAGCCTCAAATATTTCTTCACTCAAAAGGAACTCGACATGCGACAATGACGTTGGCTTGAAGCTATTGAAAGATTATGATCGTACCATCGATACCATCTTGGAAAAGCGAGCGTGGTAGGTGACGCGTTGAGTAGAAGATCATATCTGCAATCTGAGTGCGATATTGTCAATATAAAGGCCCATTTTGTGTGACTTGCAAAGGATGGAGATAGAGTTAAAGACTCGAGGACCGCATGTGATGATAAGCGAAGTATCTGAGTAGAAGGCAGACTTTAATCGATAAAGTTAAAATTTGCTCGAGCTCTGGACACGGAGGCGATGCGTATGAGGAAGAAAGTGCAAGAAGGTGCTATCTTGAAGCAAGAATCGATGAAGAAGGAATACTTGAGTCGACTCGGACTTTGTGTTCTAACGACCACGATTTAAAGTATAATATCATGATGGGCGCCTGACACACCATTTTGTAATCCATCACAGGAGTACCAAAATGTATCGTGATATTAAATCATACATTTTGGTGGAAGCAATATGAAGAGAGAGATAGCGTTGTTTATCTCAAGGTGTCTAACTTGTCAGCGAGTTAAAAGCGAGCATCAAGTACCAAAAGGTCCATTGAAACCACTTGAAATTCCAGAATGGAAGTGGGAGCACATTACCATGGATTTTAATTCTGGGTCTTCTAAGGTTTCTCAAGGCGTTGATGCGATTTGGGTCATTGTTGATAGATTGACCAAGTCTGCTCATTTCTTCTGCGATATGAGAAACTTATACACTTGAGCGTCTTGCTCGTATGTACATAAGCGAGATTGTAAGGCTGCATGGTATGCGGTATCCATAGTTTACGATCGAGACCAAGATTCACTTCACGATTTTGGGTTAGGTTGCAAAAAAGCTATGAGCGCAGACTTACGATTTAGCTCGGCATATCATCCTCGAGCAGACGGACGATCGGAGAGGACTATTCAAACTCTTGAAGATCTATTAAGACTCTGTGTCCTTGATTTTGAGGAAGTTGGGACAAGTTCTTACCATTGGTGGAGTTTTCCTCTGACAACAGATTATCAAATGAAGTATTGGCATGGCTCCATTCGAGCGTTGTATGGAAGAAAGTGTCATTCTCGGTATCTTTGGGATGAGGTGGGTGAAGCAACGTTGTTGGGGCCAGGAGTTGAGTACGTATGACTACGGAAAAGATTCAAAGCGATCAAATGAGCGTATAAAAACCTCACAAAATCGACAAAAAGAGTTATCTTGATCTTCATCGAAAGGGCGTGGAATTCGATATAGGAGATCGTGTGTTGTTAAAGTTGCTCCATGGAAAGGATTTGAGATTTGGAAAGAGAGGAAAACTCGATCCTCGATTCATCGGTCCATTTTAATCCTCGATCGAGTAGGAGCGTGGCTATAGACTCGCTTTACTGCTTGAAGTATGTCTCGTGTTCATAGCGTTTTTCACATATCCGTATTACGTAAATATGTGAAAGACCGAACCACATTATTGAGTTAGAAGCCAGGACGAAATAGCGGAAGATTTGGCGTATGAAGAGGTTCTGTTCAAATTTTGGATAAGAAGGAACATATTCTACGCTCGAGGTTATACCTTAAGTCGAAGTTTTGTGGAGGAACCACGATGTTGAGAAATGACTTGGGAGTTAGAATCGAAATGAAATCAAGGTATCCTTATCTCTTCGACATACCAGTCGTACCCTAATTTGAGGCGAAATTTCATAAGAAGGGGAGGTTGTAAGACCCTGACTTTTATAAATAAAGATGAATTTTCTATAAATATTATTTTTGAATATTATGGAATAAATTTGATATAATGTTATAGTTGTGGGTAATATTTATAAATTTTTCAAAGTAAGCAAGTTGTTATAAAATATTACGTTTGGTGGGGAATATTCTTTTTGTCGGGGAATATTAAATGCGACAGCTCGATCATTAGTGGACCCCCTGGCGGAATTATTGTCGTAGTTAGAAAAGCGACAAAATTATCTTTTCTATAAAAATAACGGCGGAGGTATTCACGTTAAAAGCTATTGAACTACCCGTTGGTAAAAATGCGATGTCTGGCGTGGTTGCATAGTAGCTGCGGTATTGATTATTGATGCTTACGTGAAGTCAACTCGGCTATACTCAATTATTACTTACGATAATTCTTTGCATCATATCTCTTATATTATTGATTCGATTATTGTCACATTATCATACATATAATATGTTATATTATTAATTGAGGCGACAAGTTATAAATGATTAATAATTGTTGAAAGATTAAAAATGTGTTGATTAAAAATAAAATAATTTGTGGTAATATTTATTGATCCTTGATGTATATAAAAGTACATTATGGCGTTTGTGGTAAGTTTGATTATTTTATGGGGGGGCCGTATATGTCATCATCTAAGAGTCTCTAAATCGATAGTAATTACCTTTGTGAATAGTAATTACCTTCGTCGATAGTAATTTACCTTCGTCGATATAGTAATTACCTTCTTGATATAGTATTTACCTTACGTCGATAGTAATTACCTTCGTCGAATAGTAATTACCCCCCATGAATAGTAGTTGTCCCTTGATATTACAAGAGTTAAGCGCCTCCATTTGGCGCCCCCAAAATTAGGTATCGAACCCATCTTGGGTACGCCACTTTACATGGTACATAAATTCAAATACAAACTTATTTATACATACATTGCGTATAGTAAAGTATAGAGAATAAGAAATAAGCGAGAGTTCTAATAGGAATATTGTCATTTGAATATTATATCCATACTAATGTAAGGAGTCCTCATTACATTTATTGTCACCTTTATTTATTTAATTGCTTATTATTATAGTGGAATAACTCTAATGATTTATCTTCGGGACCATCATTCTTTTTATTATTACGTTGGAACTATATTCTATGTTTTACAGGAGAAACGGTGAATTAAAGGGTGAGCTGGAACTATTCCGTGTTTGAAATATTATAACTAAGATAATACATTGGAATAAATTATCAATAGTCTTCAACAATGTTAATTCGATAAAATACAATGGATCATGCATGCGGTTTAGTTTTTGCTTGATGAGGAATATTCGATCCATTAAAAAAGTCAAGTAGAAAATAAAGTCTACTGTTATCTTTTAGGTTTTTAAAGGTTTCATCGATTTTTTGTGGCGCCCCAAAATAGGTCCATTCCATCGACCCATTACGAAGTCGCCAAATACATGATGCGAAATAACTACAACTTTATTATTACAACATATAATATAAGCTGTGTGAGTTTAAATACGAGATATTGCCATCTAGACAATATCCACACATAAATAAATCCCCATCATAATTATTGATACATTATTTTACAAAATGGTGAGGACTACTAAACAACTCTCTCTAGAACCTTCATTCCATACCCAGAGCTAGTACTCATTTACATTCTAGCCTCACGAGAAGAAAAATGGAACAAAAAGGAAAAGGGTGAGCTCAACTAGCCCGATAAAGAATATTATGACTAAGATAATATCTGACAAATTATCGTTAGTCTTGACGAGGAAAAAATCTAATAGAATCTGATAAACTGACCGGTTTTAAATCAACAATTATGGTGAAACAACAATTCATTAGAAGAGTTAAGTAGAGAATGCAAACTACTATCTTACATATATGAATTTAAAAGTTCATCGTCGATATTTTATCCTGTAACATCAATCGATATATATACGGAATCAAATATTCATCTTTGCACTATAGGCGAAGATATTCATCGATTAGTCGTGTTAAATCTAAACACACTGTTCATCTTTGCACTACGGGCAAAGATATTAATCGATGAGTCGTATTAAATCTCGACTTTGTTCATCTCTTTGCCTCTGGGCCAAAGATATTCATCGAAAATCATTCATCTTTGCTACTACGGGCCAAAGATATTGATAATATCATCATTTAGGGTGAGGATGATGAAAAATATTTTAAAAAAAGCGAATCCGGTGAAACAAAAAAGAACAAATATTAAGGATTAGTATTTTAAACAATCGAGTTCAAAAATACTTCATAAGTAATCAGTGGAGTAAAATTGAGAATGATCAAAACATGGATACAATCAAAGCTAGTATCCATAATAGATATTTTAGACGAAAAGAAAATTTCATTTTTCGATTGAATAGTCAAGTATTACGTGAATAGTCTTAGTAGTATCGTGAATAGTGTAAAGTATCGTGAATAGTAACTCAGACACCAAAAGATAGAAATTTCACAAAAAAAAAACATCTTCAACCGTGAATAGTACTCGTGAATAGTAACTCGTGAATAGTAACTTCGTGAATAGTAACTTCATGAAGTAACTCGTGAATAGTAACTCATGAATAGTAACCCAAGCATGAAAAAGTTCAAATTTGATAAAATTTCCAACCAATATTTGGCATAATGATATTGAAGAAATAATATCATTTTGAAAAAATAACATCCACTTACCTCTCGAAGGCAGTACTTAGTTGAAACAGGATATAGGCTATGACTTG
Source organism: Panax quinquefolius (assembly GCA_020205615.1). Classification (NCBI taxonomy): domain Eukaryota; kingdom Viridiplantae; phylum Streptophyta; class Magnoliopsida; order Apiales; family Araliaceae; genus Panax; species Panax quinquefolius. Next base: position 2,700,726 of record CM035165.1, read on the forward strand.
AACTTGCAGTAGTATAGCAATACTCAAAGTATACTCAAAATACTCACAAGAATCGCTCGATAATATAGAGAGAAAACTTGGGTTTACGGTGTGATTTTCAATTCTAAACCTAAGCACCTATTTATAGGAAAATGCTTAGAACACGAAAAGCGAAAATTTAATATAATAATAATATATATATATTAATTCTCTCGCCCACTTAGAATCATCTGAATTCAGCAACTTAGCATGTGTTAAAGATGCCCACAAAACAAAAAAAACGTTTTTCTTATTTAAATTATTTTAAACTTCAAAAATCAATTATTTGAACTTGAACTTCAATAATTCATAATAAATAGCCCTTTTATCAGAAAATTGAATCTCGCGACTTTTTTATAGGAAATTCAATTCTCTACAACTTTGCGGAAGAAAGTTTTCCAAATTCAAGCAGAAATTGGCCAGAAATCCATAAGCGGAGGCGATTTTAAAATTTATAATCAAATTTCGATTCGATAATTGTGTCCACCAACACACAAAATATGTGTTAAACATTTAATGCCACAAAAATACTCTTCCTCCTCATATACTCATATATCCCACATTCATTTATAAAAATATCACCATTAATATATTATTAAAATAATATATTTAAATGAATTATTTTATCGAGAAAAAGATAAAATATTAATTTTCAACAATTGTCACATTAAAAATTTTCTCCATCTATATCCACATAAAATCAATATTTTCCTCATCATATAAATCAATAATTAATTATTCACAAATAATATTCTGAGAATCACGATCTTGTGACGGTAGTTCCCGAGGAAAGAGGGCTTTCGATAAGGATCTCTCTTCTTGGGTATGATTAGGTGACCAAACCTCTCCTTAGGCGAGAACTTTCTAGACATTTACCAATAATGTTATCTAATAATATTATTAGGATAATATGAATTATTGCTTAGATAATGGAAAATCTTGTGTAATGACAATTTATTGAAACAACGGTAATATAAAATATCGATGCGTGATTATTGAATCGATAAAATAAAATCTTGAGCGAGTAATTCTTTGTAACAATTATTGAGTAGTGCCTTCTTACGTAAGAATCAATAATTGGTGCAATCAGGAAGTGTCTTCTTGTTGACAACAGCGTATTAGTGTGTTTTAACGGCGGGTATTCCAATAGTATTACTTGGTAACAACTTCTGTAGATTATTTATAAACAACTTATATTTGTCGTTTTCTTCATCAATAAACTTTCCGTTATGGGGCCCACAAAAAAATTGCATGGTCGTAAATACGAATATTCCCAAGCGATCTGAATATTCCACGACGAAACGAATATTCCCAAACGATAATGAATATTTTATAACCACTTGCTTATTGAAATATTTGCGTATTTTACCCATAACTATCCACATTAATCAAATCAACCCTTACTATTTCAAAATAATAAATAGAGGAAATTAAATTTCATTTATTAATAATTTGGGGTCTTCTGACCTCCCTCCTTATGAAATTTAGTCCTCGAAATTGGCGTACGATACAGTGTTTTGAAAAGATGAGAATACCTCGCTTTCATTTACGTTTTCAACTCCGGTCATTTCCTCGATAGCATGGTTTCTCCACAAAACTTTAACTTGTGGTATAACCTCGGTACATAGGACGTGTTCTTTCTATCCAAGATCTTGGTGGTACCTCCTAAATGCGTTAAGTCTTGACTATCTCGTCGGTTCTAACTTCGATAGCGTGGTTGGTCGTCCACATATTTACGTAACATCGATCGTGAAAAGCGTTATGAAACAGCGTCGTACTTGGCGGTAAAAGCGAGTCTATAGGCCCACGGTTCCTATTCGATCGAGAATTTCAAATGGATTAATAAATCGAAGGTTTGAGCTTTCCTCACCTCACAGATTCTCGCTTTTGAAATAATGACTTCTTGCACCTCCTTCTTCAAATTCATCGACTCCGATTGTGTGGCTTGAGCGACTTTAACTTTATCGATTAAAAGTCGATTATACTCGTATATCATCACGTGGGTACCTAGAGTTTTCATCTCCATCTCTATTATTTGTAAATTATCTGAAATTAGTCTTTGACAATATCGTTTTCGTACTTGTATCGATCTTACTACTCAACACGTCATTACCACGTTAAGCTTTTCGAGGATGGCATGGTCGAACATGTCTTTGAAATGAGTCTCCTCTTGAGTTCTTGAAGCTCTTCCCACATTCCTTGCTCCATTCGAATTTTGTATCTCTCTGAGTCAATTTGCGTTAATGGAATAGCGATTGAGAATATCCTTGACGAATCTCGATAATAACTTGACTAAGCCTAGAAAGCTCGTATTTAGATTCTGAGCTTAGGTTGTTCTGTTGTGACTCGTATCAACCTTGGATATGCGTTACAATGACACTATCGGTTTCTTATCGCTTGCGAATATGGTGTCCCTACGGAGAATGCGGCGGTGCATTCCACAAAGGAAGTCACCGGATAAAGGCTCGGTACCAAATTCTATAGTTGAATTTTAACTCACGAAGTTCAATAGGAGCCATTCGATATGAGATTTTAGAAATGAGTTTTGTCTAGGGTTGAAAGTCGATACAAAATTTAATATTAGTCTTTGGGAGTAAACCGAGAAATTCTTGAAATCGTCGGGAAAATTAATAACAACGGGAATATTATTCAAATCGGCGTGTCTTTATTCAAATCCATAACATGGACTAAGAAAACTTGACATCCGTAATAAGCGAATGACTTCATGGCTTGATATGAAAATGTTTGACTCTGATGGTTTGATTGCTTGAATTGAATAACGGGTTGCTTAGGAATATGAAAACTATGACCTTACGAAAGTAATCAATTTTGGCGTGATGAGTAGTTAACCTTAAAATCACATCAAAAAGCAAATATCTTTATAGAAATAAGGTTAACGAGTAATGTGATAGTGCTGACTGAATCAAGCAAGATTTCTAAACAGCGGATGTAATGAAAGTTTCTCTAGCGGAGTCTCCATAAATAGGTCGAAGTCTAATTTCTCGTAGTCGAGTTCAAGCGTTGGTGTAAGAGCGAAAGAGATAAAAGAATGGGTAGAGGCGGTATCTAGTAAGGTATAAACATGAAATTTATAATTAACTAACCCGTGCTAACCGTTCGGGTTCCTCGCATTTTAATGGAAGTCACGACAAGCGCTCTTCGAGGAATCGTTGACTTTGACTTTTTAGGACATCCTTTTGAGTCACCATTTCCATTTGGTGGGTTTCGATATCGTCTGATCTCGGCGATATGTCCTTCTTTTCCACAATTATAGCATACCTTAAGCTGTTGTGGGCGGTTTTGGTGATATATCCCTCTTTCGCATTTGTAACATCTCCCGATAGGTGGTCTTTCTCCTCCCTTGGAAACCGATTCTTCTTGGTGTTGGCGTCTTCACATGGTCGTTGTTGAATCTCCTCTTTTAAAATCTCCTCCAGGCTTCGCTTCTTCTATTTTCATGGCCACGATTACCACGGAGTAGTTACAGCCTTTGTCGTATTCTTCTTTCTCATTTGGTTATCGTTATTACGATGGTTTGCTTATCTTGGTATGATCTGGTTATGGTCCCTCGGTTGAGCGTACTCGTTATCTCGCTCTAACAATTTGAGCCACATTGACAACATCTGAATAGAGAAAATTTATGAGAAATGAGATCTTGGCGTATCTTGGGGTTTCAAACCTCTCGAAACATCGCGTCATCGTTCCTCATTCTCCACTGAATGAGGTGCAAACACTGGATAACTCATGAACCGCCTCGTCTTTGGGACAAATCGTGTTATTCTGCTCGATCTAATAAACTCCACTTCCTTCGTATAGCCGAATACTTTCGAGGAAGTACTTGTCGTTAAAGCATTTCTGAAAGCGTCTCCCGTAGCATCTTTGAGTGCGGTTTGGATGGAGTGCAGCTTCCTGATTCCCACCGAGTAATGTCGCCTCGTTCGGAACATAAAAAGTAGCGAATGGAACTTTACGTTCCTCGTGCATCCCAGACATCGAATATCTTGGTAATTTGTTTGATTACGTCTCGCCTTAATCGGATCGGCTTTCCCAGAAGTGCGGTGGTCCCGACTCTTTGAAGCGCTTGTTTGTGACCACCGGTAATTGCTATCATTTCCTCACTGTATTTTGAACACGAGTCTCCACAAATGCGATTTTGCATGAGCTGCAAAAGCTTACTAAACATCCCTCGTTCATCATACGCTTTCGTTGGTGTTGTTCACGGGAGGTACATTGCCCGACTGTTGCACGTTCTCCTCGTTGGTAAATCTGAGGCATCTCCACGGTCTCATTTACTCCTTTATTAATATTCTCGATCGACATTCTCAAATCATTGTCATAAAACAAGGGTTAATTAAAGAAATCGATATATCACATAATATCCTATATCTTAACGACTAACAAATAAGCTTAGGTAGGACACCTTTAGCGAAGGATTTTCGTCTCTCTCCCTCTAGTTCTATTCCCCGATCTCTTGGAGATCATATCCTAAGCTACGATACCAGTTGTGGCGCCCCAAAATAGGTCCATTCCATCCAACCCATTACGAGTCGCCAAATACATGATGCGAAATAACTACTGACTTTATTATTACAACATATAAGCGTGAGTTTAAATCTGGATGTTGCCATCTACAATGATATCCACGCATGCAAATAAATCCCCATCATAATTATTGATACATTATTTTACAAAAATGGTGAGGACTACTAAACAACTCTCTCTAGAACCTTCATTCCATACCCAGAAGCTAGTACTCGCTACATTTCTGCGCCTCACGAGAAGAAAAATAGAACAACAAGGAAAAGGGTGAGCTCGACTAGCCCGATAAAGAATATTATGACTAAGATAATATCAACAAATTATCGTTAGTCTTGACGAGGGAAAAATCGATAGAATACTGATAGGCGACAAGTTTTAAATCAACATTGCTGGTGAAATAATAATTCGTTAGAAGAGTTAAGTAGAGAATGCAACTACTATCTTCATATATGAATTTAAAAGGATATTTTATCCTGTAACATCAATCGATATAATAATCAATATATATACGGAATCAAATATTCATCTTTTCACTATATAGGCAAAAGATATTCATCGATTATATTCTCATTTCACAGAAGAAAACGGTGAAAGAAAGGGTGAGCTCAACTAGCCCGAAGAAATATTATAACTAAGATAATGCGAATAAATTATCGATAGTCTTCAACAATGTTAAAGCCGATAAAATACAATAGACAACGGTTTAAGCTGCGGTGAATATCTTTTGATCCATTAAATTGAAGTCAAGTAGAAAATAAAGTCTACTATCTTTTAGGTTTAAAATGTTTTCATCAATTTTATCACTAAGACTCGGTTTAATGAATAAACCACAATATCTAATCATCCTTGTTAAAAGGATTTTCATCAAATCAATGAGGTGACTATCTTATCGGTGTCCAGCAGAATAAATAAAGATGGAATATGAGTTCACCAAGTATAAATTGTTAACCAGTACAAACTGAAAGGTAATTCTTATCACCGCATCACAGCCACTGAAGGACTTTGAACTTATGAGAATTAAATAAAGTCATCACCATCAATCGTAAAATCATATTCTTAGAAATTAAGCTACCTCAAGTTTAACTCCAAATTTTCCAAATCTGTGGGATTATACACATGTTATTGAATTTTAGTGGATCGAAAGGAAAATCTAGCCAAAACAGCCCTTTAAAGTTTGGCTGATGGCGTTTTGTAATTTATGCTCATTTCGTCCCGATTTCACGCTCTGGGTAATTTGAGGAAACCAAATTGAATAAATCAATGTATCATTATTTGCAATGTAGATTTATTAATTAATTTTACGTAATAACCCGTTAGGGTTTCTCATTCAAACGATATCATCGCTTCTTCATTTCCACAAAGGTTCTTTCGAATTTGGGTTGGCCGAGGATTTTTGTCACATCATTTCGATCTTCGCGTCTTGGGGATCGTATCCCTAAGATCGTCTGACTATGGCGCCCCAAGTGGGTATCGTCGCTTCATCTTGGGGTACATAATTCAATCTAAACTTAATTATACATAAATGGGTATAACGTCTGATCGTTTAAAACGATATCCGTACTCGTGGAGTCCTACGTTATATTTGGTAATAGCATTATTTAGCAGAATAGTGAGGAGACGGTAATCTTATCTTGGACCGTCGCTCTTTTCCCACAGAGCTCATCATTTATATTCTCATTTCACGAAGAAGGCAATTGAAAGAAAGAATTGGTATGACTAATGATAAGAAAATGATATATAAGATAATGCAGAATAAATTATCAATGATCTTGTGATATTAAGTGATAAAATCTGATAGGCAATGGGTTTATTTACGTGAATATCGCGATCCGAATTAAAAATTGAAGTAGAAAATGAAGTCTACATCAACTATCGTGTAATATCTGGTATACCGCAGTCGAGGATGCTCTATATAATCATACCAAAAACTATCCATCAATTGCATTCACAATTTGAGGACTTTTGTCACATCATTTATATCAAAGCCGTGATTATCTTAGAATGATCCACGGTCATAATCATACTAATTTCATCTATGCGTAAGCCGAAGATAACATAACATAACATGAGGATGATGACAATTGTAAGACCAAGAAATTTTAAATAAAAGGAATTTCCTTTATTTATTATTTTGAAATAGTAAGGGTTGATTTGATTAATGTGGATAGTTAAGGGTTAAATATGCAAATATTTCAAAATAATAAGAGTGGTTATAAAATATTCATTATCGTCGGGAATATTAGTTTGGTCGTGGAATATTAAATATCTTGTCGGGGAATATTAAATGCGGCCAAGTATGACCATGTGGGCCCCATAACGGAAAGCGATTGGATGAAGAAAGCGACAAATATAAGTTATTTTTTAAATAACAGGCGTAGTTATTACAATTAATCTTTTGTTGGAATACCCGGTGGTTAAAAAACACACTAATCTGGCGTTGTTGAGCGGTAGCACGCGGTATTGCACCAATTATTGATTCTTACGTGAAGAAGGCCACTACTCGATAATGGTTACGATAATTCTTTATTCGATATTTTATTGAGTTAATAATTCTTTGTGTTGATATTTTATATTCATTGTTTTGATAATTGTCATTACTACGGTATTTTTCATTATCGAAGCAATAATTCATATTATCCCGAATAATATTATTAGATAACATTGTTGGCAATGTCTAGAAAGTTCTGTCTAAGGAGAGGTTTGGTCACCTAATTGCTGCGGCAAGAGTGAAGAAGAAATTCTTATTGGAAAGCCCCTCTTTCTGAGGAGCTGCTTTTGGTTGTCGATATTGTGATTACGTAATATTATTTGTGAATAATTAATTATTGATTCATATGATGAGGAAAATATTGATTTTATGTGGATATAGATGGAGAAAAATTTTAAAATGACAATTGTTGAAAATTAATATTTTATCTTTTACGATAAAATAATTCGTTTAAATATATTATTTTAATAATATATTAACGGTGATATTTTTACAGCGAATGTGGGATATATGAGTATCTGAGGAGGAAGAGTATTTTTTATTTGCAATAATGTGTGTCGGTGGACCCCATTTCTTGGTGAAATTTGATTATAGCACGTAAAATCGCCCGTTTGAGGATTTGATCCAATTTCTGTTTGGAATTTGGAAAAACTTTCTTACGTAAAGTTGTAGAGAAATTGAATTTCCTATAAAAAATCATGAGATTCGAATTTTTCTGATGAAAGGGCTATTTATTATGAATTATTGAAGTTTGAGTTCAAAATAATTGATTTTGAAAGTTTTAAATATTTATATTAACAAAAGCGTTTTTTTATATGTTGAGGCATATTTAACATGTGTTAGGATATTTGAGTTCAGATTCATGGATCGTGGGAAGATGTGGAAAATAAATAATATTAATTTATTAAATTTTACGCTTTGGTGTTCTAAGCAATTTCTATAAATAGGGTCTTGGGTTAGAATTGAAAATCACACCTAGAAGCTGAGTTTTTCTCTCTATATTATCGGCGTATTCTTGTGAGTATTTTGAGTATACTTTGAGTATTCTTTAGGCGGTGCAAGTTCAAGTCATGCTTTATATCCAGGTGTTTTGACTAGAATCTTTGTCTTTTCGAGTAAAGGATATTATTTTTTTTGTAATGATATTATTTCTTCAATATCATTATCTTTGAAATATTGATCTGAAGTTTTATCAAATTTGGAACTTTTTTCATGTAGGGAGTTACTATTCACGATTCTTATTCATGAGTTCTTATTCACGAGTTCTTATTTATGAGTTCTTATTCACGAGTTCTTATTCACGAAGTACTATTCATAAGCGTGAAGATGTTTTTGTGGAATTTCTATCTTTTGGTGTCGAGTTTCTTATTCACGTATCGACCTTTATTCGCGATATCTGACACTTATTCACGTATCGGCACTATTCATAGAAAAATAAAATTTCTTCTTTTTGTCCAAAATATCTATTACGGATACTACTAACTACGATTGTATCCATGTTTTGATCATTCTTGAATTTTACACCACTATGATTATTTTTGAGGTATTTTTGGATGTGGATAAAACCAATACGAATCCTTAATCCTTAATCCTTGTCATTTTGTTTCCTTTGGATTCGTTTCTTAAAATATTTTTCATCATCCTCGGTCTTAAATGATGATATTATTGAATATCTTTGGCTGTAGTGTAAAAGATGAATGATTTCTAAAGAATATCTTTGGCACCTGTAGTGCAAAGATGAGCAGTGTTGAGATGAACATGGAGATTGATTAATATCTTTGGCACATAGTGCAAAAGATGAGCAGTGTTTAAATGAACATGATTAAGTGATGAATATCTTTGGCTGTAGTGCAAAGATGAATATTTGATTCGAGATGTATATTGATTGATGTTACGAGGATAAAATATTGATGATGGATTTATTAAATTCATAGATTATAGTAGATTTCATTCTCTACGTAACTCTTACATGAATTATTATTCCATTGCGAATATTAATCGAAACTTGTAATACATTGTATTCTATCAGTTTTTCCTGTTGAAGACTAACGATAATTTGTTGTATATTATCTTAGTCATAATATTCTTCTCTTGGGCTAGTTGAGCTCACCCTTTTCCTTGTTGTTCCATTTTTCTTCTCGGGAGGCGAGAATGTAGCGAGTCTTAGTGAGGTATGGAATGAAGATTCAGAGAGAGTTGTTAGTAGTCCTCACCATTTTGTAAAATAATGAATCAATAATGTGATGAGGATTTATTTGAGTATAGATATTATCTAGAAGATAATATTTGTATTCAAACTCACGCAGTTTTCTTGTTGTAATAATAAAGTTGTAGTTGTTTACGTACCATGTATTTGGCGACTCGAGAATGGGTGTTGTGTATACCTATTTTGGGGGTGTCACAACAATGACATAATAATTGATAAAACAAATTCACGAATTAATTTATTAGGGAACTAATAACGTCAAATTATCGACATGATCTTTGCTTTGTAGAGTAAAATTCAAGAATGCTAGGAAAAATATTTTCATTAAAAATCTTTGGATGAAGCGCTTGAAATATCAAGGATATTCCACTAAATTCATGGAGTATAGAAGTCAAAATTTTAACCAATTTGAGTATAATAGCGAATGAAATAACAAAAGAAATCACCGTGCATGCGGTACTTGGCATAGGCGAGTTATTCAACGAGAATAATAAATCTGAGAATAATAAAAAGCAGACAAGTGGGTGTAAAACACACAGACAAGATATTCGATAGAATAATAAAGACAAAATAATAAAAAGCGGAACCCGGTCCGGCGTAAAGCCTGAACGAGGATGTTCAGCGGAATAATAAAATAATAGAAGAATGTCACCAAGTATAGGGGATTCAGCATATCTGAGTTATTCAACGAGAATAAATAAGAATGGAATAATATAAAGATTTCACCAAGTATAGGGTATTAAGCGTATATCGAAGTAAATGTATAGGGTATGCCACTTTTACGGAGTTATTCCAATGAATAAATAAAGAATGGAATAACAAAAGTTCTCTTCATGAATAAAAAAAATAACACCTTAAATCTGACAAATAATATTCCCTACCTTAGAAGAAATTTGAATATTGGAAAAGTGAAGTAGTGAAATACTTTTCTTCTTCTCTATATAGTTTCTCTCTACAGAGTTTGATTGAATTAAGTAAGAAATAATGAAGGAATGAAACTTTATTTATAGAAAAGCGGGGTGGCTCTTAGTGTCTTGAAGGGTCGAAAAAGGACTCTTGGTAATATTGAAGAAACAACAACTATTTGTGAAGGGTAATTAACCCTTGGAACATCAAGAAAGGCGATTAACTCTTGGTAATATTGAAGGGACAACTACTATTTGCGAAGGGTAATTACTGATTGTGAAGGTAATTACTTATTGAAGAAGGTAATTACTATTGGCGAAGGTAAATACTATTGGCCGAAGGTAATTACTATTCACAAAGGTAATTACTTTATTCACAAAGGTAATTACTATTAGCGAAGGTAAATACTATTGACGAAGGTAATTACTATTCACAAAGGTAATTCTTATTCACAAAGGTAATTACTATTGTGAAGGGACTCTTAGATGATGACATATGGACTCGTCCCGACTATATTCTCATTTCACGAGAGAATAGTGAAAGAAAGGGTGAGCTCGACTAGCTCGATGAAATAATATGACTAAGATAATGCAGAATAAATTATCATTAGCTTTCTGACAGTGTTAAGCGATAAAATATAATGAACATCAAGTTTAACTACGGTGGAACAACAATCCATTAAAAAAGTCGAGTAGAAAATAAAATCTACTATCTTTTATGATTTAAAGGTTTTCATCATTTGTTATTAGTGAGACTCGACTTTAATAAATATTCTACATCATCGAATCACCCCACGCTTTTCGGCCGAGGATATTCTTTAGTATCACGACCACAATTATTCATGCACTTTACGGGCGAGAATAGTTGTGTATTCATTAATGGTCATGATCGTACCAACAAGCGTCCATCGATGCACTCTGACTCACGAGGATTTTTATCACATCATTTGTAACATTACGGTAAATGATTACAAGAATAGTCTGCAGGTCATAATCATACCAAGTCCATCTATATACTTTCTGAATACACAGATGACTTTCGACATAATATAAACATGAGGATGATGACAATGATATAAGAATTGATAAAACAAGTTCAAGAATTATTTTATCCGGGAATTAATGCGTCAAATTGTCGACATAATCTTTGTTTTGTAGAGTAAAATTCAAGAATGATCGGAAGAATATTTCCATGAAAGAATCTTTGGATGAAAGCATGAATATCGAGGATATTCTACTAATTTCATGGAGTATAGAAGTCAAAGTTTTAACCATTTGGGTATAATAAAGAATGGAATAACAAAAGAAATCACCGTGCATGCGATAGGCCCGCGCAGGCGAGGTTATTCAGCAGAATAATAAATAACGGAACCCGGGTTGGCATAAAAGCGCCGCGAGACGGGATGTTCAACAGAATAATAATAAAAGCGGAACCCGGTAGGTGTAAAACACACCGCGAGCAGGATGTTCAGCGAGAATAATAATAAAAAGGCGGAACCGGTCAGGTGTAAACACCACAGACAGGATGTTCCAATAGAATAATAAAAGAATGTCACCAAGTATAGGGTAGGCCAGCGTATACATATTATTCAACAGAATAATAAGAAATGGAATAACAACAGATTCTCTTCATGAATAAGAAAGAATAACACCCCTTACGAGTACAACAATAATATTCCCTACCTTAGAAAATGAATATTGGAAAAGTGAAGTAGCGAGAATACTTTTCTTCTTCTCTCTATAGTTTCTCTCTAGAGTTTGATGAATTAAGTAAGAAATAATGAAGGAATGAGCTTTCTATTTATAGAAAAAGCGAGGGTGGCTCTTGGTCTTAACGAGAGAGGTCAAAATGACTCTTGGTAATATTGAAGAGACAACTACTATTTGCGAAGGGTAATTAACCTTTGAAACAGGAGAAACTATAGAGAGAAGAAAAGTATTTTTCTTTACTTTCCAATATTCAATACTTAAGGTAGGGAATATTATTTGTTATTGTAGTAATGGGTGTTATTTTTTTATTTATTCATGGAAGAACTTCTGTTATTCCATTCTTTATTTATACATTGGAATAACTTTATAAAAGTGGCATACCCTATCATGACTTTATATATGCGGAATACCCTATACTTGGTGAAATCCTTATATTATTCCATTCTTATTTATTCTATTGGAATAACTTGTATATCGGAATCCCCTATACTTGGTGACATTCTTCTATTATTTTATTATTCCGTTGGAACATCTGTATCTGTGCTTTCGCTTGGACACGGTTAAAATCTTTATTTATACATCTTTATTATTCTATTGGAATATCCTGTACGTGTGTTTTTACAGGACTGGTTCCGATTTTTATTATTACGTATTTATTATTACATTTGGAATAACACATACATCACAATACCGCATGCATGGTGATTTCTTTTGTTATTTCATTCATTTATTATACTCGGATGGTTAAAATTTTGACTTACATACTCCATGAATTTAGTGGAATATCCTTGATATTTGCGCTTCATCCGATATTTTAATGAAAATATTTTTACGAGCATTCTTGAATTTTACTCTACAAAGCGATATCATGTTGACAATTTGGGCGTTATTAGTTCTGAATAAATTAATTCGTGAACTTGTTTTATTTAATTATTATATCATTTATCATCATATCATCTATATCGTTATGTTATATTATGTTATCTTTGGATTAGATTACGTGCATAGATGAACTTAGTATACCTGACTCACATATTTATTTGAGTAGCGCCAAATCTATTGTATGTTTAACATTGTTGAAACTATTGATAATTTATTCTTGCTACATACTTTATTATTACAACAAGGAAAAAGCGTGAGTTTGAATACAAATATTATCTTTAGACAATATCTATACTCCAAAAAATAAATCCTCATCATAAATTATTGATTGACTTCATTATTTTACAAAAATGGTGAGGACTACTAAACAATTCTCTCTAGAATCTTCATTCCATACTCATCACTATTGATTATTATTTTACATTCTAAGCCTCTCGAGAAGAAAAATGGAACAACGAGGAAAAGGGTGAGAAAGGGTGAGCTCACTAGCCCGATAAAGAATATTATGACTAAGATAATATACAACAAATTATCGTTAGTCTTCACGGGGAAAAATCGATAGAATCTGATAGGCATGACAAGTTTCGGATCAATATTCATGGCGGAAATAATAATTCATAGAAGAGTTACGTAGAGAATGAAATCTACTATAATCTATGAATTTAACGGTCCATCATCAATATTTTATCCTGTAACATCAATCGATATACATACGGAATCAAATATTCATCTTTTACTTTCTGAGGCGAAGATATTCATCGATTAGTCGTATTCATTTAAACACTGTTCATCTTTGCACTTTCTGAGGCCAAAGATATTAATCAATCGGTCGTATTCATCTCAACACACTGTTCATCTTTGCACTCTGGGCCAAAGATATTCTTGAAATCATTCATCTTTTGCACTACTGGGCCAAAGATATTCAATAATATCATCATTTAAGGCGAGGATGATGAAAAATATTTTAAAAGAAAGAATCCGGTGAAACAAAATGTGAGGATTAAAGATTAAGGATTAAGTACTTGGTTTTATCCACATCCAAAATACCTCAAAAAAATAATCATAGTGGTGTAAAATTGAGAATGATCAAAACATGGATCTGATCGAGTTAGTATCCGAATAGATATTTTAGACGAAAAGAAGAAATTTTATTTTTCGATTGAATAGTCTTAGTATCGTGAATAGTCTTAGTATCGTGAATCGTGAATCGTGAATATATATCGTGAATAGTAACTCAGACACCAAAAGATAGAAATTCCACAAAAACATCTTCACGCTTCATGAATAGTACTCGTGAATAGTAACTTCGTGAATAGTAACTCGTGAATAGTAACTTCGTGAATAGTAACTCATGAATAGTAACTTCGTGAATAGTAACCTTGAGCATGAAAAAGTTCCAAATTTGATAAAAACTTGGATCAACATTTCGATTATAATGATATTGAAGAAATAATATCATTCTGAAAAAAAAATAATATCCACTTACCTCGAAGATCAGTCTTTAGTTGAAACACAGGATATAGGCTATGACTTGAACTTGCCGTATAGCAATACTCAAAGTATACTCAAAATACTCACAAGAATACGCTCGATAATATAGAGAGAAAACTTGGTTTACGGTGTGATTTTCAATTCTAACCTAAGCACCTATTTATAGGAAATTGCTTAGAACACCAAGCGAGAAAATTTAATAAATTAATATTATTTATTTTCCACATCTTTCTACGCATCCATGAATCTGAAATTCAGCCATCCTAACACATATTAAATATACCCTCAACATAAAAAAAACGTTTTTGTTAATATAAATATTTAAAACTTTCAAAAATCAATTATTTTGGAACTTGAAACTTCAATAATTCATAATAAATAGCCCTTTCATCAGAAAATTCGAATCTCTTGATTTTTTAGGAAATTCAATTCTCTACAACTTTGCAGAAGAAAGTTTTCCAAATTCCAAATAGAAATTGGCCGAAATCCTCAAGCAGGCGATTTTACAATTTATAATCAAATTTCGATCGATAAATGGGGTCCCGCAGACACACAAACATGTTTTAAACATTTATTGCAACAAAAATACTCTTCCTCCTCGTATACTCATATATCCCACATTCGTTGTAAAAATATCACAGATTAATATATTATTAAAATAATATATTTAAATGAATTATTTTATCGAGAAAAGATAAAATATTAATTTTCAACAATTGTCATTTTAAAATTTTTCTCCATCTATATCCACATAAAATCAATATTTTTCTCATCATATAAATCAATAATTAATTATTCACAAATAATATTTGAGAATCACAATATTAATGACGAGGCGGTTCCAGGAAGAGGGCTTTCGATAAAAATTTCTTCTTCTTGGTGGCTTGATTAGGTGACCAAACCTCTCCTTAGAGCAGAACTTTCTAGACATTGCCAATAATGTTATCTAATAATATTATTGAGGATAATATGAATTATTTAGCCGATAATGAAAAATCTTGTGTAATGACAATTATTGAAACAACAATGATATAAAATATCAACGCGACAATTATTAACTCGATAAAATCTTGAGCGATAATTCTTTGTAACCATTATTGAGTAGTGCCTTCTTTACGTAAGAATCAATAATTGGTGCAATACTGGTATCTTCTTGTTGACAGACAGCGTATTAGTGTGTTTTAACCACAGGGTATTCAATGATATACTTGGTAACAACTTCTGTAGTTATTTAAAAACAACTTATATTTGTCGTTTTCTTCATCCAATCGCTTTTAGTTATGGGGCCCCACATGCATTTTGCTTGCGTAAATGCGAATATTCCCAAACGATCTGAATATTCCACGACCAAACGAATATTCCCAAGCGATAATGAATATTTTATAACCACTTGCTTATTTTGAAATATTTGCATATTTAACCCATAACTATCCACATTAATCAAATCAACCCTTACTATTTCAAAATAATAAATAAAGGAAATTCCTTTTTATTTAAAAATTTGAGGTCTTCTGACCTCCCTCCTTATGAAATTTCGTCCTCGAAATTGGCGTACGATACACAGTGTTTTGAAAAGGTGAGGATACCTCGCTTTCATTTAGTTTCAATTCCCGGTCATTTCCTCTATAGCATGATTCCTCCACAAAACTTTAACTTGTGGTATAACCTTTCTTGGCGTAGGACATGCTCCTTCCTATCCAAAATCTTGGTGGTACCTCCACAAATACGTTAAGTCTTGACTATCTCGTCGGTTCTAACTTCTATAACGTGGTTGGGTCTTTCACATATTTCTGAAATGCAGATATGTGAAACACATTATGAACACGAGACATACTCGGAGGTGCATGCAAGTCATAGGCTACATTTCCTACTCGGTCGAGAATTTGAAATGGGCCCGATAAATCGTGGATTGAGCTTTCCTCTCTTCCCAAATCTTGTAACTCCCTTCCATGGAGCTGACTTCATGACAATACATGATCCCTACATTAAATTCCCGTCCTTTCGATGAAGATCGCATAACTCTTTTTTGTCGATCTTGTCTTGGTTTGTATCGTTGTCGAATCATTTGGATCTTTTCGGTGGTAGTCATACGTCTTAACTTTCGGGTCCCAACAATGTTGCTTCACCCACCTCATCCCAACATATTGGAGAAGCGACATTTTCGTCCATATAATGCTTGAATGGAACCATGCCTATATTTGTTTAATAACTATTGTTGTATGAGAATTCCACCGATGGCAAGTACTTATCGACTTCCTTTGAAATCTAGGACACGAGTTTTAATATATCTTGAGAGTTTGAGTAGTCCTTTACGATTGCCCATCCGTTTGAGGATGGTATGCCAAGCCAGATAAATAAATTCGTGCCCATAGCTTTTTCTAACCCAAAATCATGAAGTGAATCTTGGGTCACGATCTAAAACTATGGATCTTGGCATGCCATGCTGATCTCACAATCTCATTTACGTACATACGAGAAAAGGCGTTCGAGGAATAAGTCTCTCGTATCGGTGAAAATAAGCGAGACTTGGTTAATCTATCAACAATAACCCAAATAGCATTGATGCCTTGAGAAAGCCAAGTAGGAAGACCCGTAATGAAATCCATAGTAATGTGTTCCCACTTCCATTCAAGGAATCTCAAGTGGTTGCAGCGGACCCTTAGGTACAAGATGCTCGCCTTTACTGCGTTGGCAAGTTAAACACATCGAGATAAACTTTGCAATCTCTCTCTTCATATTGTTCCACCAAAATGTATGTTGAAGATCACGATACATTTAGTACTTCGAGGATGGATTGCAAATGGCGCGTTGTGTGCCTCCATCGTAATCTTATACTTCAAATCGAGTCGTTAGGAACCTGAAGTCTAGAGTGGACTCGAAGTATTCCTTCTTCATCGATTCTCGCTTAGGAATAGCTCCTTCTTGTACTTTCTTCTTCATACGCATCACTCACGGAATTCGGTGGCAAGCGACCTTAACTTTTTCTATTAAAGTTGGCTCTGTCGTATACTTGACATCATCCTTTTCGTTCCGCATATAATCTTCTACTCATCGCGTCGGCTACCACGTTCGCTTTTCGAGGATGGCGTGAGTCAGAACATGTCTTTGAAATGAGTCTCCTCTTGAGTTCTTGAAGCTCTTCCCACATTCCTTGCTCCATTCGAATTTTGTATCTCTCTGAGTCAATTTGCGTTAATGGAATAGCGATTGAGAATATCTTTGACGAATCTCGATAATAACCAACTAAGCCTGAAAGCTCGTCTTTCGATAAGCGACTTAAGTTGCTCTCAATTGTGACTCATATCCCAATCTTGGATATGCGTCACAATGACACCTATCGATTTACTATCGCGCGAATATGGCGTCCCCTACGGAGAGTGCGGCAGGTGAATTCCAAAGGAAGTCCTGAAGATAAAGGCTCGGTACCAAATTCTATAGTTGAATTTTTTTTAACTCACGAAGTTGATAGGAGCCATTCGATATGAGATTTTAGAAATGAGTTTTGTCTAGGGTTCAAAGTCGATACAAAATTTAATATCGGGGCTTTGGGAGTAAGCGAAATTCTTTGAAATCGTCGGGGAAAATCAATAACAACGGGAATATTATTCAAATCGGCGTGTCTTTATTCAAATCCATAACATGGACTAAGAAAACTTGACATCCGTAATAAGCGAATGACTTCATGGCTTGATATGAAAATGTTTGACTACAATGGTTTGATTGCTTGAATTGAATAACGGGTTGCTTAGGAATATGAAAACTATGACCTTACGAAAAGCAATCAATTTGGCATGATGAGTAGTTAACCTTAAAATCACATCAAAAGCAAATATCTCTATAGAAATAAGGTTAACGGTAATGTGATAGTGCTGACTTGAATCAAGCAAGATTTTTAAACAACGGATGTAATGAAAGTTTCTCTAATGGAGTCTCCACAGATAGGTCGAAGTTTAATTTCTCGTAGTCGAGTTCAAGCGTTGGTAGCAAGTAAGAGAGATAAAAGAATGGGTAGAACCAATATCTAGTAAGGTATATACTTACATGAGAATTTATAATTAACTAACTAAACGTGCTAACCGTTCGGGTTCCTCGCATTTTGACCGGATCACGACAAAGCGCTCTTCCGGAATCGTTGACTTTGACTTTTACGGGGACGATCTTTTGAGTCACCAATCCCATTGAACTAGGTTTCGATATCTTGTCTGATCTCGGCGATATGTCCTTCTTTCCACAATTATAGCATACCTTAAAGCTGTTGTGGGCGGTTTGGTGATATGTCCCTCTTTTCGCATTTGTAGCATATATGGGTGGTCGTTCTCCTCCATAAAACTAGTTTCTCTTGTTGGCGTCTTCACATGGTCGTTGTTGAATCTCCTCTTTTAAAATCTCCTCCCGGCTTCGCTTCTTCTATTTTCATGGCCACGATTACCACGGAGTGGTTACAGCCTTTAATACGTATTCTTCTTTCTCATTTGGTTATCGTTATTACGATGGTGCGCTATCTTGGTATGATCACTGGTTATGGTCCCTCGGTTGAGCGTACTTTCGTTATCTCGCTCTAACAAGCTGAGCCACATTGACAACATCTGAATAGAGAAAATTTATGAGAAATGAGATCTTGGCGTATGTCGGGTTTCAAACCTCTCGAAACATCCGCGTCATCGTTCCTCATTCTCCACCGAATGAGGTGCGAACACTGGATAACTCATGAACCGCCTCGTCTTTGGGACACCGTCGTATTTATTACTGCTCTAGTCTAATAAACTCCACTTCCTTCGTATAATGAATACTTTCGGGGAAGTACTTGTCATTGAATTTATTTCTGAAAACGTCTCCCGCTGACATCTTTGAGTGCAATTTGGATGGAGTGCGCTTCTGCAATTCCCACCGATGTCTGCCTCGCCACGGAACATAAAGGTGGCGAATGGAACTTTCTGTTCCTCCGTGCATCCCGAGACATCGAATATCTTGGTAATTTTTTTTTACGTCTCACTTAATCGGATCGGCTTTCCCCGAATTGCGGTGGTCTGACTCTTTGAGCTGCTGCATTTGTGACCACCGTAATTGCTATCATTTCCTCTGTATTTTGAACACGAGGTCTCCTCGTCGCGATTTTGCATGATGCGCAAAAAGCTTCTAAACATCCCTCGTTCATCATCGCTTTCGGTGGTGTTGTTCACGGGAGGAACATTGCCGACTGTTACTTGCGTTCTCCTCGTTGGTAAAGTCTGAGGCATCTCCACGGTCTCATTTACTCCTTTGTTAATATTCTCGATTCGACATTCTCAAATCTTGTCATAAAACAAGGGTTAATTAAGAAATCAATATATCACATAATATCCTATATCTTGACCAACTAACAAATAAGCTTAGGTAGGACACACTAGCGAAGGATTTACTCGTCTCTCCCCTCTAGTTCTATTCTAGATCTCTTGCGGAGATCATATCCCTAGCTACGATACCAATTGTTTGTGGCGCCCCCAAAATGGTATATCGGTTTGCCATGACAGGCGTCCCCGGAGATACGGCGGTGCATCCCCATCGAAGTGGAGAGGCTCGGGAAATACTTATAGCTACGATAAACTGTGGACTTCAAAATAGGTATATTATGAATGTCGTGTAAAGTGTGAATCGTGGTATGAAACAACTACAACTTATTATTACTTGTGAGGCGTGAGTTTGAATAAATATTATCTTTTAGACAATATCTATACTCAAATAAATCCTCATCATCACATTATTGATTCATTATTTTACAAAAATGGTGAGGACTACTAAACAACTCTCTCTAGAACCTTCATTCCATACCCAGAGCTAGTACTCATTACATTCTCGCCTCACGAGAAGAAAAATGGAACAACAAGGAAAAGGGTGAGCTCAACTAGCCCGGTAAAGAATATTATGACTAAGATAATATCTGACAAATTATCGTTAGTCTTGATGAGGGAAAAAATCGATAGAATACTGATAGACAACAAGTTTTGGATCAATATTACATGCGTGAAATAATAATTCATAGAAGAGTTACGTAGAGAATGAAATCTACTATAATCTATGAATTTAACGGTCCATCATCAATATTTTATCACTGTAACATCAATCGATATACATACGGAATCAAATATTCATCTTTGCACTTCTGGGCGAAGATATTCATCGATTAGTCATATTCATTTAAACACATTCATCTTTGCACTTCTGAGGCCAAAGATATTAATCAATCGGTCGTATTCATCTCAACACTGTTCATCTTTGCACTCTGGGCCAAAGATATTCTTGAAATCATTCATCTTTGCCTTCTGGGGCGAAGATATTCAATAATATCATCATTTAAGGCGAGGATGATGAAAAATATTTTTAAAAGCGAATCCGGTGAAACAAAATGACAAGGATTAAGGATTAAGGATTAGTACTTGGTTTTATCACATCAAAAATACCTCAAAAATAATCATAGTGGTGTAAAATTGAGAATGATCAAAACATGGATCTGATCGAGTTAGTATCCGAATAGATATTTTAGACGAAAAAGAAGAAATTTATTTTTAAATTGAATAGTCTTAGTATCGTGAATAGTGAGTATCGTGAATAGTCTGTGATATCGTGAATAGTAACTCAGACACCAAAAGATAGAAATTCCACAAAAACATCTTCACGCACTTCATGAATAGTACTCGTGAATAGTAACTCGTGAATAGTAAACTCATGAATAGTAACTTCGTGAATAGTAACTCGTGAATGAATGAATAGTAACCCATGAATAGTAACTTGAGCATGAAAAAGTTCCAAATTTGATAAAAACTTGGATCAACATTTCGATTATAATGATATTGAAGAAATAATATCATTCTGAAAAAAAATAATATCCACTTACCTCGAAAGATCAGTACTTACAAATTTGAAACAGGATATAGGCTATGACTTGGACTTTGCATAGTATAGCAATACTCAAAGTATACTCAAAATACTCACAAGAATACGCTCGATAATAGAGAGAGAAAACTTGATTTACGGTGTGATTTTCAATTCTAACCTAAGCACCTATTTATAGGAAATCTGCTTAGAAACAAAAGCGAGAAAATTTAATAAATTAATATTATTTATTTTCCACATCTTCCTACGCATCCAGAAATCTGAACTTCAACCATCCTAACACATATTAAATATGCCCCCTCAACATATAAAAAACGTTTTTGTTAATATAAATATTTAAAACTTTCAAAAATCAATTATTTGGAACTTGAAACTTCAATAATTCATAATAAATAGCCCTTTCATCAGAAAATTCGAATCTCGCGAGTTTTTATAGGAAATTCAATTCTCTACAACTTTGCAGAAGAAAGTTTTTCCAAATTCCAAATAGAAATTGAATGAAATCCACAAGCAGGCGATTTTTTTAAATTTATAATCAAATTTCGGTCGATAAATGGGGTCCCAGAGCACACAAAACATGTTTTAAACATTTATTGCAACAAAAATACTCTTCCTCCTCGTATATACTCATATATCCCACATTCGTTGTAAAAATATCACCAGTTAATATATTATTAAAATAATATATTTAAATGAATTATTTTATCGAGAAAAAGATAAAATATTAATTTTCAACAATTGTCATTTTAAAATTTTTCTCCATCTATATCCACATAAAATCAATATTTTCCTCATCATATAAATCAATAATTAATTATTCACAAATAATATTCTGAGAATCACTGATATTGTGACGAGGCGGTTCAGGGAAGAGGGGCTTTCGATAAAATTTCTTCTTCTTGGTAGCTTGATTAGGTGACCAAACCTCTCCTTAGAAGCGAGAACTTTCTAGACATTGCCAATAATGTTATCTAATAATATTATTAGGATAATATGAATTATTGCCGATAATGAAAAATCTTGTGTAATGTGATTATTGAAACAACAATGATATAAAATATCAAGCATGACAATTATTAACTCGATAAAATCTTTGAGCGGTAATTCTTTGTAACCATTATTGAGTAGTGCCTTCTTACGTAAGAATCAATAATTGGTGCGATCTGAGGTGTCTTCTTTGTTGACAATGGCGTATTAGTGTGTTTTAACCAAGGGTATTCAGCGATGATACTTGGTAACAACTTCTGTAGTTATTTAAAAACAACTTATATTTGTCGTTTTCTTCATCAATCGCTTTTAGTTATGGGGCCCACACACATAATTTTGTGGTAAATACGAATATTCACAAGCGATACGAATATTCCACGACCAAACGAATATTCCCGAGCGATAATGAATATTTTATAACCACTTGCTTATTTTGAAATATTTGCATATTTAACCCTTAACTATCACATTAATCAAATCAACCCTTCTTTTATTTCAAAATAATAAATAAAGGAAATTCCTTTTTATTTAAAAATTTGAGGTCTTATGATTTAAAAGGTTTATCATCATTTATTATATTTGAGACTAAACTTTAATAAATATTCCACATCATCGAATCACCCTTACACTACTCGCCAAGGATATTCTTTAGTATCACGACCACAATTATTCAAATGCCGCTACGAGCTAAGAAGAATAGTTGTGTATTCATTAATGGTCATGATCGTGCCAACAACTCGTCCATCAATGCACTCTGACCCATCGAGGATTTTTATCACATCATTTGTAACATTACGGTCATGATTACACCGAATAGTCTCTCGTCATAATCATACCAAGTCCATCTATGCACTACGAAAGCCACGGATGACTTTCAACATAATATAAACATGAGGATGATGACAATGATATAAGAATTCAATAAAACAAGTTCAAGAATTATTTTATCCAGAATTATTAACGCCCAAATTGTCAATATGAATCTTGTTTTGTAGATAAAACTCAAGAATGATCGGAAGAATATTTCCATGAAAAGATCTTTGGATGAAACGTAAATATCGAGGATATTCTACTAATTTCATGGAGTATAAGTCAAAGTTTTAACCTATTTGGGTATAATAAAGAATGGAATAACAAAAGAAATCACCATGCATGCGATAAAGACAGCAAAAGTTATTCCAAGAATAATAAATAACGGAACCCGGTCCGGCGTAAAAGCGCATGAGAAGCGTGATGTTCCAATGAATAATAATAAAGAGCGGAACCCGGTGGGTGTAAAACACACATGCAGGATGTTCCAACAAAATAATAATAAAGAGCGGAACCGAGTCCGTGTAAAACACACAGACGAGGATGTTCCAGCAGAATAATAATAAAGAGCGAAACCGGTCGGTGTAAAACACATGACAGGATGTTCCAATGAATAATAGAAGAATATCACTAAGTATAGGGTAGATCAGCATTATACGGGTTATTCCAATGAATAATAAGAAATGGAATAACAATGTTCTCTTCATGAATAAGAAAGAATAACACCCCTTACGAAAGTACAACAAATAATATTCCCCTACCTTAGAAGAATGAATATTGGAAAAGTGAAGTAGTTAGAATACTTTTCTTCTTTCTCTCTATAGTTTCTATCTCAGAGTTTGATGAATTCGTAAGAAATAATGAAGGAATGAGTTTTCTATTTATAGAAAAAACCGAGGGTGGCTCTTGGTCTTAACGAAGGGTCAAAATGACTCTTGGTAATATTGAAGAGACAACTACTATTCATGAAGGGGTAATTAACCTTTGGAACAAGAAAGCGGTTAACTCTTGGTAATATTGAAGGACAACTACTATTTGCGAAGGGTAATTACTATTGACCAAGGTAATTACTATCGATTGAAGGTAAATACTATTGAAGAAGGTAATTACTATTGACGAAGGTAAATAATATTGACGAAGGTAATTACTATTCACAAAGGTAATTACTATTGACGAAGAGACTCATAGATGATGACATATGGGCCTCCCATAAAATAATCAAACTTACCACAAACGTCATAACAGACTCTTTATATACATCAAGGATTGAATAAATATTACCACAAATCATTTTATTTTTAATCAACACATTTTTAATCTTTCAACAATTATTAATCATTTATAACTTGTCGTCTCAATTAATAATATAACATATTATACTGATGATGATCTTTGTGACAATAATTGAATCAATAATAAAGAGATATGATGCACGCACAATTATCAGAAGCAATAATTGAGTATAGCTAAGTGACTTCTCACGTAAGCATCAATAATCAATACCGTATGCTTACTTATGCAACCATGCCAGTATTCATGTACTTTTACCAAGGGTAGTTCAACAGTTTTAACGGTAACACCTCCATAGTTATTTTTATAGAAAGATAATTTTGTCGCTTAACTACGACAATACTTCCGTTAATGGGGTCCACTAATAATTGAAAGTTAAATGCGAATATTCCCAAACAAAAGAATATTCCCCGACCAAACGAATATTTTATAACAACTTGCTTACTTTGCAAAATTTATAAATATTACCCACAACTATAACATTATATCAAATTTATTCCATAATATTCAAAAATAATATTTATAGAAAATTCATCTTTATTTATAAAAAGCGGGGTCTTACAACCTCCCTTCTTATGAAATTTCGCCCTCGAAATTAGGGTGCATGCACTGGTATGTCGAAGAGATAAGGATACCTTGATTTCATTTTGATTCTAACTCCCAAGTCATTTCCTCAACATCGTGGTTCCTCCACAAAACTTTGACTTGAGGTATAACCTTGGGCGTTGAATATGTTCCTTCTTATCCAAAATTTGAGCAGAACCTCTTCATACGTCAAATCTTCCGCTATTTCGTCCGGTTCTAACTCAATAATGTGGTTGGGCCTTTCACATATTTACGTAACATGGATATGTGAAAAGCGTTATGAACACGAGACATACTTGGCGGTGAGAAAAGCGAGTCTATAGGCCACAGTTCCTACTCGATCGAGGATTAAAATGGACCAGATGAATCGAGGATTGAGTTTTCCTCTCTTTCCAAATCTTGTAACTCCTTTCCATGGAGCAACTCTTAACAACACATGATCTCCTATATCGAATTCCACGTCCTTTCGATGAAGATCGGATAACTCTTTTGTCGATTTTGTGAGGTTTTTATACATTGTCGGATCGTTTGAATCTTTTTCGTAGTCATAGGTACCAACTCGGTCCCAACAACGCGTTGCTTCACCCACCTCATCCCAAAGATCTTTGGAGAAGCGACACTTTCTTCCATACAACGCTTGAATGGAGCCATGCCAATACTTGCTTGATAAGCTGTTGTTGTAGGAAAACTCCACCAATGGTAAGAACTTGTCCCAACTCCTTGAAATCAAGGACACAGAGTCTTAATAGATCTTCAAGAGTTTGAATAGTCCTCTCGATCGTCCCCTCCATCGAGGATGATATCGCAAAGCTAAATTGTAAGTCTGTGCCCATAGCTTTTTGCAAACTAACCCAAAATCGTGAAGTGAATCTTGGGTCTCGATCGAAACTATAGATCTTAGGCATACCATGCGATCTTACAATCTCGTTTTATGTACATAATGAGCAAGGCGTTCAAGTGTATAAGTTTCTCGATCCAGAAGAAATGAGCGAGACTTGGTCAATCTATCAACAATGACCCAAATCGCATCAATGCCTTGAGAAACCTTAGGAAGACCCCAGAACGAAATCCATGGTAATGTGTTCCCACTTCCATTCTGGAATTTCAAGTGGTTTGATGGACCTTTTAGTACTTGATGCTCGCTTTTAACTCGTTGACAAGTTAGACACCTTGAGATAAGCAGTGCTATCTCTCTCTTCATATTGCTCCACCAAAATGTATGACAAATATCATGATACATTTTGGTACTCCCAAGATGGATTGCAAATGGTGTGTGTTGTGCGCCTCCATCATGATATTATACTTTAAATCGGGGTTGTTAGGAACACAAAGTCCGGAGTTGACTCAAGTATTCCTTCTTCATCGATTCTTGCTTGGCATAGCACCTTCTTGCACTTTCTTCCTCACGCGCATCACTCCGTGTCCGTAGCTTGAAAGCGACTTTAACTTTATCGATTAAAATCGGTTCTACTCGTATACTCGCTTATCATCACATGCGTCCCCTCGAGTCTTTAACTCTATCTCCATCCTTTGCAAGTCACACAAAATGGGCCTTTGCGTTGACAATAACGCACTTTCGTGACTTGCGATATGATCTTACACTCAACGTCGTCACCTACGTTCGCTTTTCCAGGATGGTATTGGATGGTATGATCATAATCTTTCAATAGTTCAAGCCAACGTCGTTGTCGCATGTTGAGTTCCTTTTGAGTGAAGAAATATTTGAGGCTTTTATGATCCGTAAAGATCTCCACTTTCCCCCCATACAAGTAATGCCTCCAAATTTTAAGTCTGAAGACAACATTTGCTGACTCTAGATCATGAGTAGGATAATTCCTCTCATATTCTTTGAGTTGTCATGAGGCATAAAGCTATAACTTTTCCATGTTGCATGAGAACACATCCCAACCCTTTGCTAGAAGCATCATTTGTAGATGACAAATCCTCCGAGCGGATGGTATTGTCGAGCAGTCTTTGAAATAAGTCTCCTCTTGAGTTCTTGAAAACTCTTCTCACATTCTTCGCTCCAATAGAACTTTATATCTTTTCGAGTCGGTGAGTCGATGGAGTAGCGATTCGAGAAAATCCTTCCACGAATCTCAGATAATAACCCCTAAACCGAGAAAGCTACGTGATTTCGGTCATCGATTTAGGTTGTTCCCAGCTTTGAATAGCTTCAATCTTTGCTGGGTCAACAGATATTCCATGACATGATACCACGTGCCCAAGAAATGCTAATTCTTCAAGCCAGAACTCGCATTTCTTCAACTTGGCATAAAGCTTATATTCACGAAGCTTTTGGAGTGTCAGCCTCAAGTGTTGCTCATGATCTTCACGGCTTTTGGAATAAATAAGGATGTCATCAATAAAGACGACCACAAAGTGATCTAATTATCAATAGTCTTCAACAATGTTAACTGATAAAATACAATAGACAACCAGTTTAACTGCAGCGGAATATGCAATCCATTAAAAGAGTCAAGTAGAAAATAAAGTCTACTATCTTTTAGGTTTTAAAAGGTTTTCATCAATTTTTATCACTAAGACTCAGTTTAATGAATAAACCACAATATCTAATCATCCCCTGCACTACCGGTCAAGGATTTTCATCAAATTATCAATGGTCATGACTATACCGAATCACCCCGGTCATAATCATACCAAAAACTATCCATCACCTGCATTATGTGCCATTTGAGGACTTTTGTCACATCATTTATATCAAGCCACGATTATCCGAATGATCCTCGGTCATAATCATACTAAGTTCATCTATGCACGTAAGCCAAAGATAACATAATATAACATGAGGATGATGACAATGACATAATAATTCAATAAAACAAGTTCACGAATTAATTTATTCAGAACTAATAACGTATAAATTGTCAACATGATCTTTGCTTTGTAGAGTAAAATTCAAGAATGCTCGAGGAAAAATATTTTCATTAAAAATCTTTGGATGAAGCGCAAATATCAAGGATATTCCACTAAATTCATGGAGTATAGAAGTCAAAATTTTAACCATCCGAGTATAATAGCGAATGAAATAACAAAAGAAATCACCATGCATGCGGTACTTAGCATGACAGGTTATTCCAATGAATAATAAATCTGAGAATAATAAAATCTTAAACCAGTGGGTGTAAAACACTGAGACAGGATATTCCAATAGAATAATAAAAGCGAGAATAATAAAGACGGAACCGAGTCGGTAGTAAAAGCCTGAGCGAGGATGTTCCAGCGGAATAATAATAAAATAATAGAATAATGTCACCAAGTATAGGGGATTCGCGATATCTGAGTTATTCCAATGAATAAATAAGAATGGAATAATATAAGGATTTCACCAAGTATAGGGTATTAGCATATACGAGTCATGTATAGGGTATGCCACTTTTTGAGTTATTCCAACAGAATAAATAAAGAATGGAATAATGAAGTTCTCTTCATGAATAAAAAAATAACACCCCTTACGAATACAACAAATAATATTCCCTACCTTAGAAGAGCTGAATATTGGAAAAGTGAAGTAGCAAAATACTTTTCTTCTTTCTCTCTATAGTTTCTCTCTCGGTGTTCCAAAGGTTAATTACCCCTTCGCAAATAGTAGTTGTCTCTTCAATATTACCAAGAGTCATTTTGACCCTTCGTTAAGACCAAGAGCCACCCTCAGTTTTTCAATAAATAGAAAGCTCATTCCTTCATTATTTCTTACGAATTCATTGAAACTCTAGAGAGAGAAACTATAGAGAGAAAGAAGAAAAGTATTCTGCTACTTCACTTTTCCAATATTCAGTTCTTCTAAGGTAGGAATATTATTTGTTCAGACTCGTAAGGGGTGTTATTCTTTCTTATTCATGAAGAGAACTGTTGTTATTCCATTTCTTATTATTCTGTTGAATAACCGTATATCATGCCCACCCTATACTTGGTGACATTCTTCTATTATTCTCGTTGAACATCCGTCACATGTGTTTTTAATTTAGGACACGGTTAAAATCTTTATTATTACATTTGGAACATCTTATGCGTGTGTTTTACAGGACCGGGTTCCGCCTTCTTTATTATTATTTTGTTGGAACATCCTCGTCTGCATGCGTTTTTACGCCGGACCTGGTTCCGTTATTTATTATTACCGTTGAATAACTTGCTCATGCGATTTCATCGCATGCATGGTGATTTCTTTTGTTATTCCATTCTTTATTATACCCGGTTGGTTAAAACTTTGACTTCTATACTCCATGAAATTAGTAGAATATCCTCGATATTTGCGCTTCATCCAAAGATCTTTTCATGGAAATATTCTTCCGATTATTCTTGAATTTTACTCTACAAAACAAAGATCGTGTTGACAATTTGACGTTAATAATTCCGGATAAAATAATTCTTGAACTTGTTTTATTGAATTCTTATATCATTGTCATCATCCTCATGTTTATATTATATTGAAAGTCATCTCGTGGCTGTAGTGCATAGATGGACTTGGTATGATTATGACCGAGAGAGACTATTCGATGTAATCATGATCGTAATGTTACAAATGATGTGATAAAAATCCTCGGTAGTAAGGTATTGATGGACGATTGTTGGCATGATCATGACTATTAATGAATACAATAACAACTATTTGTGGCGTAGTGCATGAATAATTGTGGTCGTGATCTTTAAAGAATATCCTTAGTCAGTAGTGCGAGGGGGTGATTCGATGATGTGGAATATTTATTAAAGTCGAGTCTCGCCTATAACAAATGATAAAAACCTTTTAAATCATAAAAGATAGTAGATTTTATTTTCTACTTGACTCTTTTAATGGATCATTGTTCTCACCGTAGTTAAACTTGATGTTCATTATATTTTATCGGTTTAACCTTTGTTGTAGGATAATTATAATTTATTCTCGCATTATCTTAGTCATAATATTTCTTCTTGAGCTAGTTGAGCTCACCCTTTCTTTCACCGTTTCTCTGTGAAATGAGAATATAGCTAGATTTAGTCGGGAGCGAGTAATGGTCCGAGGAGGATAGCATTAGTAGTCCTCACTATTACGTGAAATAGTGTGATAATAATTGTAATGAGGACTCCTTTTGAGTTTGTATAATATCTAGTAGACAATATTTGTATTCAAACTCACGGTTTACGTCGTATTGTACCTACGATTATATTGGTAAGTTGTATTTAAATTCTGTACCATGTATCTGACTACCCAAGATGGGTGATGTATACCTAATTTTGGGGGCGTCACATCAACGATCTTCTTAGGAGAAATTTCGGCCTCTTACTTTTCTTCCTTTTTTTTACCTCTCATCTGTTATAAGCTATTGTTATACATCTTCCATTTAATATGCATATAAATCTGATGTTCTTTTCAAGTTTTATTGTAAAAGTAGATATGTGCTAGTGATTGGATTTTATGTGAGAATTTCGGTTGATTAAGTTAGGGTTTGAGATTTATGTGCAATTTCAATTACCAAATGCATTTTTGGTGTTTGTTTTTTTGGATTATGATGATTGATCTACTTGAAGTTTATAATTGGATGTTTTATGTTTGGGTTGGTTTGATGATTTGGGATTTAGATCTATATGTATGTAAACTGCACACACAAGCACAAAATAAAGGGTTTTGCTATGTTTGCACTTGTAAATTGCTACATCATTTTGGTTTTGTTAGTGTGTTGTTTTTTGAGAATTTGAAATATCAACAGCAATAGCAGATCTTGAAGCTTTAGAGCTACAATACTTCTCCCTCCTCTCATCCATCATTATATGCCTGTATATACACTATGTGCTACAAAATGCTTTTTGTCCCCTGTTTTTATCAAAAACAGAGCATGATCAGAACAAGGACAATATATTTAATCCAATTCCAAAATTCTGATTACACATGTAAAACCCCAACTTTTTGAATAAAGATGAATTTTCTATAAATATTATTTTTGAATATTATGGAGTGAAATTGATATAATAGTTGTGGGTAATATTTATAAATTTTGCAAAGTACGCAAGTTGTTATATAATATTCGATTGGCCTGGGAATATTCGCTTTTAACAGGAATATTAGTACAACTAAGCACAATCATTGGTGGACCTACAATGTAATTATTATGTCGGATTAAGAAAACGACACAAAATATTTTTATAAAAATAACGGCATAAGTTTTACCGTTGATCTTGTTGAACTACTTGGTAGTAAAAAATACAAGAATGTCGCGTGGTCGCATAGTAGCACACGGTATTGATTATTGATGCTTACGTGAGAAGTCATTCAGTTTTGTTCAATTATTGCTATAGTAATTATTGCATAGTATCTCACGTTATTTGATTCAATTATTGTCGATATTTATTAATATTGTTAAAATCAATAATTGAGACGACAAAATTATTAATATTATTATTTGCAATATTAACGATGTCTAGAAGTTACAAGCCAAGAGGTTTGGTCACCTAATCGCGGCATGATAGGGAGAAATCCTTATCGAAAGCCCTCTTTTCAGGAACGACCTAGTCGATTAATATTGTAAATTATAATAATGATGATAAATGTTGTTAAAAATATTGAGAAATATATATTTTTTTTATGAAGTAGTTGTTGTAAATTTTACTTATTATTTGGATTTCCATTTACCCATTTTTTTAAATAATTGATAGAAAATTATTTAATATAAAATAGGTGGGGGCCCACTGTGGGGCCCATATGTTGAAAATGGGTTTGTCAGGGGAAGGTTTTTCAAAGTGGTTCACGTGGAGGATTTTCCAAAAGTCATGTATGTTAGGTTTGTAATATTCATGAACGCAATCAAATGCATAAATAAGTTTTAAACGTGTAAAATCGTAGTTTAAAATTTACAAACCATATACCGGGACCCTTTATGCACAATTATTAATTAAACAAAAATAAAAACAAGAATTATACCCTTGAAGATTCGAGCTTCCTCGTACAAGTTCACCTCCAATCCTCTTTCGCTCAACTTGAATCCACCGGGTTTGGTTCCTTCCTTTGATCAACGTTAGCCACCCAAGTGTTTGGCCTCTGAGGTGATCCACCAAGGAAGAAAAGATTCAAGAAGATGGGTGGTTGGCTAAACCCTAGTTTTTCTATCTCTATGTAAAAGGGCGTATTTCTCCAACTCTTGGAATAACGTATCTTTGATATCCGATATAAGACTCTCTCTTATATAGATATCAAGTAACCTATTAAAATAAGGTATTATTTAATTAAACTCTTTAATTAAATGGGCTCCATAATCTTATTAGGGATAATTAATTAAACTCCTTTAATTAATTTTCCTCCTAATCTTATTAGGAATAAACGAGAGTACTTATATTAAATTAACTCCTAAACTCTTTTAGAAATTAAAATAATAATAATAATAATTGTAATAATATTAATAAGACTCTCTTATTAATTTATATTTAATATTTCTAAAATATTAAATAATAAATATTAAGCTATTTAATTTATTCTATCACCATAGATTAAATTAAATATACATAACATATTATTACGATTATGCCATTAACTTCTTAAATAATTATTCTTCCTTTTATGGTGTGACCCTTTGGGTTCTCCATATTAAACCGGTTGTGAATAAATCAATTAGAACAATTCTAATCTTATTTAAATAAATAAATTAAACAATTAATTTATTTAAATAAATAATATTTATTCTACATATAGGATAAGCCTCCCTAGCGATCAACGACTTTTCGGATAATATAGATTTCAACATTAATCATAAAAGAACTTTTGAGTAAATAGTTACCGTGACAATTCAATCCTTCCACCATACAATGTCCCAATTAAATATAAGACATGGAATTATTGTCAAGTCTTATTTTATTTAATTATATGTATTTCGATCCTTAAATGCACAACACTAAATAATGCAAATTAGAAACTCCTTTCTAATTTCATTCTCTCATAAGCCAAGGACTCACCGGGTTGTCATTTATCGAATCACATAGACATTTCTTCTTTTAATATAAGTGGTAGATTCTTTATCGATCATACATTATCTCCATGTATAACTTATTATACCCAAGCATACCCTTTGATATACCCTAAGGGTCTTAAGGAATAAGTCAAAGTATAACTCATCATACACAAGATACTATGATGATCTCAAGTCCAAGGATCACTTCAGACTACTATCACTCACAGAATTCCTATCGACAAGCAAAGTAAAACTCCATTAGGTATTCCTTAGCGAGCCACGTCAAAGTGAACTTATTCTCTAATAAGCACCTACATACTTGCTTTAGTGTTCCACACAAATGATCATGAGATCAATCATCCTCATCCAATGAAAGCAAAGCAACGATGTACCAATCTATCCGGATTCACTAATCCCCAATTTAGTAATCCAATGATTGGGGAACTATTTTAGTTTTAAGCTTTCTAAGAATTTAGATCTCATTAGAATGATCATCATCATTATTCTAAAAGCATTGCTTAAAACTATGGGCTTATCACATATTATAAAACAAAGATCACGTAGATAATTAAAAGCCTTTAATAAATTAATACTTTTTATTAATAAATGAATAAGATTGTTACAAAGTATATGTTTTATCATCAAACATGATTGGCTTGTGTGCATACTACTTTCAATGTATAGATATGTTATATATATTTATATATACATTATTATATATATAAAAATATATATATATATATATAATCTTAATGATTTTGGGGTGGGGAAAATTTGGGAACACGGGGGTCATTTTTTTTATTTTATATGTATATATATATATATATATTATAATAAGTTTTGTTTTATATAAAAATAGAATATATTATATTTTATTGTAAACCAACTGGACCGTCTGTTAAAAGTAAATCAATCTGGACCGCTCATGGGTTGGTTATTATTTATTCCATTCTTCTATAAATAAGCTCATTCCTTCATTATTTCTTATTTAATTCATTGAAACTCTGAGAGAGAAACTATAGAGAAAGAAGAAAAGTATTCGCTACTTAACTACTTTTATATTCAGCTTTTTTTACGGTAAAGGGTGTTATTCTTTCTTATTCATGAAGAGAACTGTTGTTATTCCATCGCTTATTATTATTTCGTTGAATAACTTGTATACGCTATTCACCCTATACTTGGTGACATTCTTCTATTATTCTATCTTCACTATTCATTGGAATATTACGTATGCATGCTTTTATGCTATGAATTCGATTACATCTTTATTATTCATTGGAATATCCTCGTTCATAGGCATTTTACGCCGGACGGTTCCGTCTTTTTTATTATTATTCGTTGGAATATCCCGTTCTGCATGCTTTTACGCCTCGACCGATTTCGCCCTTATTAGTATTTCATTGAAATAACTCGCTCATGCACAAGTACCGCATGTATGGTGATTTCGTTGTTATTCCATTCTTTATTATTTCATTGAAACATCCCGCTTGGCATGTAATTTCACTTTAACTCGTTCGTTATTTAGTATTCATTGAATAACCCGTCTATGCCAAGTACCGCATGCGTGGTGATTTCTTTTGTTATTTCATTCTTTATTATACTCGGTTGGTTAAAGTTTTGACTTTATACTCCATGAAATTAGTAGAATATCCTCGATATTTGCGCTTCATCCAAAGATCTTTCATGGAAATATTCTTCCGATCCTTCTTGAATTTTACTCTACAGAGCAAAGATCATGTCGACAATTTGGACATTAGTAGTTCTTGGACAAATTAATTCTTGAACTTGTTTTATCAATTCTTATATCATTGTCATCATCCTCATGTTTATATTATATTGAAAGTCATCATGTGGCCTATAAGTGCGTAGATGGACTTGGTATGATTATGATGTGGATTATTCGGATTGTAATTATGATCGTAATGTTACAAATGATGTGGTAAAAGTCCTCGTTCACGACTATTAAGTAGTAGAAGGCATGGATAATTGTGGTCGTGATACTAAAGAATATCATTGGTCAGTAAGCAGAGAGTGATTCGATGATGTGGAATATTTATTGTCTGAGTCTCGGCGATATAAATGATGAAAAACCTTTTAATCATAAAAGATGGTAGATTTTATTTTCTACTTGACTCTTTTTGTAAGACCCCAACTTTTATAAATAAAGATGAATTTTCTATAAATATTATGGAATAAATTTGATATAATGTTATAGTTGTGAGTAATATTTATAAATTTTGCAAAAGTAAGTAAAGTTGTTATAAAATATTCGTTTTGATTTGGGGAATATTCTTTTTTGTCGGGGAATATTAAATGCGACTACTCAATCATTAGTGGACCCCATTAATGGAAGTATTGTCGTAGTTAGAAAAGCGACAAAATTATCTTTCTATAAAAATAACGGCAGAGGTGTTCTGTTAAAAAAGCATTGAACTACCCGGTAGTAAAAGTGCGATGTCTGGCGTCAGTTGTATAGAAGCACGATATTGATTATTGATGCTTACGTGAGAAGTCACTCACCTATGCTCAATTATTGCACATGATAATTCTTTGCGTGATCATATCTCTTATATTATTGATTCAATTATTGTCACAAGATCATTTGTATAATATGTTATAATATTAAATCAATAATTGAGACGACAAGTTATAAATGATTAATAATTGTTGAAAGATTAAATATGTGTTGATTAAAAATAAAATGATTTGTGGTAATATTTATTCAATCCTTGATGTATATAAAAGTCATTATGAGACGTTTGTGGGAAGTTTGATTATTTTATGGGGGCCATATGTCATCATCTAAGAGTCTCTTCGTCAATAGTAATTACCTTTGTGAATAGTAATTACCTTCGTCAATAGTAATTACCTTTACCGTACGCCAAACCACTTATCGTTTTCATATTACAAGCGTCGAACCACTTGTCGTTTCACATTATAAGCGCCGAACCACTTGTCGTTTCACATTACAAAGCGTCAAACCACTTTTCTTTTCACATCACCTTTTCGTCAATCGCAGCCACTTGCTTGCTTTTCACACGGCGGTCTTAAGCTAGAAATCTTCTATAAATAGAGGCCTAGTGCTTCATTATTTTCACTTAATTCATTCAAGCTTATAGAGAGAAAGTATAGAGAGAATAAAGAGAAAGAAGAAGAGTATTTTGTTACTACACACTCATCGCAATATTCAATCTCCTACTAAAAGTAAGGGTGTTATTCTTTCTTATTCATGAAGAGAACTGTTGTTATTCCATTGCTTATTATTACATTGGAATAACTCGTATACGTGGTTTACCCTATACTTGGTGACATTCTTCTATTATTTATTGGACATTTGCTCATGCGTGTGTTTTATTCCGTCTTTTATTATTAATGGAACATCATGCGTGTGTTTTACAGGACCGGTTACATCTTTATTATTATTTCTCATTGGAAATATCCTGCTCATGTGTTTTACGCCGCACGGGTTCCATTCTTTATTATTACATTGGAATATCCTCACATGCATGCGTTTTCTTACGGACTGGTTCCGTTATTTATTATTCGTTGGAATAACTCGTACGTATGCCTATATCGCATACGTGGTGATTTCTTTTGTTATTCCATTCTTTATTATACCCGGTTGGTTAAAACTTTGACTTCTATACTCCATGAAATTAGTGGAATATCATTGATATTTCAAGGCTTCATCCAAAGATCCTTTCATGGAAATATTCTTCTTAGTATTCTTGAATTTTACTCTACAAAGCAAAGATCGTGTTGATGGTTTGGATGTTATTGGTTCCTAGATAAATTAATTCTTGAACTTGTTTTATTGAATTCTTATATCATTGTCATCATCCTCATGTTTATATTATGTTGAAAGTCATCTGTGGTATTGTGTAGTGCAAAGATGGACTTGGTATGATTATGATCTGAGACTATTCGATTGTAATCATGACCGTAATGTTACAAATGATGTGGTAAAAATCCTCTCGATGGCGTAGAAGTGCATTGATGGATGAGTTGTTTGCATGATCATGACCATTAATGAATACACAAATATTCTTCGCCCGTAGTGCATGAATAATTATGGTCGTGATACTAAAGAATATCCTTGGCAGTAGTGCGAGGGTGATTCGATGATGTGGAATATTTATTAAAGTCGAGTCTCAAGCGATAATAAATGATGAAAAACCTTTAAAATCATAAAAGATAGTAGATTTTATTTTCTACTTGACTCTTTTAATGGATTGCTTGTTCATTACCGTAGTTAAACTTGATGTTCATTATATTTTATCGTTTAATATTGTCAGAGACTAATGATAATTTATTCGCATTATCTTAGTCATAATATTTCTTATCGAGCTAGTTGAGCTCACCCTTTCTTTTTCACTATTCTATTCGTGAAATGAGAATATATTTGGGACGAGTGGGAAGCGGATTGATGGTCCAGAGGATAGCATTAGTAGTCCCTCACTATTCGTGAAATAGTGTGATAATAATTGTAATGAGGGACTCTTTTGAGTTTGTATGATCTCAAGTAGAGAATATTTGTATTCAAACTCACGCTTTACGTCGTATTGCATACCGCATGCAATTATATATATTAAGTAAGTTGTATTTTAATTTTGCACCATGTATGTCGACTACCCAAGATGGGTGATGTATACCTAATTTTGGGGGCGCCACACTTTTAATGGATTCTTTGTTCACCGCAGCTTAAACTTGATGTCTATTATATTTTATCGGTTTAACATTGTTGGAGACCAATGATAATTTATTCTCGCATTATCTTAGTCATAATAATATTTCTTCTTGGGCTAGTTGAGCTCTCCCTTTCTTTCTTTCATTTTTCTCTCTTGAAATGAGAATATAATTTGGAGACGAGTGGGGGAACGGATTGATGGTCCGGAGGATAAGATTAGTAGTCTCCTCACTATTACGTGAAATAGTGTGATAATAATTGTAATGAGAACTCCTTTTGAGTTTGTATAATCTCTAGTTGATAATATTTGTATTCAAACTCACAGTTTATGTTTTGTCGTATTGTACACGACAGTTGTATTAGTAAGTTGTATTTGAATTCTGTACCATGTATCTGACGACCCAAGATGAGTGATGTATACCTAATTTTGGGGGCGTCACAACGCAAGACCTTTGTGGCCTGAATTTGAGTTCCATTTTTATTGTATTTGGGTGATATTTGGCTTTGGATGATGAAATCATTGGGTAGGTATGAGAGATTTGAGAAATGAAGAAAATAGAGGAAAGATGAGAGAGAGAGAAAAGAGGAAGAAGAAAGAAAAACGTTTTTTTTTTATTAATTTTTATTTTTGACGTGTTAGCCACATCAAAAATAACTTTAACATCTGTTTATTTAGCTGACATGTCTGTTAACGGGTGAGGCATAATTGAGCTGAGTTTTATAACGTTAAGCGTACTTTTAAAAAAATAATAATTCAGGGTATAAGTGGGACATTGGAGAAAATGTCAGGGGTATTATTGAAACTTTGTCCAACAAACAAATCACTAACCATCTACCACGTGTAAGGCTAATAATAATTCACATAATACCAGTCTGCCTGTACCCCCACTGTCCCCGTCCCCGTCCCTCCCCTCCCCTTCCCTTCCTCTTCCTCTCTCTTCCACATCTTTCTTTCTGTATAAATGTATATTTTCATAATATAAGTCGGTTATACTAAGCAGCACTACCCCATTTTTCCACCATTATTGTCCTACCAAAGAACCCAGAAGCTCAAAATAAACAGCAACAAATTCGAAAGGAAAGAAATCATAATTTTCATTTTTCAATTTTGTTCTGTTCATAAAAATATATATGGTGTCTTTGTATTCAAACCCACCAGCTAAAGATTTCTTTAACCCATTGAAAATGGGTACTTTTCTGGGTTCCAATTCTCTCTCCTCAACAACAGATTCAGTAGCTGTTATTTCTACTCCAGCTGATGATTCAAGCATGAATTTCGGGTCGGAGGATCCGAGTGACAAGAAGGTCCGAAAGCCTTACACCATCACCAAGTCTAGAGAGACCTGGACTGACCAAGAACATGACAAGTTTATTGAAGCTCTCCATCTGTATTTTTCTCTCTCTTGAGTTTTTTTTTTCTTTCTGAATTTTACTTGAAAGTGGCTTGGAAAGAAAAGGGAAAATTTTGAACTTAGATTTATTGGGGATTTTAGTTGAATCAAGTAATTTGTTTTAGTTGGAATTTAATTAGTTGAGAGAAGGGTTTTGTTTTCTGTTCGTGGAATTTAAAGATTCAAAGTTACTGCTTTACAGAATTGCTCACTGTTTCTTTTTTGAATGTGAATTACTCACTGTTTCAATCATGAAGTTTTTATTTTTTCCCTAGTGTGATGGCAAATTTGTTTATAATATATGATAAATTTACAGTTTTATGTGCAATTTCTCTTTGGGATAGCTCTAATTATTGTAATATGTGAAGAAGATTTAATAATATCTTTTGGTCTAATCAAATTTAATGAAATGTTGGTGTTTTGATGTGTTTGAGACAATGAGATTGGTGGGTTTGATAAAGTGCTAAAAGTTCTGTCTTTGTTTTCCTTCCTGAATTTGTTGTATAGTAGTATTATGCTTCTATGGGATTCAAATCATTCAATGTCATTGAAACTTATTCATGAAATGTATTCTATGTGATTTTAAATTCGCACAAGGCCAGTCACCGAGGGACACATTATGGTTTGTGGGCTTAGTTAATAGTGTTATAATTTTGTTTAGTGGAGTGAAAACTGTGTTGTGACGATGTTCCTCTTTTCTGTTTGATGATTTTTTCAGCTTTGATCGAGACTGGAAGAAGATAGAAGCATTTGTTGGGTCAAAGACAGTTATCCAGGTAATGTTTGCTCTTGCCAGTGAGACTAAATCGGCTATTTTTCTTGAGAAGTGAAAGAAAACAAATGATTTTGTTGCTGTGATTCTTTTTTAGTTGTATCTTCATCTTGGTAGAGCTCTGTGGTTCTATTTTAAGACTCTGTGTCCAAAGCCATGATGTTTGTCTTTCGACTCTCCAAGCAACAAAATATAAGAAACATTTTGAAGACCTTCATGACTG
Organism: Panax quinquefolius; assembly: GCA_020205615.1. Taxonomy (NCBI): domain Eukaryota; kingdom Viridiplantae; phylum Streptophyta; class Magnoliopsida; order Apiales; family Araliaceae; genus Panax; species Panax quinquefolius. Next base: position 2,740,514 of record CM035165.1, read on the forward strand.
TATGTAGGCTCTAAATGCCTTTGGAACTCTTCCGTGCAAGCTCATTTGAGATAGCCCTAAAACCAGTTTTCTAAAAATCGTTAGGTGGATCTAGGCGGCGTAGGGGACGCCTAACGCCTAGGCGGTGCCCTAAGCGTTTTCCTAGTCCGTCTAGGCGTTTTCTTAATCGATCTCATTTATTTATTTTTCTATTGTATATACTTGTTATAATATACAAAACATATAACATACATTACCAAAAAAACAATCTTAAAACAAATTCATTTAGCTATTGTAGAGCTTCAATGTAGAGCTTCAAAATAGAGGTTTGATTTTGCCTACGTGGGGTCCTAGGCGCTTTTCCGGGGGCCAGGCGCCTTGCCAAATAAAGGCACCACCTAGCGCCTTGGCGGGAATTAATCGGACCTAGGCGGGATTTTTAGAACACTACCTAAAACCCCTTTGAGCTTTCTAAGACTATAATTTGAATAATTGCATATTTGTTGTGTTACAGAAATCACAAACTCATTTGATAAAAAAATTGTCAAAAATGAAAATGGTATATTTATAACTTGTCGAATTTATGTCCTTATTGTTTCACACCGATATAGAAGCACTGGTCATGTGGTCGACCTTGGATCATATTAAATTGCTCAACATATATTTTAAATAAGAATTTATAAATATGACGTGAAGATTCAAAAACAAAATACTCCCTCCAGACCCATTCCAGTCTTGAGGACTTCAAAACTATTTTTGTAGCATAGAGTTTAAGGAATGCTGTAGACAAATTTAGAGATAAAAATAAAATAATATTTCTCTGTTTAAAATTGCAGTAAAGATAGTAAAGAATAATTTAGAAAAAACTATGTTTGTATAAAATATTATTCCTAAATGTGTTTTTTAGTGTCTTAATATACTATATATTGCATAAATTAATGAAAACCTCCAACCTAGTTTCCCCCCAAGTTATCCTTCAGTGTTGGCTGTTTTAGGACAGCAATTCTCATATACGAAGGGAATTGTTATTTTCACAAGACTTTACTCACATGAATGTGGGCCCTGAGAGCCTTGTGGAACTATCAATTACCCTTGTGGAAATATCAATTCCCATGAAGGGAATGATAGCATGATTGAGGAACTCAAATACTTACTTTGGCCTGCCCTGAGTTTTAAAGCTCTCTGGCTCTTAATTTCTAGGCAAGCATTCTGTGGCAAGTGGTCTACTGCACGTGTTCATCAACATGCTTGTATGTTTCATCTATATGCCACATATTAAAAGGTAATCTTTGCAGATACGTAGCCATGCACAGAAGTATTTTCTGAAGGTGCAAAAGAATGGGACAAGTGAACATGTCCCTCCCCCTCGTCCAAAGAGGAAAGCAGCTCATCCATACCCACAAAAAGCTCCTAAAAATGGTTGTTGTCTCATCTATATGTCTCTGATTTCTGCTTTATATGTTTTCTTAATGAGCACAACGAAAACTTACACCCATTCACTGGTCTGCCTCTGCCGTATCCCAAGTTACAGGACCGATGCAGTCTTCAGCTGCTATGCCTGGATTTGTTATCACTCCAGATTCTTTGTCAGTGCCCAGGAACGCCATCAGCAGTTCAGCTATGTCTTCTTGGACCAACAATACTCTGCCACCAGTTAATGCATCACATGTCAAAGGTTTGTTCTTGCTATCTTTTATCCTCTTTCAATTAATCAGTCGGTTCATCCTGCCAAACATATATTTATTATGTTCTGTAGATGATGTTGGGTTATCAGGACCAGCCGAGGCGCATAACTGTAGATATAGTAGCAATAGTAACACTCCAAGGATGTGGTCTACTAGTGAAACAACAAATCAAGGAGTAAATCAAAGCAAGCCAATGAAAGGTCAGTAACTCGGTACCTTCTTTATGTTTACTGCTGTGTTCCAAAAGCATTATACCATTTTTGACTGCCTATTCTTCTTCTTACACATTTATATTATGTTACCTACAGTTATGCCGGACTTTGCTCAAGTGTACAGCTTCATTGGTAGTGTCTTCGATTCCAATGCAAGTGGTCACCTGCATAGATTAAAGATGATGGACCCAATAAATGTTGAGACGGTATGTCAGATTCCAAGTGTGTAAATAATTACTCTTTTGGTATTGTTTGGGGAACTTTAGGTAATTTTTTTTGCATGTTGAGTCATGTTCACTAAATTCTTTCTCGGTTTGAAGAACTGAAATACTGCTCACTGTTTTCAACTTATTTGCGTACTATTTAGTTTTCAAAGCCCTTTGTCCCTCCTTTTTATATCCTTGTGGAAAGAGGCTTATGTATACAGATCTGAATGTATCCGTTCACTACTTTACTGACACTCTGTACATGAGGTCAACCCACAATTCAATATATTGTGTTGCTTATTTTTTTAAATTGCTTTAACCTGATAATTTATGTGTGGGATTCTGTCTGGTTCTTATTTTATTTAGGTGTTGTTGTTGATGAAGAACCTCGCTGTAAATTTGACAAGCCCTGAATTTGAAGATCATGTAAGTCGTCTTTTCATATCATCCGCACATGTTTCTCTCGACAGTGGACATAACTTTTTTTTTCATTAGACACTCTTTGACTAATAATCTAAGAACCTAAAACAGTTGGTCTGTTTGGCAAAAAAAATGATGTTCGATAGAATAATGGAAACTGGTCGTGTCTGATGAAACTTAAATTGGTCAGAAAGGTCTTGCACCTTCAAATTTCTCTTGTAATGCTTTACTTTTATTTGACAAATAAGAATAATATTACTTACCCTATTATGCTGTAGACTTGTAGGCTGTAGCATTGCCCTACTTTGTACAAGGGCATAGTCAGGTCTTCACTTGAAGGGGAGCAAGATTTGAGATTCTAATACTTTTGGTAACTGGGAAAAAGCTTCAAGCTAATGCATCTTGAGACTATAAATGCTAAAATGTTAAATAGAATGCTAACGAAAAGATCATTTTTCTGAGGTGCAATTCCTGCCTTTGGTAAATGACTAGGTGCAGACTAAGATAACATTTCTCCGTCATGCTGTTACTCATTCTCTTTCTTCTTGATGATTGATGCAGAGAAAATTAATCTCGTCGTATGATGTGGATACTGAGAAAATTAAACCTGGTAGCCATTTCATTGATGTTCATGCGGATAGGCGCAGAGGTGCAATTCAGTCTGTGTAGAAACTTAGACAGGTGAGAGAGAAGTAGTTCTCTGTATATAATCAACATATTTTAGCTTACATAAGGTTCCCTCTCATTTTGTTATAACCGCAGGGTAAACAGGAAATCTTTGCTTCTTCCTCATCTCACCACCTACATCTGATAGTGGTTAGATACGAGTGTGCCAGCTTCAGTTGGTAGATCTTCCTCCTTTGTTGTGGGTGTGGGTGTGTATATGTACAAAAGGGATAAGACTGTTTTTTGAGTGATTTTCAAGAGAGATTATGAAGTTTTGTGCTTTTTTGAGTCATTTTCTGTATAGTAATGTAGAGTTTATCGGAATATGCTGTATGGCATGTTTTTGGGATTATATGTATGTATATGGAGAGTTGGTAGGTAGTATGCTATTTGATGTACTTATGTATAAAAAAATGAGGTTCTTTTTATTAAATGTTCAATTATTATTTTTATATCTGAAATAAATAAATTTTTGAAAAGGGCAAACTAGTCGTATGTCGTGGACATAATAATATTATATTTAATGTTATATAATTATTTTTTTAATTTTCTTGCACAACTCTAAAATGTCATATAGGGAGTATATAGTTTCAAGTCGTTGCTCGATATTGCAATATTGGCACACAAACAAGTGGCTGTAAATAGTATATTTTGTTCTTATCAGGGGAAAAATGACCAAAATAAGATACACAAGTGAAAGTATGGTGGCTAAAAGGACAGCCCATACAAAGAAAGTTCTGAAGAGGGGAGGGGAGTTAAACAAAGCAACTTCTTCTTAAAGCTTGGACTGTTAAAATCATTTTGACACAAAATAAGCATCATCATTTTACTCAAAAATATACAACAATCTAGGAAGAAAACAATTGAAGTTACATTACTGCCATACGAACCCGAAACTATAATAAAAAAAAAAAAAAAGACTAAACATTTTCTTTCGTTTTGTATTTTTTCACTTTTGTATTTTATTTTCATTTGGTTAGAAGACTTGACATAAAGGAAAGACTAAAATCCCAACTAGGTGCTAGTTCCAGATGAAATCCTTAAAATTACACCATCTCCACCCCACACGCATTAAACAAAATGAGTGTTGGGAGCTGTGATCCGCAAACAAATAAGGTAACATGCCATGTACAACTGCTTAAAAAAAATCTATCCATATCGAAAACCCATGTCTAGCTCGTGATTATAAATTCCTTGATTATTAACACCAAAAGGGTTCAGTTGTTTTGGATTCGCTCTGAGTTCCATACCGACAAGCCTTTGGGGATGATTGCTTCCGCCGCTAACATCAGGAGCTGAGGAAACAAAAGCAATAAAAAATAACAGTAAGCGACAAGGGTGTATTGTACAGAGCAAACAACATAGTAAGGCTGGCAACCATGTCGTTAAGTAAATTAGAAGCATATAACTTTTCATTTAGATGCCGTTAAGTTAAGTTGTCAAGTTCGAGCAGGCAGCACAAGTTATAACCAAGTTCATTCTTTTAAGGCAAGAACTACTTCATATCAATTAGACAAATTGGCTCTGATAGACGAATACAAAACAAAAGGCCAGGGGGATAAAAATAAAGAGCACTGGAGAAAGTCAACCATAGTAAGGCTGGCAACCATGTCGTTAAGTAAATTCATGTCATGTTAGGTCAAAGATATTCAACCTAAACATCTCCCACTAACAGGACTCATTTAACTAAACGTATCAAGACCCTCAACCATGGCATGTTTATTAACCCCCATCAATCCATTTAAAAAAACAGGTGTTGTTACACGAATAGCAAGACACAAACGTAAATAAATTAATACAGATACAGAGATTTTATCTTTCTATATCTCCTGAGAATCCCATCCTCCGAGACAGTCATTTTCCATAGAATGAGGTGAACCCTCATGGTCTATTTCATCCACGGTAATTCATATTGACATGTCATATTCATATATTAATTATTTAGATATCATCATAATTAAACAGGTTAAAAATTGTATGAAACGGGCTAGGCACGTCATGAAACCATTTTGTAGAAAGTCTTGAACTGTTTACGACGAAACCTTTTATACTAAACCCAAACCCTCTTGTGCCTTAATCGTATCATGTTGTGGGGTAGAAATTGCCACCCCTAAACCAGAGCACCAAGAAACACAATAAACAAGCCCACAGAGTGAGGGTTATAGTCTTTAATGTCAACCTACACTTTTACCACTCGAAACAAGGAGTCAATCAAGGTATATTATTCCTAATTGAATTTACAGAAGTTTAATCCATAGGCGTGCAAGTGTAAGACCAATTAAGACGTGGACTAGGTGCAGAATCATACTCACTCGGTCTAGAAATGGGAGTTCTACTTTTTTGTTGATTTATTTATATTTTAAATATTAAGGTTTACATTGGGCAGAACTTCTTTTGGATGATTTCTTTTAAATTATACTTCAAAGAGTAAAGTTTATTACTGGGAAAAGTTATTTAATGTGTGCCCAAATTTGTTGAATGCAAACCTTAATATTCAGAAAAATAATAAACAAAAAAAAAAGTTGAACTCTAACCGAGGTAGCTAAAAGGTTCTGCTAATAATTCGCAAAGAATAGTGCAAAGGAAGAGGCAAATAAGACACTTGAGCAGTTGGACTTTACCAGGCAGTGGCATCCCAAGGCCATTAATATTCAGCTGTCGTTGACTGAAAGGGAATCCTTGCATTGAGTTTGGTTCCTGCACAAAAGCAGTTGGCTGGTTGCCAGGATGAGGAGGTACTGGTCCACCTCTTGGAAATTCATGTAGTAGGTTTGGTGGAGGAAAACTGCCTGGCATTTGCAACTGCTGCAGCATTTGATGATGAGCAGGAAGATCAAAACCTGTCGGCCCAGTGTTAGGGTGATGGAAAGGTGGGCGAAGCATATTTCCAGGGAATTGATTATTGGTCCGACCATCACGCTTGATACTCTCTGGAGCCATAAACTTCATCTGGGAAATAATGTGGGTAGGATGAGAATCTATTGGATGGAAAAATGACCTCCCATGGCTCATGTTTGGGGAATGGAATTGTGGAGGAGATGCTTTGGCATGAAGATTGCGATATTGTCTTTCAGACTCCATCAGGTCATAAGGACCACGAACAAAATGAGGACCTTCCTGCACTCTGATAGACCGTTCATCTTTGTAACCAGCATTAAGAGCTGCCAGTTTCTCTGCAACGTCAATTGATGTATTTGAGGATAAAAATTCACCTTTATTGGAATTCCCAGCAGGCATATATATCAAGTTACTAGGGTTCAGAGGATCGCCAACAGTAATCAAGCTCTCCTCTTCAGGCAGCTGAATTTCAACTGCCCCATCAAACCCATGTTTAAGCCTTCCTTCACTTTGAAACTTTGGAAATCCCACTTCTATTTGAGGATCCTCAAATCCTAACCAATTTTCAACTTTCTCCAACTTAGTTTGCTGTTTTGAATTTGATGCCAAAACATCGTTTTCATAATTTCTTCTGTTGGACCCGATTTCATCAGTTGTAGAAGGAATGGGGGCATCATCTATCATTGGAAAAGATAAACCATGAGGCTCAAAAACATCAGTTCTTGCAGACCCAACTAAGCTCCTGTGCACAGAAACAGGTGCTTCAACCGACTGCAGCTCCTTCATGAAAGCAGTTCCAAAAAGTGTTTCAAGGGTAATATTCTTCCCCGTATTTTGAAGATTTTCTGTTTCTGCCTGTCCTGACTTGTCAAGTGCAGTACCAATATTATCTACTTCAGGAGCAAGTAAATTGTCGGAGGATCCAATCTCTACATTGGGGGGTCGGGTCATATCTTTCAGGTCTGTTCCCTTCTGTAACAATGAAAGGAGGTGCAGAGATGCATGATTGTCAACACTGGCTTTTGGTACCACCATCTCAGCCCCAGAAACACTACTATCTTGTACAGGTGGCAGGAAAGTTGAACTGCTCTCACTATATTCAGATAAAATCTTCTGTTCAAGGTCTTCACATGTAAGGACTGAAGGAACTGCCTCCACTTTATTATTATTATTGTATAACTGCTCAGAGATCCCAGTTGCTGCTGAGGATATGGTAGATGCAAGTCTGCTGGTAAGTTCAGAACTCTGACGAGTAAATTCTGGTGGAATGTATTGGGTAGATTTCACATCTGATGCTTGTACCCCAACTTTCTCACCACCCACAATCGATGAAAGCAAGTCACTTGGCCTAACTGATGATAGATCGTCTGTGGGTTTCTTTCCTGCTTGAACATTGAAGAAAGGACAACTTGAATAAGGATATTAAATTAATCGAAGTACAACTAAAGTATGATTCTGGAGCCTAATAGTGTTCAGTGATATGTACCGTCTTCAAAAAACCAATGAGCAAATTTGGAAGACTGAACAGTGTTGGGGCTGCACGTGACACCAGGTTTACTATCATGAGGCTATTGGAAAAGCACAAAACGACAAAAGGTGTCAGATTCTACATGTTAAGAACTTCGCAAATAGCATATGATTGAAGTACCAGTTGCTCCAACGTTAGGTTCAAAAACACATAGATCAATACAGTATAGAACATTTCACTTCATGGAAAAGTAGTATAACTAAGAAAGCTGCAGTACAATACAATTGGCATTCAGAAAATAAGTAAAGAAAGGAAAACTAAGATGGTTCAGTACATTTGCAAAACCTTCTTCTAGACTACATTGACCTACAACCATTAAATTTTCCAGACTACATTGACCTACAACAACCATTAAATTTTCATATTATATAATCCCTGTGTTCCAGGAAGAATGTCTTCCATTGACTTTTATGTCAAATTGATTATTTTTAAAATCAATAAATTGCATTATGATTTTAGATATATGTAGAAAACTATGACTTAATAAAATACATATGATTTATAACTACTTTCAATGTTTACGAATTTTAAAAATCTAAATAGGCATGCTTAGTTATTGATGTAGGACAAGGGATGGGTGGTGGAAATAAGGGACAAACAAGCCTTGTTAGCATAAAAATAGTCTGAGACAGAAATAGCATGTGACAATAAAGATATTTTATGGGTCTGAGGCACTTCCGTGGATCCATAAAATATTTTGTAAGAAAAATAATTATAATCTTTCAATAAATCATTTTGAATTAGATGACTTGCATTTTAACAATTAGAATTTGACAAAATTAAAGTACTTACATTCAATTTAGTATGGGCACACATACAAACAAAAGAAATTTACAAAAAAAAAGAGAGCGAGCTTCATCTAGTAGTTTTACGTTAAAATTAGCAAAAAAGAGAGCGAGCAAGAGGGGCTTAACCAGAAAGGCACAGAAAACTAAATTACCTCTCTGAAATTTGAGGAAGTGTTTACTGTTAAAGAACTACCAAAAAGCTTATCCAGGAGTGACGTTGAATTCTCCTGATTGGAGTCGCTATCAATGTTATCCCTTGTCATCTTCTTGGTAGGTATTTGAATGGTATCACCATTATCCGTAGCTTCACAGGATTTCATAAGACTAGAACTACCGTATAGATGATCATCCCAGCCAAGCTTCTTATTAGTAACTTCTAAACCCGATAATGGATTCACTATCATTTCACCCTTGGTAGCAAATGCTGCATGAGTACTCTCATCTGCACGCTGTCTCTCTTCTTGATTATTGAGAATCCCATTTTGCAATGGTTTAGCTTTGGCAGGTAAAATCTTTTCCTCAAGTTCATGTTTGGCAATCTGTATACGCAAAAAGGAGCAAGACTAAGTTTATGTCGTAAGAAATAATTGGAGTTAAAGGTCAGAAGATCGTGAACGTTGTATAATTTTGAACTAAACATGAAAAATGAGTATGAAAGCTCCAAAACACAAGCATAAGAAAGAAAAGCTTCATCTAAAGTAAAGGACAAAATATAAATAAAAAAAAAAAGAGAGACAAAAAGACAATGGGAGTGGCGAGGCCAGAGCACATAATCTGATGCTACAAGTACATATGTGCCCAATAGACCTGGATCAAGGTAAAAAATTTGAGAGAATCATATTTGGGCCTGAAATTCGCAGTTCAGCAAACTTTGAATCCAACGAGAAGAAGGGGTCAACAAAAGGACTCTAATCAATAAGAAAAAGTAGGTTCTCTGATAGCCATTCATTTCAATTGAACTAAAAAATTATATAGACTAATATGTTACTAATGTTAGTTACTGTTACCTCAAGTAAGTTATCCTTTGTCTTTTCAGTTGAATCTAGCTTCTTGAGATAAAAGTACTCCCTCGGTTCCAAAACATAAGAGCACAATGATGTACAAAAATGTGAAAGAAAATGCTCATATATTTTTGAACGGAGGAAGTATAATAGAAAAGAGAATCTAGCTTCTTTAGCCTAAAGAAATTATTTAATAGAAAAGAGAGAGAATAAAAAAGTAGCAGTACATACTATACTAATTAATATAATGTTCTATATCCTAATGCTATATATTTACTAAATTCCTATATAGTATTAATATATAAAATCTTTGTTTTTCTTGACAGTTTTTACATTTTATCATGAAATATTGTTTAATATAGATATATTTATATTTATATGTATATAAAGAAATTGATCAATTTTTTAAATATGCGATGATTTTCTGAATCTCCATTTTTTTGAGATTTACCAAATTACCGAACCCCCGGATGGTGAACCCGAATTCTTGCTTCTTAGGTTTAGACAGTTGGTGGTTACAAGAAATAGTTTGGGAGAAATATGTTTCCGTGGTGAGGTAGTAGTAGTTCATAGCATCAAAAACAGGGAAGACAATTACCTCTTTTTCTTGAGTATAAGCAAGAGATTTTGGGCCAGAATTCTTCTCCGAAATTGTTCTTCCAAAACCAGGGGGTACAAGTGGTCTGGGTGCGGAAGTTTGGGAAGGAAAAGAAGAATTGCCAGAATCATTATTTGAAACAGGTTGAGCCCCAGATTCATTCAATTCATTGCTTTGCTCCAAAGCACTCTTCTCTTTGGTTTCCTCCAGCAATGCAATATCATCTGAGAAAAGGTCATCTTTATGCTTATGTACATGCAGTTTCTGCTTATCTTGAAGCACTTTATGTTGCTCTTTCCTCATCAACTCAAAGGAAGCTGCGAAGAAAGAAGTTAGAATCAAGTTTAGTTGACTGCAGATCATCCATACAACAAACAAAAAGAATCTGCAAAACTGTCAGTGTAATGATTGAACAAGACAAATAAGGGTTGAAATAAAGGAGATATTACTCTCTTTTTTCTTTCCTCTTCTGCTCTATCGTCACCTGTACACTCAGAAGAACCAAATGTTTCATCATTTAGTGAGTCATTAATTTCTCTCCGAGAGTGAGGTACTGCCTGAACAGATTAAAACATAGATATAATCATGGAGTCTTAATTCAGATTTACTAATTTAACATTCATTGAGGTTTAATGTTTTTACCCATTGTTATTTAAATTAGTATTATGTGCACAGAAAATCCAACAATAAAACTAAGATCACCATAAGAAATAAGAAGAGGTGGAGGGAGGAAAAACTAACTTTAAAAGGACGAGGAGGATGATAAGGCTCATTACTCTTCTTGAGCTGGTATTGATCGTCTCCTCGACCCTTTGGAGCCATCATCCCAGCTGCATATCCAGATGGTCTTGGAAAAGAACCGCTTCCAAGAAGCCCATCATGATCAGGACTTTGCCAAGACCGTCGAGAAGGGTTTCCATAACGCCTACCAGACTCTGAAAGAATAATTGGACAACAGAGAATGCTTAATAATATTGTCTCAGAGAAAGCTCAAGCTTGTTTTCTTTTTTCTTTTTCTTTGGATTAGAAAAGGATCCAGCTTGGTGGATCTCAGCAAAATCAAGGATCAAGTTCTTCAAAACATAGAAGCAGAAAGAATTCAATAACACAATATACAGTAACAAGGTAAACGTGAAATGCTTTTAATTTAATATTCAATGAGAATAATTAAATAAAGGAACCCAAAAGGGGAAGAGTAAATGAAGTAATGGAAAAAAAATAAGTATAAAATACAGCCATTCAAAAAAACCCGTCGTGAAAGATTAGAGTCAGAGGTGAAAGTGATGCTGATTTTAGAAAGAATGTCCCCAAAACATGCGTACAAACACTTATTGGCACACAATTTTAGTATATCTATACAGTGGGAATATAAGTGTGCTTGAAGAAAATGTTGCAACAGATTCACAGTAAGAACATTCATTAAAATAAAAGAATGCCTCCAGCTAAAAGGCCTTTTTGTAATTTTGAACAATACGGAGTCAGAATAGAATAACACAAAAATAAACATGTACTTCGAGAGACTAGTTCAAGGGTGGTTGAATTATTATTACAGAAAATATCAAGAGCAGTATACTACAGCATAAACTAACCTGAATCCCAATCAGACTGAGAATCACTGTCTTTATCACTCCACCCAGAAGAATGATTGTCCCATCTTCCATAGATTCCCCTAGAGTAATTACCCGACTCCCCCCTCGTAGGTGGCGACGAGCCATGATCACCACGTCTGAAACCTTGCAATGGCAAACTGCCAGGGATTCTTGGGCGTTCTTGAATATCATGTGTGGTGTCCTCAAACTCACTGATTTAAACAAACTAATACTTAAGTTACAAAGGCATGCTATGAATAAAAAATCTGAAGCATCATTCAACCACAATAGTGCAAGACAATACAGTGGATTAAAGTATTGCCTTCAATGTAATGGGTTAACAAACTTTGGATGTGAAGATTGTATATTATCATAATGAAAGCTGATAGACTTCTTACCCTAGAACTGATCGGTCGAATCCTCTTGGTAACTTTTTGCATATTTCCAACTCACTTAAGGATAAGAGAAACTCTCTAGTATAGGATAGTTTAGACAACCTGAGTCATAAGAAAAATAAATTTTGTTGGCTACAACTATTTTTGGAGGAAATCAACAAACTGTAGAATAATTATGATGCAAAAAAGTAAGCGAATTACTTCTGAGAACCATCAAATGCTTCAGAAGCCTTGCCATGTAAACTTTTATCTTCGATTTCTAAGCTCATTCTGTGGTACTAGAAGAAATTGACAATTACCATAAACTTGCAGTCACCGATTAATCACCAATGCAGGCTCTCAACCAATAATAGCACCTCTAACCATCTAATCTCGGACCGTATTTATGACCAAATCACTACCCTCTCATAGCAATTTCAATTAAATCAACACGGATTTCTAAGCTCAAATCACTAGCCTCTCACAGCAATTGCAATTAAATCAACACGATTCGAATAGCAGCTACATTGATTAGCATACTAATTTCCACCACTATTATCCAGCATCTCAGGAATGCATATTATGTCAGTGTTACTTTTCAGCTGATACAAATCAAAGTATGCTAACCCAACTATATCTAAAGACTGAATTTAAGCTATTCCATACCCTGATCCAGCTCAATCAAAACTTCAATAGCAATCCATTTGCCTTATCAAACTTATCCCCAATACAGCAAGACCAAAATCAGATATACATATACTGAACAAACAAAAACAAAACCCCTATTTGGTGCTAATACAGCTGCAAAATTTAAATCATCAACTGCATATATCGGCAATATTACAATAAAACTCTCGAAATTGAATGGGCATAACGCGTATCTAAGGTTTATCCGCTTCTGTTACATTCTAACAAGGTCACAAACTAGGGTTTTGTTTAGCGATAACATGATGAGCCGCCTATAGATCGGAGAAAATATAGAGAGAAATTCACCAGCATGTGTGTTGAGAGAGGAAGGATTAGGTTTTGGATCTTTGCATTTTTTTACCACGATCCTGAAGCCAAACGGAGAGAGAGGATTCGAAGATTCTTTTGGAGAGAGAAAGTTGGAATTGTTGAGAGAGATTTATATGATAGAGAGAGACCGGTTAAGGGTTCTCCATTTCCTGTAAATCACATTGCATCATTACAAACAGCCGATATAATTTTATGATAATCTATCTTTTCCACGCGCCATATTTGTTAGTGTGAAGCACTCTCTATGGTGGACGATTAGATGTTATTCTAAACCAAAAAAAATATTAACTCTCATAAATATTGTATGTATTGGGTGAAGGATAATTCTGGGGTTAGATATGTAATAAAAAAATTTGGAGATAGTGCCATATATGGAGAAAATTAACATATTAATGAGATGAATAAGGAAAAAAAACATATCAACTTAATTGATATGAAAAACGTTTCACCACGTTCTCAGACCTAATTATATTTTTTGTATTGGTGAGAAATATATATTTGACCATTAAGTTTATACAAAAATAGTTTGTTATTCAATATTTTAAAATGTATTACATTTAATTTAGAATTAGATATAAAACTTATATTCTCCCTCGTTTGAATTTAAAATGACATTGCACTATTACACATAATTGATGTAATATTTATAAAAAAATTATGTCTTCTCACACGTTAAAATGTGTGAGATATTTTTTAATTTATATATTTTGTTTCATCTATTAGTCGGGATGTGAAATATTTTTTTAGATAATATGAAACTAAAGTTTAAATTAAGTTTGTATATAATCTACTTTAAGGAATGGACCTAATTGCTTGTAAAGAAGCAATATATAAGAGAGAAATATGTAACATGTTACAATGAGAACTTGATTATTGTTTTTATGGTTTATTGATAAAAAGAGGAATCATGTTATTTCTCATGCAAGTATATAATATTAAAGTCATGCCCATTTAAAAAAGTCATAAATGATTTGATAGTATATGCCTGATTCATACGAAAAAAAAGTGGGACAAAGGGATATTATGTTTGAGTCGCTAGTAAGCTCAAAAAGTGAGAGATAAATAAGTACACTAATTTTGTATACTACGCACAAACCAAATATTAATAGTAATAAAAAATTATCGAATAGGTAAACGCATAATATAAGGAGAAAATATGGCATTGAACATCTTAATAATATAGTCAATAAAAAAAATATAATTTACCAATTTAATAACGACACATTATTTAAAATATTTTTTTGAGACCATATGAGACCCCTAAGATTACCGTTTTACCCTTGTCTATTCAAATCTTTTATACGTCTATGTTGCTGGTGTTACACGCGCCAACCTCATCTGGTTGTGTTATTTGATTGGAATCTAACTTCGTGGACATTCACCGAAACCCGTAATATTTACACCAAAACCATCACACTGTCCATTTCCGTAATTATCATCAACTTCAATCCCATTTATCCACTACCTATCCAAAATTCTAATCCCCTTTAACAGAAGCTTTATCTTTCAACAAAAGGAAGAAAAGAAAGCCACAAAGCTCCCTGTAATGGCGTCTCCCGCGCTTCTTCACTACTCAGCGTCGTCTTTTCACAGCCAATTCCATGCCGTTTCAAACAATCAGTCCGTGCGGTTGCCGTACCGGAACCCTAGGTGCGGTGGATTTACGGTGAAGGCATCGACGGGGATAGTTTTGGTCGAGAAATCTGAGGCGGAAACGGCCAATCGTCTGAAGACGACGTACCTCGAGAAGATTGTTCCGCTGCTTAAAGAAGAATTCTCTTACACTAATGTTCACCAGGTAGGTACTTGAATTTTGTTGGAATTGCTGTTTTCTGTTTGGTGGTTGTGAAAATGTAGGATGAGGAATTTGACAAAACTCCGTTTGGTTTGTGAATCTGTTTATTTATTGGAAAAATATTATGTAAAATAGCTCAACCTTGATTATTACTTTTACAAAGAGCATAAAAGTTTGAATATAGGGAATTTTTTATATTTACGTGACATTTCTCTTTTTAGTTTCATGATTGCTAACACGTTTTGAGATTTATTTATTTGTATTTTATATACTTTGTTCGGATATTGGAAAGAGTAGGCTGAGTAGGGGAATGAAAGGAAAGCTAAATGTGTTGTAAGAGCTTTTTTCAACAATCTTTATGTCTCTTTACTAGAACTTTTAGATTATCATCATTTGAAAATAGTAATCGTTATAAAACAGCATATCAAACTGCATCCAATAGCCATAATCGTTTTTATTTTTTAGAACAGTTCAACAAATCTGAACAATTTATCGTTTTAACTAAAAACGCTATACAGGAAGAAACCTGTCGACTTATAGTTTTGGGAAGACCCCCAAATCAACAGTAACTTTATGAGATCATATATGTAATAATTTATCTGCTAATATATATTTAATATGTCTTTAAACATTCATGCCATCTTACTAGATGAGATAGATTAAGATTGATGTCTAATTAAGTGGAACGTCACCCAAGTCGTGTTTTAGGACTTTGCCTTTAGCCGTGTTATGGCGTTGTGACTTTTATCCTCTGTAAATCATTGACAGACGTGCTTAAATTATATCAATCTTTGATCCTCCCTCCTTTGGTATCAGAGCCAGTTAAGTTTATTGACATATTAATGAATATATTACTTATAAATTATGCATATATGATCACTTTGAAAAAAACGATTGATTTTTCCACCTCATCAGAATAACAAAGATGCCAATACTTGACTTTCTACTTTGGAAGCAATCGAACTTATTGCCTACCGGGATGTTAAGGAAGCCCTTGACAAATGGACCCTTCCTAAAATCAAACCGAAACTATTTATAAAATTGGAACCTTTGATTTTATCAAAGAAAAGAATTATTAAAACCTTTGAACATGTCGTTTTTCTTTTTACGAATAATGATGAAATATTATATTTATTGCATGTTGAAGATTTATATCCCTTTTTGCAAAAATATAAATATGTTCATATAGGACTTGTCCAAGTAGCTTTTAAACCTTTGACTTTACTTGGTCAAAATACCAGTATTCAATGCACACTTAGAGATGGTAGGTGTCTCAACTGGAAAGCCTCCCTTATGGGTGCTATTGAAACTAGTCTTGCTCATGGACCAGTTTATTTTAATATTTATCCGAACTTAAGCGTTGCTTTAACTGATAATAATTTGTCAAAAGTTTTAGAAATGAGAATTATATCTCATGGCTATGAGTATCTACCAGGATCTCCTCCTTTTGCCATATTATTCCGTATTCATCTTAAAGTATTAACTACTTTAAATCCCTATATCAGGAAACAAAGCCAACAAGGACATACTGTCCTAATTGACACTAATCTTTTTAGCAGTCAAGTGG
The DNA here is from genome assembly GCA_020205615.1 of Panax quinquefolius. Classification (NCBI taxonomy): domain Eukaryota; kingdom Viridiplantae; phylum Streptophyta; class Magnoliopsida; order Apiales; family Araliaceae; genus Panax; species Panax quinquefolius. The sequence goes on from CM035165.1 coordinate 2,756,777, forward strand.
CTATTCCCAGAATGATCCCATGGGAAGAAATAACTTTCCCAAAGCAATGGCAGATTACTAATGCCGTTCCAACCAGACCTATAATTAGACAATCCATTGAAGATGTTGTCCAAACCAGTAATGGAAATGTTTATTTAAAATTTCAAAGACCTTTTACCCCGGTTATTAATAATGTTCCTTATAATATTGATCTCCCTGAATCTTCTAGACAGTCTGTGTCTGACCCCTTAGAATCTATTTTTCAAGAGTCTAAGAATCCCAGCAATGAGTCTGTCAAAAATGAAGACTTAATCAGAGGAATTCATATTTCTGAAAATCAAATACCTCATGGTATATATGAAACAAATACTCCAAACAGAAGACTTTATAGTCCAACTGCTAGTGATATGAATTTTGAATATTAATGGATTTTTCTCCAAAAAGTAAAATTCGCCAATATTTAAACCAGGAGTTCATGCAGGATAAATACCAGAATTTTAGAAATTGGTATTTTAAAAATCATAATAATGATAAATTAGCAGAAATAAAATCTGATTTTTATACTTATCTGAATAAGAACCAATGTATTTTATCATTTGTTAAATGGTATTATGATTTTGCTTCTAAATCAGACCTTTACAATGAAAGTCAACTAAATGTGTTGACGGGAATCCAAAAGGACTGGATTACCACTAATGGTAGTGTTATCCAATCTATACATCCACCTCCTAAGTCCTTGAACTTAGCTCAGAAATGAAAAGTTATTAATCAGTATGTTGATATTAGATATATCAAACATGAAGATGTTAAAATAAAAGACATTTTACCCTTGTCTAAACAGAATAATTATACTAATTTATTCCTTCAAACTGTAGGAAAACAATTAACTAGGATAGAAGAACAAATTCATCATATTAATGATAATTGTCAAGTTACTCCGTAAGCTTGATCTTCAACCCATAAGATTAAACCACCCTTAGAAGTTAGTAATTTTAAAATGAAATCTTCTAAATCCGATAATGAGTTCATTGATAATCTTTTAAATAAAATGAAAGATTTAAACCTTACTCCGCCTCCACGTCCCAGATCAATATGATGTCTGGACAACCCTCTTCACAAACCAGTAATGCTAATACTGATAATGAAGAAGATTCCGATTCCTTTTCTCCCATTAATATTTTGGAAATCCAAAATAATTTTCAGGAAATGCAAAATATTAATAAAACTACTTACAGTAAAAAAACCCATAAATCGTATGGCTTTATCCAGGACCTAGTAGGTATTATTACCCTAGACTACACCTCGGGATATTCTCGTATGAAGAAGACTTTCTTCATTCTCAAAAGTCTTACCATGGAAAAACCATTTATGAATGGAATATTGATGGCAAGACCGAATATCAAATATTCGAAACCATCCATCATATCATGATGTATGCGACTGTCTGTAAACAGAATGATAATACTGATCACCAGATCTGCCGTTTCTTAGTTAATGGCTTCACCGGCATCCTTAAAGGATGGTGGGATAATATGCTAAATGATAAAGAGAGCGAAGTTCTTGAGCCTATAAAGAAGAAATTGATCCTGTTATTAGACTTCTAACCTGGAAGGAAGACGCTTGTTATACCTTAGTTCAAGCAGTCCTCCACCATTTTGTTGGACTGGGACTTATGAATACTGATAGGAATAGAGAACTTTTACAGAACCTTCGATGCCCCTCCTTGACCCATTTTAGATGGTATAAGGATGTCTTTCTCATGAAAGTCATGCAAAGGGCAGATGCTAACAGTGAACATTGGAAGGCCAAATTTATTGATGGCCTCCTACTTTCTTTCTTTGAAAAAGTCCAGTAAAAATTAAGAGATAAACATGATCGCATTAGTATCCCTTATGACCCGATATTCTTATGGCCATCTTATTTGATAATTATGAAGAAGGATTATCGTTATGTAATGATATGAAACTCCAACAATTAATGAAACAATGAACCTCACTAAAAGATATGAGATAGGAGAATTTTGTGACCAATTCTCTTATGATACAAAATTACAAAGATCCCAATAAGGCTAAAAAACAACAGAGTTGAAGCACTCTAGACCTTCATCAACGCGTTCTTCTAAGAAATCTAAGAACAAAACCCCGAAAAAACCACTAAGAAAAGAAGGAACAATAGTAAAAAGATAAATCTAAAGTCCGAGTGTTATAAATGTGGTAAAACAGACATTTTGCTAATAAATGTAAATCAAAATTAAACAGAAACCGAATGAAATGTCCCTCAAGAAGACATTCAACAAAAAATTCTTAATTGTTTATCCCGGTGATGATTCGAATCAAGTGCAGAGGAAGACTTGGAAATCTATTACGAATCGGCGATAATTCATTAAGGATCAATGTCATGCTTGTATTATTAAAAATAAGCGTAATACGACTATTGAAGCCACTATTGGAAAGCCGTTGTTGAAATGAATGGTTTAGATATTGGAGGAACCGAGATCAATGTCCTAATGAAACCCAAAAGTCCCTTCTCGACTTAGCAGATCGGATCAAAGATCCAAAATTAAATTAAAAGTTTTTGGAAGCTTTGTTATAAAAACCAAAAATGTAAGAAATTCTTCCCATAGAACAATATAGCATGAGAGAAGTCGTGTAACGTGTTCAAAATGTTTTACTACTTTGAAAAGCCTACTACTATCCGGGACCTTAAGAGATATTAATATTCGAAATCCGAAATAAAGCAATTACGAATACTAATGTTATTATTTTCAAGACTTAAAAATATTAAAGAACAATTAATTCATAAACAGGATAATAATATAGAATCCTCTAAGACTGAATCTTCTGATAAACTAGAATCTTCTGAACAATATTTAATGCTTATGAATCAAGTAGTCTTTCAAAAATGGTATATCAGAATTACTTTTGTTATTAAACCGGATTTTATTATTAAAGATGCCATTACCCTTGTAGATAGTGGTCTTGATATGAATTGTATCCGGGAAGGGTTAATTCTACTAAATACTTCGGAAAACCACTCGATCTTTAACGGTGCAAGTGGAAACAACATAATATTAAATACAAGATACCTGAAGCCTTAATCTGTAATCAAGGTTTATGTTTACCTACTTCTTTTGTCCTTATCCGTAATATGAATCAAAGTATCATATTAGGCACCCCTTTCTTATGTCTTTTAATGCCTATTTCAAAAATCGATACTTTAGGAATTCATACCACTCTTAACAACAGACATATTGTTTTTGAATTCATAATGTAACCTTATCTGAAAAGAGTTAAATCAAGTTAAACACATGATTTATTCTAAAGAAAAGCAGATTAATTTTATTCAAAAGAAATAAAATTTCTTACTACGTAATGTAGAATTTTACAACCTTCTTTGAGACAAGATAAAATTGATCTACAAGACTCTTCAAACTGAAATCTGTAGTGATGTCCCAAATGCTTTCTGGAACAGGAAGAAGCATATTATTTCTCTTCCCTATGTCCCTAATTACAATGAGAAAAATATTCCTACTAAGTCTCGACCTAGTCAAATGAAAAAGGAATATTTACTTCTTTGCAAAACTGAAATTGAGTCCCTTAAATAGAAAAAATTGATAAAACCTAGTACTTCTCCCCGAGTTCATATGACTTTTTATGTCAATAAAATTCGAGAAATTGAACGAGGAACTCCTAGACTCGTTATTAATTATAAACCGCTTAATGAAGCCCTTGATGGATTAGATATCCAATCCCGAATAAAAAGGACCTTCTTGATGAGACTTCATGATGCCACTATTTTCTCTAAATTTGACATGAAATCGAGATTTTGGCAAATACAAATTAGAGAACAGGATACTTATAAAGCTCGCTTTACAAAGTACCCTTTGGTCATTATGAATTGAATGTTCTTCCATTTGGTGTCAAAAATGGACCTTCTGAATTCCAACATATCATGAATGATATTTTTAATCCCTTTACTGAATTTATTATCTGTTATATTGATGATGTTTTAATTTTCTCTTCATCCATAGACCAGCATATTAAACATTTAAATATTTTCAAAAATGTTATCATAAAAAATGGTTTGGTAGTTTCTGCCCCTAAAATGAAACTTTTCCAAACTAAAATCAGATTTCTTGGACATAATATTTTCAATGGAACTATAATTCCAATTGATAGATGTATCGAATTTGCATCTAAATTTCCAGACGAAATTAAAGGTATTAACCAACTGCAAAGATTTTTGGGAAGTCTTAATTATATTCGAGATTTTTACCCAAATCTTTCCCAAGATACTGCTATTCTGTATTCTCGATTACGAAAAAATCCTTTACCTTGGACTAGTGAACATACTGAAGCAGTAATAAAAATCAAAACCAGGGTTAAACAGATACCTTGTCTTTCCCTACCTAATCCCGATTGGAAAAAGATTGTTCAAACTGATGCTTCTGACACAGGATATGGTGGAATTTTAAAGCAATTTAATCCTAACCAAGAAAAGAGAAGATCTTGTCCGTTTTACTTCAGGAACTTGGAAAGGACCCTCTTTAAATTATCCTACTATAAAGAAGGAATGCCTTTCAATTGTTAAATGTGTTTTAAAATTTCAGGATGATCTTTTGAATCAGCACTTTTTAATCCGAGTTGATTGCTCAGCTGCAAAACAGATATTTAAAAAAGATGTTCAGAATTTAGCATCTAAACAGATATTTGCAACCTGGCAGAGTACTTTATCCGTATTTGACTTTGATATTGAATATATCAAAGGAAAACAGAATTCTTTACCAGATTTTCTAACCCGAGAATATTTGCAGGAATGACCAGTAGAAGCCGTGGGTCATGATCAACGAGGTAGAAAGGAGAGCTAATTGTACTATCTGTAATTCCGTCCTTAAATACTCAATCCAGCATTTCTTCGGCTTCTTCTAGCCAACCAACAGTAAAGGATGTTCTCCTATTACCCGAACAGTACATTCCCAACAAAAATACGGAAGAAACAGTATTGATCATTGAACAGAATGATGAGAAATGGATGAAAGATCCATGGGAGATAAAGAGACGTTATTTAACGACTCAACAGTCTCCTCCCCGTTTCAATCAGTATCGCTATGTTTATGAGCAAATTATCCTTGAAACAGCATCCATGGACATTAAGCACACGCTTACGATCCATCAAAATCACTAGTCCAATCCAATCTGATAAAACAACCGTCAAGAGCATCATGCCTCTTGCTAATTGGGGTATTAATCCCCATACTACCCGAACCATTGAATCTAGTCACACAGCAGAAACCAGATACAACTATTGGGATTATATTGATTCCTTCACACAGGTATTTTATTATCAGAATCCAATTCATAATCATAGTTGGTTTATCCGTATCTGTCCTGATGTTCTAAAAAACGAAATTCCCAACTGGTTTTTCGTTTGGTGGGATAAATTTGGAATCACTCTTGAAACCCTACCGAATCCCGTTCAAACAGCATTCAAAGAATGGCAAGTAGCTTATGCCCATATACCAGTAAATAAAGATTTGTCAATGCTTAAATTACTGGCCCATTTCATAATTCGTTTCAGTATCCCTTGGATATGGAAATGGGATTTCCAATGTGACTATCAGAATAAAATTCCCCGTCTTAAAAGGGTATTTTTTACCAAATGGTGGGATAAAGGACTTAATCCCACTTTACCAGAACTTCTCAAATCCATAGAAAATCATACTCAGGCTTGTTTAGATGTTATACCTCAAAGCCTTCCAGCACCAACACCAGTCAATCCTTTTGTCAAAATCCAAGCAGACTTAAAACAGAAGTTTCCAAATCTAATTGAAACTGAACTCATAGTTAAGACCATGGATTATATGAAAACACAATTCCTACAGTCTCTAGTCCAAGATGATGTTTCTATAAAAACAGTTAGCGATGATGAATCTGAACAGGATGACAATCAATTCAACGTCTTAGCCGGAGAAAGTCAAGAACCAGAACCCACCATGGGAGACTTTTGGGATTCTCTCACTTCCATGATTTCCGAGAAAATGGAACAAGACAAAAAAGGAAAAGGAAAAGCATAAAGCTATTCTCCACTACAGCATCAATAATCAGAAAAGGACAACCACAGTACCTCCACCAGCAAATATGACGCCAGCTGTCAACAATAATACTCCACTCAACCCGATAAACTTTGTCTCACGCCTTCCACTTCCTACGGTGAGAGAGTTCAAGAAGAAAAGATAAGGATTCTTGATCGACTCCACTACCAAGGACACGCTGGATCCTTTCTCATCTTCTTTCTTGTATAAAAGGGGATGTCCTTACCCATTGTTGAGGCAGATTTTCTTTTACGTTTTCTCTGTATTCTCTCTCTCTCCCTCTCTTTCTAAATATTGAATATATAAGTTTGAAGTTTGAAGATATCCAAGGCTCCCTTGTAAGTTTTAAGTATTGCTTCTATTAATTATTATGTCTCTTTACTAGAACTTTTAGATTATCATACTGAAAATAGTAATCGTTATAAAACAAGCATATCAAACTGCATCCAATAGCCATAATCGTTCTTATTTTTAGAACAGTTCAACAAATCTGAACAATTTATCGTTTTAACTAAAAACGCTATACAGGAAGAAACCTGTCGACTTATAGTTTTGGGAAGACCCCCAAATCAACAAAGAACTTTATGAGATCATATATAATAATAATTTATACGCTAATATATATTTAATATGTCTTTAAACATTCATGTCATCTTACTAGATGAGATAGATTAAGATTGATGTCTAATTAAGTGGAACGTCACCCAAGTCGTGTTTTAGGACTTTGCCTTTAGCCGTGTTATGGCGTTGTGGCTTTTATCCTATGTAAATCATTGACAGACGTGCTTAAATTATATCAATCTAATTTTTAGCATTATATTATATATTAGATCATTTAAAATTATCAAATTGATTTTGTTCATCAAGTTCTTTTCTTTATCTTTAAATTGTTTGTTATATGCTTTTCTTTTCCTTTATTTTGCTTGATACGAGTTCCAAACAGAACCTGAAAATTTAGTTAGAGGAGAGAGAGGGAGAAGCACATTTTCTTCTAATTCTACTTTAGTTACTTTATTTGTTTGTTTTATTTGGTTGTTGAGAAACTATAGGAAAGAAAGTGAGTTGATTAGAAATTGGTTTTCAGGCTGTTTTGGATTTTTCTGAAATGGAGTAAGCTTTTAATGTTTATAGGAACAAGGTGATTGCAATTTTGTTAACAGTAGTTTCTTCTGCAATGAAGTTGGAAATGTTATAGGTCATTTCAGACCGATGATTGCTTGTTATATTTTTAAAATGGATTTTGAGAAGTGTGTTAGAAATATTTATTGCAAATAGATAGTTTGGTTGGAGAAATCTTAGGTAGGAGAAATTACGACGGGTTGTTTGAAACTAATCTAAAGAAAAGTCCAAATGTAGAATTGTAAGAAAAGAATATATTTCATGATTTATGAAAGGGTGGAGATTATTTATGGTGTCATTCAAATATATGTGTGTGTGTGTGTGTGTGGGCAGACAAACTCTTATATATATATCCATTCTTTTTGCATACATTTTGTGGGAATTATTTTTCTTGAAAATAACAAAGCTTTCTGTTTTACGTGGTTAACATTGTTGTTGGAATTGGGATAGGTTCCTAAAGTTAAGAAGATTGTAGTAAACTGTGGTATCGGAGATGCAGCACAGAACTCCAAGGGTCTGGACGCGGCGGTGAACGATTTGGCACTTATTACAGGTCAGAGGCCTGTAAAGACACGAGCAAAGAATGCAATTGCCACTTTCAAGATCAGAGAAAACCAACCGCTTGGGATTGCTGTCACTCTCAGAGGGAATGTGAGATGATCTTCACATCACATTTTAATATTTCTTTAAACTCTGCTTGAATATGTTATATGTATCATGATAAATTGTTATGCATTGAACTGCTAACACTAGCATGAACAAGATCTCGTGCAATATTTAACTTAAAATTACAGTAATAGAGTGTGAAGCAAGGGAGGACTGCATTATGCAAAACTTATGTGCGGCCCAAAACAAAATGAATGTAGAATTTCATATCTATTCTGGACTATTGAATCTGTTAGGCGATGGTCTTGAAGAAGAAAAGTTGAAGATGACAGAAAAGTTTATAGCTGAGAGTTTGAATACGACATATACATTAGTTGGTGACAAATCAATAGAATTCAATATCAAATTATTGCATTAGAACAGTAGTAGTTCATTCAAAAAGAAACCAAAACTGTCATTGGATTATAGGTTAGAATTTCAGTTGAAAGTATGTTTTAAATTTTGTATTTATTTAGGAAACTTTTTGGTCAGTCTTGGTGATAGTTGTTGTCTCTTTTGTTGATTTAGAAGACATTGACATTTTAGACTTGTAAACCTGCAAGTATGATGGCTATGAGACTCTGAACATTCAATAGAGCCTAGATATTACTCCCTTATCTGGAACTGAGAGTCTTATTTCTTTTGTTGACTTATTTATCAAAATTTAAGGTATCTATTGGACACACTTGCACATAATTTTTTGAAAAAGTTAATTTGAATGTCAACCTACAAAGAGTAAAATGAAAAGTAGGAAAGAGTTAATAAGAAAAGACCTATAATATGCTGTGTTATGAATTCCATTTTATAGAATCAGAACTCAGAAGTTATTTTATTTTAGATTTGATGTCTATGATCCTTCACCAAGGTGAAGGATGACTGCTATATTTCTGTGCAACTGGAAGTTTTACTGATGAACGGGTATTTTTCTATGAAATTTATGCCAGCTTTTTTCAAGTTAATTGCCTCTTACAGGGTAGCATTGGTGATTGATTATGACAGGTGATGTACTCGTTTCTCGACCGGCTAATTAATTTAGGACTTCCTAGGACAAGGGATTTCCAAGGTGTGAACCCCAACAGCTTTGATGGAAATGGCAATTATAGCATTGGATTCCGTGAGCAAAGCGTGTTCCCCGAAATCAGTTACGATGCGCTTGGCAAGCCAAGAGGAATGGATGTTTGCATTTCCACAACAGCTCCAACAGATAAAGAAGCCCATAAACTTCTGGCTCTCATGGGAATGCCGTTCAGAGAGGGTGCTGCTCCCACAAACGTTTTGCGCAAGAAGAAGTTGAAGCGTCACCATTTTGACTCAAAGGCAAAACAAAGATCCCGAAGATGATTGCGTACTGATTTATATTCTACACACTGGCTTATGAGTCCTTGAGAAATCACAGTTCTAATTTCTCAACTTTTGTTGAACTATCATATCATTTAATCATTTGGAGTTTTGGACTAGTGTTTTATATGCTTTGTTTTTATATCCATCATAAGATCATGTGTGCCCAGAATATGCCATAAAGGCAATGAATCTCAGTAGTAATTGTGGCCAAAGGCTCTCGTGCTACTTTTGATTTTTAATCGGAGTAATGAAAGTAAGAATAGAATGATTCATTCTTAAGTTGGTTGTGATTAGAATGAATTGAAACATTCTTATTTCTCTTTAAATTTCAAAAAATGATAGGATTGCTAAGGAAACTTGCAACTTTCTTTATGAATTTTCTAGCACCTAAATTTGATAATCAATGTTGAGAATTGATGTTATATTCATACAAATATTTTTATATTTTCACAAAAAAAAATCATTTTCCTTTTTTGGAAATAATTCAAATGATCAAAATATACTATGAACAAATTTCAATTTGTGAAAGCATTCAACTAATAATTCTTTTAGACAAATAATAGATTTAAAATATGCGGATTTGAGCCCTTTTTCAACAGGAAATACACCCAAATTTAAGGCCATTGAAAAAATAAGCCTCACAAATTAATTTGAAAAAGTTCATTAATGTAAATTATTAGCACACTCAACCAAAAAAATCTCCAACCTAAAAAAAAACAAGATAAATATTTTAAAATGGGAACAATATTTTTAAGGAATTGTTAAATCACATTAAACTTTTTGTTATTTTCACAGAAAAAACAAGATATATGATTTAAAATGAGAAAACGTAGCCTATATGACACTTTTTTAATGAAAATTAAATAATTTAACGATTCTATTTTTATTTTTATGTGAGTCTGATCCACTCACTATTTAGAAAATCATATAAAAATATCAATTTTTTATATAAAAATATAAGTTTCCTAAATAATGAGGGAAAATAAGTTCAACACACTGGCCTAAACAAGATTAGACAACTAATCTACTTACACTACTACTCTCTCTGTTAATGAAGACGGAGATACTGAGAAGAACAAAAGACTAATCCAAATCAACTATTTTCTCTCTCTTCATCTCCTTCAAATCATAATTTGCTACATCAAATCATCATATATAATCATTACAGTAATACCTATACATATACTCCACATATATATATATATATATATATATAAGAGAAAAAAATGGTTTATTACGGGATTGGACTGGTGGCAATGGTGAAACCCTCGTTTCTCAGAGCAGAACAATCAATGGCTCCAGATCTCTCCGCCGACCGTACAGTTTCTAGGGGCGGAGCTTCCCCTCGCCGCCGCGACCTTGTTTTCATCGTCAATCCTAGAGGTAAAATCTATTTTTCTATCTCCTAGTTTTTATCCTCGGTTTCTGTGATTTTTTGAGAGCATGTTTGTTATCTCAATCAATTTGTCCATGAAATTTTCAGGAGCTAATGGAAGAACTGGAAAAGATTGGAAGAAGCTGCTTCCGTATATAAGGTCTCGTCTTGGTACTGATTGCAATGTGAGTTCTGAACTAAAAATTATGTCACCGTTTGAATTATTTGTTTTCCCGGTTTATGGAATTTCAGCATTGTTAATTCAATAGTTTTGTTCATATACTTACACACACAGACTTATAATGATGTAACATGTAAAGAACGCATTAAAAATAAAATGATTTATTACTGAAGTTCTGGTTTAGTGTTGTTTGTTCTGTAAGTGGTTGCAAATAGGAGATTTTGAAAAGAATTGCAAGGGACATAGTTTTATAGAAGCTGTTTGAAATCCATGGATGTATTAGGATCAAAGCTTGCCTATTTGAAACCTGTCATCTATGTAATTATTTGGATGACAGTGAAGTGGGTGGTTCCAATTTCTACTAGGAGCAGGGAGGGTGCTGCATTTTCAATAAGGGCAAGAAGATGTATTACATCATTTCATCCACCATTTCTGTTATGGCATTTGTTTCACATGCTGTGTAAACTTTTGTAGAATAGCTTGTATGTTTAATTAATTTCTCATGTTATTATGTTAACAGTTTCTTCATATTTGACCAGATATGCGAATCTTTAACTTCTGGTCCTTCTCATGCTATTGACATAACAAGGGAGGTGAGCATGTTGAGCCTTTGTATTTCAGTTTTAAAACTAAAATAATTTAAGATACAACTGAACTTCTAACAATAGATCTGTTGACAGGCTATACGGGAGGGAGCTGATGCTGTGATTGCAGTTGGGGGTGATGGAACTCTTCATGAGGTTTAACTTGCTTCTCCTTGAGAATAGAAGTTATTTTCTGAAACTTAAAAATGATTTATAATAAATTTACTACCAACCAAAAAAGTTAACACCGACCAAATAAGAAAGTTATGGCCGCTTTGATTGCTTGATCTTATAGTCTTATTTACTTAAATATCTTCTATATGACATTAGTTTGAAGGTTTGTGCCTCATATAATCATATGGAAAGAAGAAAATCTAAGATAACTACAAATAAAAGAAACTAATTAAAAATCCCCTATAAAGAAGACATGTTGTAGAACAATTACCATTAGCTTCAAACACGAAGAAATAAATATAATTATGAAGGATTTCCTTCCAAGCTGAGTGTTAGTGTTCCTATGACATGTTTCATGTTTTGTATAATAATGACATGAAGCTCAACAACTACTTTTCGAAAAATTTGCCCCCAATGGATTTTAGGATCTTTCTCCTAAGATGCTCGATGTTTGCGAAGGTCAAACACAAACATGCAATTGTTATTAAGCTATTAAATAATAAAATTTAAAATTTCAAGATTTTAATTCAATACGGATACAAATGTATAATCATTTATATAATTTGAAGTTAGTACAAGTTTAAAAAATTACAAGCTGTAATAAAATTAATGGAAGGTGTGTAGAACATCGCAAAACAATTGATCTTTCCATTGGGCCTTTTTATAGGCCTAATGCAATTTCTTTTCAAAAACTGCTTGGGTATAGTCTCGGAGATGATTAAGATTCGGAATGGGGGTTTCAAAATTCTTAAAGTAAGTGCTATAATAGAGACACGAACATTCGCAGATGAAAGTGTTGTGATTGAGTCTTCACTCTCTTTGAGACGCTTCGTCTTGTTGTAACATATAATTTTCAAGCTTGGCGTTAATCTCTCCAACATTTACCATGATTCCCGTGAATACAAATATGTACTACTCTTTTTCTATTTTTTTCCTAGGGACTTAAGTGCAGGAAATTTGAAAATAAGGATTTGAATTGAAATGAACATAGTGTTGGCTTGCAGAAGTATAAGTCAGTGCTTCTATTTTCGTGGCATCTTTCTCAGCCTCTTCTTTACTGAGAAGACCAAACAGCTCTTTTCTTGATCCAAAATCACCTTATACTCCTTTAAACTTATGTACTCATCTAACATCGCCCCCAAACTCAGCAAACTCCTTGGTGCCTAAAAACCCCCAACTCAATTCCTTCAACAACAAAAAAAACGACAGCATACATTTCTTCCGGAAAGTTGAGCGGGTGCTGCTGTAGTTGTTATCGAGATATCGGTCCACAATGAATGCAATTTGTGCAGGTGTTACTTTTCCTTTCCCCATGTTTCCTGATTTTCTTGATTTCGTTTGCTTCCCATTTCTCCTCTGCTATTGAAGGACCAAACAAGAGAAGAAATCTGGGAACAAGGAAAATAATGGGAAAGAAATCACAATCAAATTCCATAAATCATTGATGAAGACAGAGTCAGATTTCTATATTTCTTAGGAGAGATTTGAATTTTGAAAACTTGTAATAGACCACAATTTTGGAGCGATCTTTAAAGATTAAAGCAGAAAACTGGTTTTAAAATAAATTTCCATATATTTATGCATGAAGCAGCTAGTTTTGTTTTGAAGGGTAGGAATAAGTACATTTACATTCAAATCTACAAAAATCAGCTAGAATTATGGAAATTTCATCAATCATGTGATCTGAATTTGAATGAAGAATTTTGGATGGAAAAGGTGACTTTTTCATTTTAACTCAAAAAGTCGGGAGTTTAAATGTAGCTTTACTGACTACAGGTGGTTAAGTGGGAAACCGCTCAAACCCCTGGTGGTGATCTGAACTTAACCCAAAAAACTAATTAAAATACAACTTCTATTTCACAGGCTTTCAAAGTCTCTTATATTGTTCCACCCAACTTTCACGGGCTCGTTCTACATCAGTTAGTGTTCCTATGACATGTTTCATTTTGTATAATAATGACATGCAACTACTTTTCCTTTCTCCTAAGATGCTCGATGTTTACTGTATTAAGCATGATACAGATAATGGAAGGTGTGTAACAATTGATTATAAAAACTGTTTGGGTAAAATGCCATATGAACATATATTTGTGTGCTGGAATTTTAGTCAACTTTTACAATTATGCATCACGTATAGATCTCTTAAGAGGTTACTTTTTCAATTGGATTGTGCAAAAGAATCCTTTTTTTGGTTCTTCTTGCCAGCGAATCAGACAAACTGTTTTCTTAGAATTCATTTAACCTTATATTGTCAGGTTATTAATGGATTCTTCTGGGGCGGAAAACCTGTTTCTAGTCATGATCTGCAGAATTCCCATACATCCGCACTTGGTGTAAGATTAACAGCTCTAGAATCAATTGAGATTTTGTTTTGTTACCTTCTTTTTAATTCTAAAATCCTTGATATCTGTTATGCATTCTCTACAGCTTATTCCCTTAGGGACTGGGTCTGATTTTGCCAGGACATTTGGTTGGTTAGTTTATGCTCTTCCATTCACTTTCTCTGTATGATATTTATGGCTAGTAATTTTTCGAGATCCTTGAACGGAAGTTTTAGCGATAGTTTATTTCATCAGGGAGAACAATCCTCAGGATGCCATTGAACGCATAGCTAAAGGTTATCTACTTGTCCATTCTATCCCTTTTCTTAATCTTAACTAGGATGAAGGTTCTAGCTTTTAATTGGTAACCAGCAGAATTCTAGTTTGGTGCTAGAAATTTTTGCCACTTGAATGTCACTTTTTCCTTTACTTAATAAAGGTGCTTTGCAGGACGGAGATCCCGAATAGATGTCGGAGTTATTAATGGAGAAGGTGGTGAATCTCATTACTTCAGTAATGTTGCTGATATTCATTTGTAAGGGTACCTTCTTAAGAAATTACTAGAAACAACTTCACCAGAACACACAGGACCATTAGGTATAATATCTCCTTCTTTTGTTGTGGAAATTTTGCAGGACTGCAAAAGCAGGTTATTATGCATCTAGATACAAAAGATTTGGGAACTTATGTTATGTTATCGGTGCATTGCAAGCCTTTTTTGGCCATCATAACAAGGATCTTAAGATTAAGGTAATGTGTATTTGAAATTTTCTCATAACATAATACTCTGCAATTTTGTAGCTCCATGGTTCTTTAAAAGTCATCGTGTATATTTTTCAATTGTAGGAGCAATACAGTTAAACGTCACATTGTCTTTTATAGGTCAATGAGGGTGAGTGGGAAGTATATCCTCAAGTTACAGCTTTGTGCATTGGGAATGCTAAATTCTTTGGTGGTGGAATGAAGATTGCTCCCAATGTTGACCCTTCAAGTGGAAATTTTGAGGTAGAACTTATAGCTGTTTATCCTCTCAAATAGTTGTTGGACCACTTGTATAATTTTAATTGCGGTCTGGCCAATTAAAAACTAACTGCCAGTACAGGTTGTGACTCTTCAGGACTTCAAATGATACGACTTCATTCTCAAACTGCACAGGCTGTACAATGGTACACATATATCAATAAAAAATGTGTCTTCAATAAGGTATACTGTTTCTCTGTGGCTGAAATTTCTTCAAAATCACAATCTATATTTTTGCTATCTTTCTTGATTTGTAAGGTCTATATTGACTTTTCTCAAGCATGTTCTCATCAAAATAAACGAAAACATGAAATATGGAACATTTGACAAATACATTTACTTTAGAATACCGATTTAATTTTGGAATACCAACCAATCACATAATATCCCCAATTGTTTTTAGGTTTTTTTTTTAGATTCAGAAATAGTAACCGATTCCATAAATCTATGAAATTTCCAAAGTAAGTTAAGTTTTTTATCTTATTATTAATGACGGATTTCTTATATAGCTAGAACGCCCCTCACAAATTGTGAATACTAATTTGTTAAGTAATGCAAAGCAACTTAAACTTCATTTTTCTAGCCCTCTTATAGGAAGGGTCTGACTCATTTCTCATGAATGAAGAACGAAGATAGTTACAGCCCATGTCTCGTGTATGGAGTTTGGACCTGAATGTGGATTAAACTAGAGTAACTAGATAGTCTGCCTAGTGGTCCATGAGAGAGTAATTATTACTATTGACTGGTGGATTGACCAGAGAGGAGACACAAATTGCAAGTTAGAAGCAACTGATATTGGCTATACTGCCCCTATGTAGCACGGCCCAAGTTTGTGATGTCAATGCAGGCAATACTTGTCTTTTAACTTATATAGATAACAATTTGCTGGTCGCTTGAGTGGTCCCGTCTCCTACCACCTGCGCATAGTGAAAGGTGCATAAATTAGTCTTGGTAAAATATGCGTCTACATACATTACCTACTATATAAGAAAAGGTTCAAAAAGTAAAAACCTAAATGGACTGGATAGATGGTAAGAGTGTGATAATACCTCTGTTTCTAGTGCTTCTTGCTCAAATTTGAACATGTCGTACATTTCTACAATGTAATAGTGTGATAAGGTTTTCAAGCATTCTTCTGACTGCCATTGATCTGATTATGTTTTCTAGCAAATAAGTCATATTTGCTAGTTGTGCAAATCATATACAGGCAATGTTTGAACAATTTTATCAGCTCACTTTGTTTTGTATTGTTTATGGTCAAGATAGATGTTTGGGGTAATGTCTGATTCTGGGTCTAATTGCCTTCCCACCCCCCTTCTCTTTCCTTCTTTCTTTCATGCAGTGCACATACCATCGAAGTAGAGGAGATTTCTGGTAGCATCAACATATATGTTGAGTCTGATGGAGAGTTCTTGGGATTCCTTCCGAGGAAGTTTTGTATAATACCTGCTGCTATTGAGATGATATGCTGACATGAGACTCAAAGTCCATTTAAGGACATGTGATGCTGTCTTCTCAATCTTATTGGACTGTGATACATCTGATCCACTAGCCAGTTTTTCTACTTGTTTGTCATCGACTCTGTATGGATGTGTATGGATGTGCAAAAGACTTGGTTTTTGATACTAGTTCATTGTTTTGGTAGATGAAAGATAAGAAATCAATTGTGTAGACTTGCTTTATATACAAGTTATCCTCATTCTTGGATAAAGAAAGGGATTGATAATTGTATAAATCATATACCTCATTTTCTTGTTTCCAGAGTAGCAGGCCTTGCGAGTTATGGCCTCTGTTCTACCAAAGAGTTTCGTATCCAATCCTATACCTAATATCGAGTTCAAATAATTCTCCTTAAATTGTACATACTCACCCATAAAAACCTCATTCTTTTATTTTACAAACTTAATTATCAATATAATATAATTATAAATTATAAATATATTAAGATTTATATATAAGTATTGGAATTTGATATTTTCGTAATATTTTTTTGATATTTTTATATGTATGGGACCTATTTTTAACCAAGTATTAATATTAATTTGATTAAAAGGCGGCCTACATGCTGAAATAATTGCTGCGAAAATATCAGTTCCCATATAATATTATTAGGATCCGAAGCAGATGGTATATTACCCGTATCCGACTGTTAATAACTACTACTACTATAGTAGGATTTAAGTTCAAGTAATACCCGCAGATTCAATTGTAATTGCAATTGGCAGGGTGCTCGGATCTCTACACATGGGTATACCCGCCCCGAAAGCGAACCTACTTGTATTTTCCGGCTATAAATAATCTTTATATACGAGCAAAACCAGCCATTTCCTCTCTCTTCATCTTTAGCACACTCTGCAACTGTCGAGTCTGCCATGGCGTTTCCGTATATGGAAGCTGTTGTTGGTATAAATATTTTCCGTCTTTTAAATCCTTTGATACGTATTTATGCACAATTGCTTATTTACGGCTCTATTGCCTTTCCTTTTTCCCTTTTAGCAATTTTTTTTTTTATTTTATAAATATCATTAAACCTGAGTTCACTTTTTGCTTGTTGAAATCTGTGGTTACTCTTTTGTTTCCTTCTCAGGCTTTTTCTAATTCATGATTTCTATAAAAATAGTGTTATTAGGTTTTTATTTTTCTGATTAGTTGATTTTAGTGTTTTGTATCTAAGGGTTAATGAAATAGGCTAGACTTTTATAGTTAATTACTCTGATTTACTTTTGTAGTGTGATGTTGTGTGTTCCTCTTCTTTAGCTTCATTTTGAGTGGAAATATGTTTCACAATCCATTTTGCAAAATGAATTTTAGGTCAAAGAGCCATGTAAGTGGTAATAACTGCATTTACAGGACAGACAGATGCTTATTTTTGTGTAGATTTTTAGTCAAATCACTTGGTGGATATCTTTCAAGTCCATGGTAACTTGGGTTCGTTATCCTCAAGCAATAATATTGTACTTAGAGTGCTAGTTTGTGAGTGCACGGTAATGGTATGCTACTGCTGCAGTGCCTAAAACATACGAGTACCACATTGTGATGTACACTTTTAAGATTCAAAATATCATTGAGAAAGAGGTAAAAATTAGATACTGTTATTTTAAATTGTCTGAAGAGGGCTTAGATGTTGAAGGAAAAGCCTTAAGGTTGCAGGTATTGATTCCCACATTTGTTTGCATAAAAATGCAGTCGGCATGCAATCAACATATGTTTGGTTATTTATTTATTTTATTTATTTATTTTATCGTTTCTTCTTTTTCTGGGATTGGTTTTGATCTACAAAGGCACTAAAGTTGATTAGTGCACTGAAAACAATGCTTACAAAAAATGGTCATATTTCTCCTTTTTAAGCTTGTGAACCAAGGATGTAGCAGGAACCGCAATGCGGTATATCCATTATGTAGAATGTGGAGGTCTAAGGGATATGGTTGTTTTCAATGAGGAAATGCATGAAATTCGTTATCCCTTTTTACTATCCTCAACCTCATAAGTACTTATCTTGGCAGAACAATATTAGTTCCAAGTTAATGATCTTGTATATATTTGATAAGCTCCTGAATGGATCATTTGTTTTAATTTCACAGAGCTCTCTTTGTTACATTACAAAACTAACTGTTTGTTTTAATTTTCAGGGTTTATGATATTATTGTATATCTTTGAGAGTTACCTTGATTTGCGGCAACATACTGCCCTTAAACTGCCGACACTCCCAAAAACTTTGGAAGGTGTGATTAGCCAAGAAAAGTTTGAAAAGTCAAGAGCCTATAGTATTGATAAAAGGTTTGGTCATCAAATTTACCATTTGTAAGAATATATCTGGTCTAATCACTGAGCAGTCATTTACTTATGGGTATTATTTTGCATTGTTTACTTTCAGCAACTTCCATATTGTTCATGAGGTTGTTACTATATTGATGGATTCTGCAATTTTGTTCTTTGGGGTGTTGCCCTGGTTTTGGAAGGTGAGTGTTTCAGCTTTGTTTTTGATAACCCTGCTGCCAGAGCCCAGAGGGTTCCTGTTTCTGATTTACTTCTTGATTGCAGAAATCAGGGGAATTTTTGGTGGTCACTGGCTTCGATGCGGAGAATGAAATACTACGCACACTTTCCTTCTTGGCTGGTGTTGTATTTTGGTCACAGGTAAATATATTATCTTTTTTTATTACCCTAGAAGATAAAAGTAATAAAAGGCTCATTATGTTTATGATTTTGTTTATTTGTTTCTTTCTTTTTTAAGTAAATATTTTTACTCAATAAAGATGTTAAATGTAAATTTATTAGATCAGCTATAATTTGCACTCAGGTTCCCAGTTTGGCTACCTTGTCTTATTAATTATATTTTAGGAGATTAACTTTATCTGTAACGTACTTAGCCCTCAAAGAACCTTTGGCTGGAATTTTTTTATAACTTGGGATACCGTGATGATCATTTTTAGATTCCTTAGTCTTAGAAAGGGATTGGGTTATGGTGTGTACCATTTGCAATGCCAGATGCTTTAAATAGCTAGAAGTTTATAAAGAAAGAATGCCTATGTCTTATAGGTCCTTATATAATGTTGCATTGTGGAGCAGCTGAAATGTTTAATAGTTTCTTAATCTTTGGGTCTGATGTGACTTAACAACGTTCAGCTCCTTGTTGGACTGGATTAGGTTTACTAGATTTGAATTGTAATTGATTGCTATGCCCTGGGTTTGCTGTGTTGCATACACTGAAGGTCTATGTCAATCCTAGTTAAAAGAAAATTTTATGTGAAAAGTATAGAAAATAGGGTTGCATTGGAATGGTTATATGTTTACTGTAATTGAACCATTTGATGTCAACAGTTATTTTCAATGTTGTGCAGATTACTGATTTGCCATTTTCGTTGTATTCAACTTTCGTGATTGAGGCCCGCCATGGTTTCAACAAAGTTAGTTGTCTAACTTTTCGTTCTTGTAGTGTTTACTATAGCTTATTGAATTTGTTTATTTCTGAATTTTCATTCACTTTGCCTCTCTCTCTCTCTCTCTGACTCTCTCTCTATATATCATTTGTATTGGTTAGATGGATCATTTCTAATATGTGTATATTTATATTTATATATATTTTATTTTGTACAGCAAACAATATGGTTATTCTTTAGGGACTTGTTCAAAGGAATTGCCCTATATGCCATATTTGGGCCTCCTATTGTGGCTGCGATAATAGTAATAGTACAGGTACTTTCTTCTCCTATTGTTGCTGTGATTTGTGGGCATTTTTGTGTATACATTTTTCTTTAACTTTCTTCTCATTTCAACACGGTGTTGTTCAGTTCTTGCTTTACCTGTTCTCCAAATACAGTAAGTTTCTTACTTTGACAGAGATGATTTATTGACTTCTTTGGTTGCAGAAAGGAGGTCCCTACTTGGCAATCTATCTTTTTGGGGTTTATGTTTGTTTTATCTCTAGTGATGATGACTATTTACCCTATTCTGATAGCCCCACTCTTTAACAAGTTCACACCTGTGAGTATTGGTTTTTTATTTCACTATAATTTATAGGATTCATTCCCAGCATCCTTTTCTTTAATTTATTTGTTAATCTAGTGGTTTTGTTGCAAAAATAGCTTCCAGATGGAGAGCTTAGGTTAAAAATTGAGAACCTTGCTTCCTCTCTGAAGTTCCCCTTAAAGAAGCTGTTCGTTGTTGATGGATCTACTCGGTCAAGCCACAGCAATGTGAGTATTCTACTTGGTATATTGTGTTTGTTTCCAACATTACAAAAGAATAGTGTCTCGGGTTCTATACTCCCCAAAGGCAATGATTTTGGTGGGGGCAACAACACATGGTGAGACTTTTTTATTTTGGTTTTTTCCGAATCCAGATTCTGTAAACTATAGCAAACGATACATGCAAGATTATGTCAAACAGGTGCTAAGAATGACTAAAAATTGCCTTTCCTCTTTTGTACGTAAATTATCTTGTAATTAGAAATTCAAATGATGCTCCCATCCCCTTGGTGGAAAATAGTAGAAATTTATCAGAAAGAAGAGAATCCAGGATGGTATAGAATAAATCCTACTATTTAAAACAAAAAATTAATAAAAGCGATGTCCTTATTAGACTACAGCTTCAAGACTGCTACCTACACGGCTAGACCCATGAAGTGAAAAGAACAGCCATCCCTTAGAAGGTGCATCGGAAGATAACTGTTTCCAAAATCCTGCTGTAGCGTCGAGCCTAAAATCGGAGATCCAAAAGATAATAAATTGTGCCTGGCTATCCCATAACCACTAGGTGACTAGGTGTTGGTTTTGAATCCTCCCTATCTCAGCATCCAAGTGTACAAAAATGAAAGGATATTGTACTTATCAGCTGCTTAATCATTACTTAGCAATAAGAAGCATATTCTCTTCTATGGTCTTTCACAATGGGCATAATACTTCTATATAGTTGTTTATCTTTCTTTACTGGTTGTGAACTAATTAGCTTCCCAACATTATGCAGGCATATATGTATGGATTCTTTAAGAACAAGCGCATCGTCCTTTACGACACATTGATTCAGCAGGTGCAGAGCATATGAATATTCCATATCTACTTGTTTGACTCGTTCTCTTTAATGTACCAAATCATCAATATGATGATTGTATTTATAATCTGTGTTAAGCAATAGGTTTTCTTTCTATGCATGACGTTGTTAGTTTCTTATCTTTTTATGCATATGAAACACTTAACTTTTGTCAATTTTATTAACTCTTGGTAGTTGTTGATTTACCAATAAGTAGTCTCAATATAGCATGGCTAGTTTTCTGCTGCATCATCTATTCTCTACTGACTTTATGCTCTCAGCCTCATTGCCATCATGAGGCACAGTTGGTTGCTGTTCTTCTGATATGTTGACCTTCATCCTACTATATGGTGTTTGTTTGTTTGTTATATAATATATATATATATATATATATATATATATAGGTAAAATGTATATACACAAGCTGTAGCCTAAAAAATCGTAGCCTATAATGACGGTTGAACCGTCACTATAGCCTAAAATACATATAGCCATATATATATATATATATATATATATATATATATATATATATATATATATATATCCTACTATATATATTATAATTCATTTAGTCGATTACTTTACCATATTTAAAATTAAATTACTAACTCCGTCAAAATTATTCTACTGAAATTCCTCCAAACCTAATGATCTAAGCATACATTTGAGTTGGTTCTGTAACTTTTACTGGTTTTAAAGTTGACCTCCATTGTGAACTTATACAGTCTCCATTTAAGTTGATTTAAATGAATGTGTTGTATGAAGGGTATTCATGTTCTGTATTAAAATAGTATTAGTATTTAATTTTCTTTAAATGACCTTAAAATTCACAATATTGTGGTTTAACTGTCATTTTTGTTCAGTTTTTCTTTGACTCTTGGCGCTTAACCAAGTGATGCTATGCAGTGCAAAAACGAGGAGGAAATTGTTGCTGTTATTGCCCATGAATTGGGTCATTGGAAGCTTAATCATACTATGTTCACGTTCATTGCTGTTCAGGTCTGGTGTAAATGTTTTCAAGTATCGTACTGTCACAAATGATTTATGGACATTGTTGGTTGCATAAGACTTGAAAAGTTTTGCATCTTTCTTAGTTATATCATAACGCAATTGGTTCTGCCTGCTGCTGTTTAGTTATATCTCAGCATGTAGAGAATTTTATTGGAAAGTGTGAGTTTGTGAGTAGTAGACCTGAAATTGAATGTTTGTCCTATGGGAAGCCCTTAGCTTTATTGCTAAATGTACATAGTGGTGAAGTGGTAGTTTTTCTTCAAGGGGTTCACTAGATTCAGTATCTATCCCGGTCTCTTTATCTCTCTCTCTCGCACAGGCTTACATTTAACAAAATTTGGTCTTCTTAACAGATACTTCATGTATTTTGCTCTATTCATTCTACTACAAATTGTTTTTGAAAGCACTAAATATTGTAGTAAAGCAGTTTGCCTTTTACTATTTTATCAGATAAATTTGAAATACATAATATCTCAACAATTTGATTTCTATTTGTTTTTTCGGGGGTAGGGTGGGGTGTTCCTAGTTAATGATGAGACTATAACTGGGCAGGAGTTATCTTTTCGTGTTGATTTCGGCATCTCTAATATATGAAATACATGCATTAACTTTGTTTGGAACAAGTTAATTTCCGATTAGGAATTTTCCAGTTAAATGTTGCATTTACGAGATGCATTATGGAATTTGTGCTGGAATGTATTAGTTCTTTTTGTACATCAAGTTTTCTTTTCTTGTTACCTAGTTATTCCCATTACCCTGTATTGGTCCTGCAATCAATTAGGTGGTTTTATATAATGGTTATCGTGCATATTCTTAGTTGTTTGACTTCTATGGAAGTCCTAGAGAATTTAACCTAATATTTCCATTTTTGAGATTTGATGATTCTTTCTGTTCAAGATAATAACTAGATGACTTATTGTGATTCAATAGTTGTCAGTTTTTTATGATACACGACGCATCTTACAATATGACACAAAAACAATTTTGATACAGTATCACTAATTCACTAGTTTATCTTAAAGTTGGCTGTCTCTTAGGGTATGATGCACCATATTGTAAGATATAATAGTGGTACATTTTTAAGTTAGAGACACGATATGAGTTCAAACAACCATAGTTGTCATGGCGTCGCCTAGGCGACGACGACTAGATGTCCTGGCTTTGGAGAAGGGAAAGCCAGAGAAGGGTAAGGCAACGCCTTGGATGCTGAGCCGCCAAGGCTCACGCATTGGTAACGGGCCAAGTTAAGTGATTAAGTCATGTTTTACCATGACTCATCATAACCCATGGCCATGACCTTAACCTAACCCATGACCCTACTCCTTTGAATGAGAGGAATGCTCGTGTGGGAGACAGGAATGACTTCATAGTTGATGACTTTGTTTGAGTTATGACTAGAAATAGAAAATAGAGTAGAGACTGTGTTAGTTATTATGTTTTGAGTTTTAGAGTATATAAAATTTTATTGTGTAATTTACTTTTGAAATAAAACAAATAATATATAAATTGCACATTGTTAACGACTTGTCGTCATACGGACGTCATGGAGTGCAAACAACACATTACAACCCTCTCTTTCCAGAAGAAGAGGTGCACGCGTTTACACAGTAAGCGATCGGGAGGGCCCAAACAATTTTTTATTTTAAGTCAATTTTAATATTTTATCTTACACTTATCCAAACAAAACAATAATATAAAGCAAAACAATCTATAATAAAGATAATAAAAGCCTTTGCTTAAAGTTCAACCACATATTCATATTGTCAATGTCAAAGTTCAAACACAAACATGCAACTGTTCAAAGTTTAAACATATCTTTAACGTATTAGTTTTATTCATAAACAAGATTGCTATTAAAAAATAATAAAATTTAAAATTCCAAAATTCAATTCAATATTAAAATTTAAGAAACTAAACATAAATTTAAGAATTATATTGAATTAAACTAAATATTACAAATGTATCATCATTTATATAATTTGAAGTTGGTACAAGTTCAAAAAATTACAACTATAATAAAATTATCCATTTGGACTTTGTTCTTGTTCATTTTTTGTTGTGATTTGATAATGCTACAACCTACATTATGAATATGGTAAATTATTTAAAAAATAAATATATCAAGATCTGATTTTGGGTAGTTATTAAAATAAATAAAAAACTCTCCGCCTAGGCCCGACCTAATTTTCTAAAGGGATTTTTTTGCCACCTTGGGTCTAGGTGGGGCACCAGGGGGCCTAGCGCCTAGGTGGAGCGCCAAGGAGGCCTAGGTGGGGATTTTTATGCTCTTTTTGATGCTATCTAGGATTTCTTTTTTCTTATGCTCTTTTAAAGAGTGTCTCCATTCGTTCTCTGTCTCTTTCTCACATGGAGATGGAGATGATTTTGAATTTGGGTTTAATTTCATTTTGAGTTTTATACTTGCATAGTTAAATGCAATTTCTTATGCAAAGTATGCAAGTATAAAAATTGCTTATTTGACTACTACAACATTGAACTCAAGTATAAAACTGAGTTCTCTATATGTTTAGATATGTAATTATTGTATTTAGCATATCTTTTCTGTATCTTACGATACACTATTATTCAATTCACGATTATACACGATTTAGGATTTGGGGATTCACGATTTGACAGTTATGTGATTATTTTACGTGATAAGAGAGCTAGAAATCTCATTTAATTTTTATTCCTTAGAGTAATTAGTTCAGAGCACTGTGGTTTTGGTTGTTTCTTCCAATAGTAGTTGACCGTTAAACTGGTGGTTATATTTGTAATTTCAACTTTGAGGCCATTCTGTGATCTGATGTCCTTATCTTGCACACCGCTGCAGATTCTTTCCTTCTCGCAGTTTGGAGGATATACTCTGGTGAGGAACTCAAAGGATCTTTTTCAAAGCTTTGGGTTTGATACACAACCAGTCCTCATTGGACTCATCCTTTTTCAGGTAACTAAATATCATGTTATCGTCATCATGAACTCATGGCATGTTGCAAGTGTTAATCTAAGCTGAACACGTACTCAAACATGAGCTTGCTACTTTGCCCTGACACCTCATTCTTCATCTAAATTCAGTAAATAACTCGTCACATCCAATCCTTTTCCTTTTCTCTATTACACTTGTTTTCTAAGTCTATATTTGGTACATGGCATGTTCAGCAAATCACTAGTGTTTTGAGAAGGAAAATTTGGTTGATTCTTTATTGTTTGCATGCTTACAAATTAAGGAGATAGATTTTGTGCAATGTGTGGGTGCTTATTGTCCATTCTTGACTATGTTTTCATGTCTTTCTTTTCCTGATAGTTGCAGCATTTGTCTCAATTTTCTTATTTCCTGTATACAAATTATCTGTTACAAGAAATAAGCACTTGGAAGTGAAAATAATATGACCTAAACAATACATTGTTTCTAATAAAAAATTGTCTATTATTTTTGAGCTACATCAAGGTTATGGTGTTTGTAACACTTTGTACATGACATACAGATACTCATGGTATTTGACAGACTTGAGTGCTATAATAATCAAGCTTTGCGCAGAATTTGCAATCTCAAGGATCCATATTTTGGATAAGAAATAATTTAAGTTTTAATGTTGTGAACTAAGGTTTACCCCAAAATTTTTTTTACAGCACACTGTAATGCCCCTCCAGCGTATCGTAAGCTTTGCTCTTAATCTTGTCAGCCGAGCTTTTGAGTTCCAGGTAACATTTTAATATAGGCCATAGTTGTGGTGTCTACATATCTTTTACTGCATTTTCTCTTGAATCATGGCTCTGTCAAACTCTAATTAACGCTCTTAAATTAAAGGCTGATGCTTTTGCTAAGAAACTTGGGTATTCCACGCCACTTCGAGCTGCTCTTGTGAAACTACAGGTATTTATCTTTTGATTGCTTCATCTGCCTCAGTATTCCCATGTCTTACTTTTTACCTTTCTAAAGTTCTTATTACAGTGCTTGACAATATTCCATGACCATTCTTCAGCCTAAGGCCATAATCCATCCATCCTGATATAGAAGTTAGCATTGTGTTTTATTTGTGTGTGACTGCATGGATTTGCGATAAATTGCTTGATGAATTGCACTACCTTATTTTCAGAATTAGAGATACATTTCTACTTTAGAACGATAAAGTAGCATGATATTTCCTAATTTTAGAAATGTATTTCTAAGTTTGGAAATGAGAGAGTATCATTAAGAAATATAGGAAACTGTTAAATCCACAACATAAAATGTTATTTTCACAACAAAAGTGTCGCTATAGATCTTATAGCGACGGTTTTCACCGTCACTATACATCTACAGCGACACTTTTGTTGTAGAAATAATAAAAAGTGTTGTGGATTTAACAATTCCCAGAAATATAATTTCTTTTACATTCGTGTTAAGTTGAAAAGTCTTTTTTTATTTTTATTGAGAACCTATAATATTACAATTCAAAGAATTCTAGGAATACATTTCAATCCTTAGGGCTTGGGGGGAAGCGAACGGGCCAGGAGGGGAACTATATAGCGCTTGTGTTGATTATGATTTTGTTGAGGGAGACATTCCAACCTCTAACCTTGCACAATAGAGGGAGAGACCTTACCACAAAGCTATAACCTTTTGTCTACTTTCAATAATGCAATGAGTCAACTGTTGGTTACTTTATTTGGAATATTTTACCTTGTTTTTCCTTTTTTATCAGATATACTTATAATGCTATCAGACTTTTATTAGAACTTATGCTAAGTTTGAATTGAAGGAATGGAATGGAGAGTGAAATGATTTATTCCATTCTAGTTGAAATGACCTCCCTCCCTCCCTCCCTCTAGGAATAAAATTCATAAATTTGGGAATAATAAGAATGGTTCAATCCATTCCAATCGCAACTAAACACAATATTTTTCATTCCATAGGAATGAGTGATTTCATTCCCACCTTCGTTACTCCAATCCAAACGTAGCATTAATAATGGAATATCTGTTTCGATGCTAATTATTTTGTTAAATGGTTGGGGTAATCCAGGAAGAGAACTTGTCGGCAATGAACACAGATCCGTGGTACTCAGCTTATCATTACTCTCATCCTCCCCTTGTTGAAAGATTGGCTGCAATTGATGAACCCGATAAGAAGGTCGACTAAAAGAAGTGTACTTTTACGCATGGCATGGCATGGCGAGATATAGCTGTAATATGAGTATTATTTTCGTATGTTGCTGCCGATATTTTTCTATTTGCATATGAAAATTCCAAACCCAGAGTTAGGAAATTTGCTAATGAGTAAAAAATGGGAAATGTCAGAGGAGATAGCCTCGCCTCGCCTCATGTAACGAAATACAATTTAAATTTTGCTTTACAGCTAATAGTCAGACTTTACATTTTGCATTTTTATTGTGTTGTTATAAACTCATTTGATTCTGCTATACTTTCATTATGTTTTTGTTTTTGTTTTTGAGGGAGAGAGCACTTTTTTAAAGTAGGCAACGTTGATTAGTTGTTAACAAATTGTAATCTTTAAAACAATATAATTATGAAAATACTGTAGTAGACGAATCGATAAAACAGCTATGCATAATTTTACAACTCCCATGTTCTCAAAAGTAATCCATATCATTAGGCATTAGACAATTAAGAGTGATAATAATACGAGACTTCAGCCAAGAATTTTCCTCAAAATCATGTAAAGTTAGATAAGAGCATTTAGAAAAGAGAATTATACAAATTATAATCTTTAAGACAACATAATTTTAATATGTAAAAGAGTACAATTTTGAAAATATTGTGCTAGATAAATGGGTTAAATACACATTTCTCACTCTACTCAACTTCGGTTTACAAATGCATTACTGAACTGAAATTTTTTACAGTCAACTCAGTGAAGTTATTTACAAAAAGTGATTTTGCCGTCTATGTCTGTTAACCGTTTAACAGAAGAATGACGTGGCAATACTGGCAACTGATTAAATATATTACGTGGATTTTATCCCAAAATTCCTAAACCGACTAAATCTCTAAATCCCCAAAATCAGACCTAAATCATTTGGTCTTCATTTGAAAAGAGGAATCAAAACACTATCCCCAAAATCAAACCCAAATCGATTCCAACTCTTGCCTTCATTCCACATAGATCGACGAAGGAAAAGAAGACAATTAAGAGTGGAACTAACATGAGCTCCAGTGAAAATAGTTTCACAAATCGCGTCGAAGATTGGGAGATGCCCAGAACTCCAGTGACATGCCGATGTGGGATTGTCGCACCGATGTGGGTAGCTTGGAAAGAGGGAACTGCTGACCCGTGAAGAAGGTTCATCGGTTGTGCTCGTTTCAAGGTATGTGACCTAATTTCTTCTAGTTGGGCTGCAGGGACCTAATTTTTGTTGTAATATTTAACAACACCAAAAATTGTTCTGGTGTTGTTAAATATTTGAGTATTAGATGTTTGAGGAAGAGTTATTTGTTATATGAAGATTTGAAAAGTTGATGATTTCAAAGAGAGGATGTCTTTCTTACTGATTTGAAAAGTTGATGAGTAGAAGTTGCAATTTTGTAAATTTTAAAAATTTAAAACCAAAGTCATACACTTTACTGTATATAGAGTGAAATGGAAGATTGTTATGTTTTTAGTGACCTAAATACCCAATTTCATGATTGGTAAAAGCATGAAATTTGTTGTATGTTGTAGAAGCATATTTGTTATGGGCTTGATGGATGGATTTGTGTGTATCTGGTTGCAAGATAACAAGTTGTGTTGTAGATTCTTTAAATAGTGTGATCCTCCATTTACAGAGAGATCAGGGGAAGTGATATTGCAGCTAAAGGGAAAGATAGAAAGAAGCAATGAAAAAATTGAGAGTTTGATGGAAGTAATAAAGAAGATGGAAACTGAGAACATATTGATGAGCAAAGGTGAGATAAACAATGAAGAAAAAGAGGTTTTGGTGCTGCAAAGACAAGGGCAGCAGTTGAGGAAGAAAATTGACAAGCAAAGTTCGATGGAGAAGAAATTATGGATTGTTTTAGTAGTTTCTTGGATTTTGTTTTTCATTGTATTACAACCAAATGTATAGAGCTGTCTTCCTTGAATGTAGTAAATGATGATTAAAGTATGTATTGAATGTTATTTTGTCATGTATGTATTGAATGCTTAATGTTGGTTTTGATGATTGGTAAATATGTATTGAATATTGATTTGGCTGAGTAGTGTGCAATTGAAGCAGAGCATTGAATTGATGTTGACTATATTCATTATGACTCCATGTTGAAGCAGAGCATTTAATTGAATTGATGTTTGGTGCAAATTGAAGTGGTAGCAGTAATAACAAACAAGAAGTACATTGTTAACAAACAAGAAGCAATTGGCAATTCCATCCACACAATATTCATTCGAATGTATATAATAAAGTACACTACACAACACAATTTTCGTACACCATATCATAAACTGGCATGACAATGCACAACATTGAAGCAGTTTGAGGTACTCCAAACATGAACTAGTACTAATATCATACACCAATACACCAATTCAGGTATACTGCTTAGACAATAACAAAAGCTTTTGTATTATAAAAGTTAAAGCATTCAGACCAATGACCATTACAGAATCATACTACATATTCCAAAATACAAAATACCATAATCATCCATATTAACATTCATCCAGTTCAGTAGCATAATTGCATATTCTATTATACCATAATCAGTCCCAAAAGATAAGATATCCCAAAAGATAAAAATCCTAATTTTTATCTAACTTTGCTCCATCCTTCTTCCTTGGAATTTTGTATCTCCCTCTTGTAGAGTCTTGGTTGCCAACATTTATCTTCCTTTTTCCCCCTTTGGTTTGAATTTTGGAAGAAACTGAGCTTAGAGTTGGTGTTTGGAAGCCCATTTCACTAAGATGTGTTGTATTTAGTGGGGTACTGGCTGGAGGGGTATTATTGATAGGCAAATCAGTAGTACCCATCACACGTGGAGTTGGCATCTACAAAATTTAAAAGCTCTCAAATTAATTAAGCAATTAAATGATAACATGGAAAATAGACAAATATTATAGGTATGCTTTTACTTACAAGCATAAAGCCTTGTGGGGGTCTATCTTTCCCTTTTTCATTAGAGCATCCCACCTTTTCTTTAACTTTACTTGTGCATTGTAACAACATATATCTCATAGTTAGTCTTTATCAGTCTCAATATATATAATGAACATGCTAAATGCTACAAACTTACATTAGCAATTGGTTCCTTTGCTTTGTTGAATTGGTCTCCTTCTCTAATTACTATACCAGGTAGTACAGTAGGATGTGTAGTGGGTTCTTCAACAGTATCTCCCATGGACCCTGCATTGGTCTCTTTAACTGGGCATTGGTTCCTTCTATAATCAGACATTCTACAAATGCTACAATGCATTTTCCTTCCTACCTACTACTCACTCCTCTTGAGGGCCATGATTTCCTTTGTCTTCCCAACCTTCTCTCCTTCTCGACCTCTCGTGGTGCCTCTCTCGCTTTTCTTTGGTATTGGTGGAGGCCCCATAATGTCACAGTCTGTGAATTCCCAGAAATCTTCACCATTTAACACCTTAAGAGTATGACTATAAGTCTTGAGGTAAGTATCTCTACTATACCAGTGAGCTACATAGTCTATTGAATTTTGATAAATTGGTGAATTAACGTCTGAGATGACAACATGGGATGCCAGTAAGGTCCCACACTCTACATGCACAAGTTCTATCATTAAGATTCACAGTAAATGCTCTACCTCTTTCCTTGACTTGGAATGAGATTTTGCCATCCCAAAGTGGATCACAATGGGCAGAGGCAATGATGACAGCATCAAGTTTCTTCTTAATTCTTGGACAAATTAAATCCTCTGACTTAAGCATAGCATCCCTTTTCTGATGCAATCTCACCATGATTTGATCATGAATTTCCTGAAGCATTGTTAGAACTGGCATGTACCTAGCCAATGGCAGATATAAGAAACAATAACTTAGTAATAATGCAAGAACATTAATAAGTAAGTTAGTAAGTAGGTTAGTAATAATGCAAGAACATTACATATGTGTACCTAGCTTTGATAATTCAAGCATTGAAGCATTCAGACATATTATTCTCAACATTATCAGCCTTTGAATGAGTCCCAAAATAAGCCTTAGACCAAACCTTTGGATCATGCTCCACAATCTTATCATGTGCAGGGCCAGAAAGCCTCTTAATCTCCCCCATTGCTCTCTTATGTGATTGATCATGAGTTGCACATGAAGCTTCCCAAAATAATCTCTTTAGTGCCTGTGAAGTGAACCTCTTCCTCCAGTTAGCATAAATGTGTCTAGCACAATTTCTATGCTCAACATGAGGAAGCAGTTCACATATGGCATTCTTCAAACCCTGTACAACACAAACTGGAGTTAGTAAAGCATATGCAATTATTAAAACAGAGACATTTATAGTAAATATATACCTTTTGTTGGTCACTGATTATAGTAAATCCATAGCCTTCACCAAGTTTAAGGTCATCAACCAACAACTCCAAAAACCATCTCCAACTGTCACCATTTTCGGTTTTACAATGTACCATAGCTACTGAGGAACATTTGATTATTCCCAACCCTTCCCACAGCAGATAATAGTTGACCCCCACATACAGTTTTTAAGAAACAACCATCCAATCCAAGAATTGGCCTACAACCCTCTCTCCAAGCTTTCTTTAAGCTATCATAACAAACATAAAATCTCTTGAACTTGACCTCATCTTCAGGATTAAGCCTAGTGGTTTTGATGTTGACTGTATTCATTTTGTTACTTCTCAAAATCTCTGCCCCAAAATCCCAAACCCTTGAATAATGTTCCTTCATAACTGCATGTATACTTGCCAAAGCTAAATTCCTGACCCTCATACACTTCACAAGTGTAACATCCAGTTTTAATTTAATTTTAATCTCCTCTTGCATGTCCTTCAACCTCCAGTTTGGATTTTTCCTTATCCTCTTTCCATAAAACTCTGCCAAAAATTTGGTGTTTGCCAACTTGTTTTTAAAACTGTACACACAGTTATGTGTGTCAAGTATTGACTTTATTTGCACATTCTCAATTCTTTGAATATAACTAGCCCACAGTTTCCAAGGATAGCCCTTATCACACCTAACTTGCACTCTTTCCTTGTCGTTTATCTTGTACCACAACTTCCTGCCATTAGGAATTGAATAGTCTCTAATGGCAGTCTTGAATTCTTTGAAATTAGTAAAAATTTGATAGTGTGCAAACTTTATGTGCTTTCTCTTTGTTTTTGGGTTAAAAACATCACAATGCAGAGGCTTTTTCTTTTTTACAAGGGGACCCACAAAACCAAGGTCCTCGTCTTCACTACTTTCTGATGGGGACCTTAATACATCACTGTCTTCATACTCATTGTGCCAATCACTATCATCATCAGAGTCACTGACATTATCTCCCTCACTATTTCTATCAACCTCTTCAATAACATCATTCACTAACCTATCACCCTTAGCCTCAACACCTTCTGCACTTCTATCACCCCCAGCCTCAACACCTTCTGCCCCTTCATCATCTCTCTCATTCCCAGTTTCTTCAGCCTCTTCACCTTCACCTGCCTCTGTTTCAACTCTAGCCATCTCTGCTTTGTAATCCCTGCAACTCTTCCTAGCCTCTAATAATTATTCATCACTACTTAATATTTCACCATCACTTTGTGCATCACTACTATCCGAGTCCCCAATTACAATTGGTGTATCATCACTTTTTTTATTTGATTTCTGATTCATTCTAATTCTATTACTCTTCCTCCTCTGATTATTCATAGTATCCTTCAAACCTGCCCTTTGCTTAGTCCTCTTTGACATCTGCCTATTAGCATTTGCACTAGTACTCCCCTTGTTATTATCTTCTATATTAGGGGGTTAAGTTGTGACGCCCCCAAAATAGGTATACAACACCCATTCTGAGTCGCCAAATACATGGTACAGAAAACAAACTACAACTTCAATAATACAATTGTCGTGCAAAATACGACAACACATATTGTGAGTTTAAATACAAATATTATCTTCTAGACAATATCCACACTCAAATAAGTCCTCGTTACAATTATTCAAACACTATTTTACAGAAATAGTGAGGACTGCTAAAACATCTTTCTAGAACCATCACTCCGCACTCGACTAGTTCTCGCTATGTTCTCACCTCCCGAGAAAATGGAACAAAAAGGAAAAGGTGAGCTCAACTAGCCCAGTAAAGAATATTATGACTAAGATAATATACAACAAATTATCGTTTGTGACGCCCCCAAAATTAGGTATACATCACCCATCTTGGGTCGCCAGATACATGGTACAGAATTCAAATACAACTTACTAATACAATCTGTCAGGGTACAATACGACAAAACATAAACTATGAGTTTGAATACAAATATTGTCTACTAGAGATTATACAAACTCAAAAGGAGTCCTCATTACAATTATTATCACACTATTTCACGGAATAGTGAGGACTACTAATCTTATCCTCTCGGACCATTACTCCGTTCCTCGGCTCGTCCCAACTATATTCTCATTTCAAGAAGAAAACGGTGAAAGAAAAGGGTGAGCTCAACTAGCCCATTAAGAAATATTATGACTAAGATAATGCGAGAATAAATTATCATTAGCCTTCAACAAAGTGTTAAAGCGATAAAATATAATAAACATCAAGTTTAAGCTGCTGGTGAACCAAAGAATCCATTAAAAGAGTCAAGTAGAAAATAAAATCTACTATCTTTTATGATTTAAAAGGTTTTTCATCACTGTTATAGCTGAGACTCAGCTTAATAAATATTCCACATCATCGAATCACCCCTGCACTACGGCCAAGGATATTCTTTAGTATCACGACCATAATTATCCATGCACTACGGCCAAGAATATTTGTGTATTCATTAATGGTCATGATCATGCCAACAACCGTCCATCAATGCACTACGGGCCAATGATGATTTTTACCACATCATTTGTAACATTACGGTCATGATTACACCGAATAATCCCTGGTCATAATCATACCAAGTCCATCTATGCACTACAGGCCACAGATGACTTTCAAAAATATAAATATGAGGATGATGACAATGATATAAGAATTCAATAAAACAAGTTCAAGAATTAATTTATCCAGGAACCAATAACATCCAAACTGTCAACATGATACTGCTTTGTAGAGTAAAATTCAAGAATACTTAGAAGAATATTTCCATGAAAGGATACTGGATGAAGCGCAAATATCAAAGATATTCCACTAATTTCATGGAGTATAGAAGTCAAAATTTTAACCAACTGAGAATAGTAAGGAATGGAATAACAACAGAAATCACCATGCATGCGGTACTTCGCATAGGTAGGTTATTCCAACGGAATAATAATAATGGAACCAGGTCAAGTGAAAATCACACCGACAGGATGTTCCAACAGAATAATAAAGAATGAATTAATATAGACGGAACCAGGTCCGGCGTAAAAGCCTGAACGAGGATGTTCCAACGGAATAATAAAGACGTAATTATAAAAAGCAGTAACCTGTCGGCGTATATAGCATGGCGAGGATGTTCAACGGAATAAAAAAGATGAATAATAAAAGAATGTCACCACGTATAGGGTATTCAGCGTATCTGAGGTTATTCCAACAGAATAATAAAGAAATGGAATAACAGAAGTTCTCTTCTTAAATACAAAAGAATAATATCCCTTACTTTAGTAGGAGATTGAATCTGCTTGATAGTGTAGTAGAATGAATACTCTTCTTCTTTTCTCTTATTCTCTCTATACTTTCTCTCTATAGCTTGAATGAATTTATGAAAAATAATGAAGCACTAGGCCTCTATTTATAGAAGATTTCTAGCTTAGCACTTGCCATGTGAAAAGGCAAGTGGCTTGACGACTGGTGATGTGAAAAGAAAAGTGATTTGGCGCTCAGTAATGTGAAAAACGACAATTGGTTCGGACTTTCAGTAATGTGAAACGACAAGTGGTTCGGACGCTTTGTAATTTGAAACGACAAGTGGTTCAACGCTTTGTAATATAAACGGCAAGTGGTTTGACATCTAGTAAAGGTAATTTACTATCGACGAATGTAATTACTATTGTGAAGAGACTCTTAGATGATGACATATGGGCCCCCATAAAATAACCAAACTTACCACAAACGTCTCATAATGCAGACTCTTTATATACATCAAGGATTGAATAAATATTACCACAAATCATTTTATTTTTAATCAACACATATTTAATCTTTCAACAATTATTAATCATTTATAACTTGTCGTCTCAATTATTGATTTAATAATATAACATATTATCTGAGATAATCTTGTGACAATAATTGAATCAATAATATAAAAGATATGACGCAACAATTCATCAGAAGTAATAATTGAGTATAGGTGAGTGACTTCTCACGTAAGCATCGATAATCAATCTTGTGTGCAACTATACGCAACCACGCGTAGACATCATGTACTTTTACTACTCGGGTAGTTCAACAGCTTTTAATTCAGAATCGTGAGACCCCAAATTTTATCAATAAAGATTTAAATTTTGTCGAAATAATTTTTTAATATTATGGTGTGAATTTAAGATAATATTATAGTTGTGGGTAGTATTTATAAATTTTGCAAAGTATGCAAGTGGTTATATTATATTCGATTGGTTGGGGAATATTCGGTTTAGCAGGGAATATTCGTACAACTGCTCAATCATTGGTGGACCCCACAACAGAATTATTGTCGGATTGAGAAAACGACAAAAATATTTTATTGAAATAACGGCGGAAGTTTTACCGTTGATACTGTTGAACTACTCAGTAGTAAAAGTACGATGAATACGTGTGGTTGCATAGTAGTAGCAGACACGGTATTGATTATTGATGCTTATGTGAGAAGTCACTCAGTTTGATTCCATTATTGTCGATTAATAATATGAATTATTATAGCGATAATGACGTTTTGTTTTATTCGTATTATTAACGTAATAAAACAGAAACATCTTTTTATATAAAACAGAATACTTTATTAAAGTTATTCTATAAATAAAATATATTATATTTTATTATGCATAGTATTGCAGTAGTATTTTGCATAGTGTTGCATAGTAAAATGTTTTTATATAAATAGAATATATTATATTTTATTTAAAAGATTTTGCTTTAAATATGGACCGTCGATTAAAGTAAATCAATCAATGGACCGTTCATGGATTAATTACTATGCATTCTATTTTCCTATAAATAGAAGCTCATTCCTTCATTATTTTCTTTTAATTCATTGAAACTCAGAGAGAGAAACTATAGAGAAAGAAGAAAAAGTATTCTCGCTACTTCACTTTTCCAATATTCGGTTCTTCTAAGTTAAGGGATATTATTTGTTGTATTCGTAAGGGTGTTATTCTTTCTTATTCATGAAGAGAACTTCATTATTCCATTCATTATTATTACATTGGAATAACTGTAAAAAGTGGCATACCCTATACATATAACTTGTATCATGGCAGATACCCTATACTTGGTGAAATCCTTATATTATTCCATTCTTATTTATTCATTGGAATAACTCAGATATCTGTGGAATCCCCTATACTTGGTGATCTTCTTACGTTATTCCATTCTTTATTATTCATTTGGAATATCACATTCGTGTGTTTTACAGGACCTGGTTCCATTGTTTATTATTCTCGCATTTATTATTTCATTTGGAATATCCACATTTGTGTGTTTTACAGGACCGGTTCCATTGTTTAATATTCAGCATTTATTATTCTGTTGGATCATCCCGCTTTGTGAATTTCACCGACTGGTTCCGTTATTATTATTACATTGGAATAACTTTGTCATGCAAAGTACCGCACGTATGGTGATTTCTTTTGTTATTCCATTCTTTATTATACCCGGTTGGTTAAAACTTTGACTTCTATACTCCATGAAATTAGTAGAATATCCTTGATATTTGCGTTTCATCCAAAGATCTTTTCATGGAAATATTCTTCCGATCATTCTTGAATTTTACTATACAAAACGAAGATCATGTTGACAATTTGGACGTTATTAGTTCTGAATAAATTAATTCGTGAACTTGTTTTATTGAATTATTATGTCATTGTCATCATCCTCATGTTATATTATGTTATCTTTGGCTTACGTGCATAGATGAACTTAGTATGATTATGACCAGGATCATTTCAGTATAATCATGGCTTGATATAAATGATGTGACAAAAGTCCTCGGTGGCTCTGTAATGCGGTGATGGATAGTTTTTGGTATGATTATGACGGGGGTGATTCGGTATAGTCATGACCATTGATAATTTGATGAAAATCCTTGACCTTTGGTACGAGAGATGATTAGATATTGTGGTTTATTCATTAAACCGAGTTTTAGTGATAAAATTGATGAAAACCTTTTAAAACCTAAAAGATAGTAGACTTTATTTTCTACTTGACTCTTTTAATGGATTGCATATTCTCTATGATTAAAACCTGGTTGTCTATTGTATTTTATCGGTTTAACATTGTTGAAGACTATTGATAATTTATTTCGCATTATCTTAGTTATAATATTTCTTACTGGGCTAGTTGAGCTCACCCTTTCTTTCACTGTTCTCTTCAGGAAATGAGAATATAGCTGGGACGAGTCGGGGAAAAGAGTGATGGTCCCGAAGATAGCATTAGTAGTCCTCACTATTCTGTTAAATAGTGTGACAATAAATGTAATGAGGACTCCTTGAGTATGGATATTATCTAAATGACAATATTCCTATTAGAACTCTCAGTTTATGTATTGTCGTATGTTACACGACAGATGTATAATTAAGTTTGTATTTGAATTTATGTACAATGTAAGTGGCGACCCAAGATGGGTGACGTATACCTAATTTTGGGGGCGTCATAGTTGGTATCAGAGCTTAGGGATATGATCCCTGGCTAAGATGTGAGACTAGAACTAGGAGGGGAGAGATAGGGAATTCCTTCGCTAGTATGACCTACCTAAGTTTATTTGGTATTTGATTGGTCGGTCAGAGTATAGTGATAATATGTTGCATGTCAATTAACCCTTATTTTGTGGCAGTGTTTGAAAATGGCATCCG
Organism: Panax quinquefolius; assembly: GCA_020205615.1. Classification (NCBI taxonomy): domain Eukaryota; kingdom Viridiplantae; phylum Streptophyta; class Magnoliopsida; order Apiales; family Araliaceae; genus Panax; species Panax quinquefolius. The sequence goes on from CM035165.1 coordinate 2,795,257, forward strand.
AGAATATTGAGAATAGCAATGGAGCATGAGGAGACCTATTGATTCTCCATGGATCAATAATCGGGACAATGTGCAACAGGATGGCGATAATCCTCCTGTAAACAACAACACTGATCAATTGACGAACGACGGTACGTTTAAGAGGTTTTTAGAATTCATGCAACATCAGGCAAAAGCGACTTCTGTCCAAAACGTAGGTGGAAACACGAAAAACTCTCGGGCCGTCACCACTAAACAATTCAAGGAGCTGGGACCACCGGAGTTTAAGGAGAGCCAAAACCACTTGGCGGAAGCATGGATAAAGCAGATTACCAAGATATTTGATGTCTTGGGATGCTCAGAGAGCAAAAGGTTCCCTTTCACGCCTTTTATGTTCTTGCGGAGAGAGGATTCTTGGTGGGAATCGGTAGAAACGTACTCAACTTCTTTGCATGAAGATATTTTGGGAGAAGTTCCAGAGTCGTTTCAACGACAAATACTTTCCGAAAGTATTCGCCACATGAAGGAGGTGGAGTTTATCAAGTTGGAACAAAACAATATGGACCGTGTGCGCAATACGAGGCAAAATTTGCGGAGTTATCACGGTTCGCGTCACTTGGTGGATAATGAAGAGAGAATGGCGCGAATATTTTTAAGAGGTTTGAAGTTTAGAGATACGTCAACATCTTATTTTTCATAAACCGTGTTTGTATTCAGGATGTTGTAAATAGGGCTCGATTAGTGGAGCGCGATAACGAGTCAACCCAACTAAAAAGAAGCGGTACAAGAAATTATAATACAAATGAGAGTAGTCATCGAGCGGTGACAACAAGCGTGGAGGGAATCAATAAGGCGGATATGGTAACCACGCCGGTGGTAATCGAGGCCAAAACAATAAGAATGGACATTTCAAGAAAAGAAGATTCAACGATGATGGAAAGACGTCAGCACCAGCACCCGTTGTTAAGGAAGGAGAAAGACCACCTATCATATGCTTCAAATGAGGAGGAGAGGGACACATCAAGTCCGAACTGCGCCATGCCGTCAAAGCATATTATAATTGTGGAAGAGAAGGTCACTTAGCTCGATTTTGTCATTTACCGAAGACAAATTCAACTAGGATGGAGGCACCAAAGGTCGTCCCTGCACAAACCAAAGCCAGTAGTTTAAGAGAGAAGCGTTTTTTTTTTCTCGTGACGAGGAACCCGAATAAAATTATCACGGGTAAGTTAATCATAAGCTCATGAAGTCTATACCGTGTTAGATACCGATTCTACCCACTCTTTTATTTCACCTAGTTGTGTTCAACGTTTAAATTTGACTCAGAAGAAGTTAAACTTTGACTTATTGGTTGAAACTTCGTTAGTAGGAGCCTTCGTTATCGCTTACTATTTTTAAATCTTGTTTGATTCAAATAAACACTTTCACGTTACTGTCGATCTTATCTTTTGAAAATACTTGCCTTTGATGTGATTTTAGGAATCAATTGTGGTTAACTACTCATCATGCTTTTCGTAAGGTTGTTAGCTTTTATATTCATAACCAACTTGTTGTGCGAATTCAAGTAACCAAACTACTAAAGTCAATTATTGTCATATCAAGCCATAAGTAAAGAGCCCCGAACCTTTCGTTGTTGATTTCCTTGTGTGGAATGCACCGAAGCCGACTTTTCAGAGGCGACATCGTGAATGAAGATGGCAAGGTTATAGGTATCATTGTGAGGTCTTATCTAGGTTAAGGGATAGAAGTCACAGTTGGTATCAATGTGACGTACTATCCAAGTCTTGGATGAGAGTCACAGGTTTTGAATGATATTTCTATTATTAATAAATTTCTGGCGTATTCTTGAAGACTTCAGTAGCCTACTTAGAGCGTGAAATCGAATTTTGTATTGACCCCAAAGACAAAACCCATTTCTTAAACCCTCAAATATTTCTTCAACTAAAAAATGAGCAGCTTTACGTGGTTTATGATGAAAGTCATAATAAAAGCATTGGACTAATAAAAATCATAGGTATACGTGGTATTAGTAAGTGTTATGATGAGTTATGTTGGTTAGTATGTGAAAACATGAAAGTTTCTTAAAAATCACAAGAGGAGTTAAAAACCGATTTTGGTGAAAACGTAACATGAAATTCAATTGACCAAATCTCCTATTATATTTTGAATTTTTGAGTGTGGTCAAGTCCTAGAGTTAGATCTATGAGTTACCTAACTAATCTAAGTGGAATTACTGGAAAAGGTGTTGTAGATTTTTGTGTGGACTGATTTTAGCAAAGGAGTGCAAAGCTGCAAAAAACCAAAAAGCTGCTGCCATGATTTTAGAGGGCTGTTTTGGCCACTTAAATTATGAGAAAAATTCTGGCCTTTTGGGACATGAAGGTATATGGTATAAAGTACCTCTGGTCCAAAAATGAGCTCATTCTGACTTAAAATGAGCAAGTTGTGACTATTTCAATATTTAGGTTTTTCCGACAAAAACGCGCTATAAGCTGGAGTTCTATAACTCGATGACCATGAAATTTAAACTAGAAGCTCACGTTAACATGTGTAAGGTCCTGCCAAGATTTGGGAATTTTGGAGTTAAACTTGAGGTAGCTAATTTCTTGAGGAATTAATTAGAAATTAATTTTGAAAAATAGTAAATGAATTTTAAAAATTCGAGAAAAATATATTTTCATTATGGGACTATGTTATGCTAAATCCCAGAAAAGAAATATTTTGGGACTGATTTGGTATTTTTCATGAAAATAGTTTAATTACTGAACATATGAGTTAAATATGTTATGTGAAAGTAACAAAGTTGAAAATAGGATTTTATGGCTAGAGAATCCTATATAGAGTATATGCATATTTTTGAGAGATTTGATAATTGGTGATGATATCTTATGAGTATGACATTTTGAATGATTAAATGCATTATATGGTAAAGCGTAAACAATTGAGAGAAATTGTTTATAAATTTAAGAAGTGATTAAAATATTGTTATAATATTAATGATATTAGATTATGAGATTATTAAGTGATTGATAACATGGGGATATTCTTGAATCCTCGGATAAATTATATTATAAATGTTTAATATTTATCCTTTATCTCATTTGATTGATTCTTTATATTATTATCCTCATGTTTATATTATGTTGAAAGTCATCGTGGCCTTTGTAATAAGTATAGATGGACTTGGTATGATTATGACCAGGGATTGTTCGGTATAATCATAACCGTAATTAAAAACACGATTATCTTTGGCCGTAGTGCATGGATAATTTGTGGTCGTGATACTAATGAATACACGATTATCTTTGGTCGTAGTGCATGGATAATTTGTGGTCGTGATACTAATGAATACACGATTATCTTTGGTAGTAGTGCATGGATAATTTGTGGTCGTGATCTTAATGAATACACAATTATCTTTGGTAGTAGTGCATGGATAATTTGTGGTCGTGATCTTAATGAATGGACGTAGTGCATGGATAATTTGTGGTCGTGATACTAATGAATACACGATTATCTTTGGCCGTAGTGCATGGATAATTTGTGGTCGTGATACTAATGAATACACGATTATCTTTGGCCGTAGTGCATGGATAATTTGTGGTCGTGATACTAATGAATATACGATTATCTTTGGCCGTAGTGCATGGATAATTCGTGGTCGTGATCTTAATGAATATCCTCGGCCCGTAGTGGTGGATGATTCGATGATATGGATTAATTATTGAAATGAGTCTCAAAGAATGAAATATTAATTCATGGATGCGGTAAAAGTCATCTTTGGTCAGTAGTGCATTGATAGACTTGTTATGATTATACGATCAAGGATTGTTCGGTATAATCATAACAAGTAATTAAAAACACGAATATCCTTGGCCATGTAATGCTAGACCCCGTCTCAAAGATTTTATCAATAAAGATTTAAATTTTGTTGAAATAATTTTTTTAATATTATGGTGTGAATTTAAGATAATATTATAGTTGTGGGCACTCTAATTTATAAATTTTGCAAAGAGACGTGAGTGGATTTTATATAAATATTTAAATTCGAAATAATTTTTTTTAATAATATGGTGGAATTTAAGATAGGAATATTGGGTAGTATTTATAAATTTTGCTCAATCATTGAAGTGGTTTATATTACGATTGGTCAGAATATTGGTTTGTAGAGGGGAATATTGAGAAAGCTCAATCATCAATAATATTTTATTGAAATAACGACAAAAATATTTTTTGAAATAACCGTGAAGTTTTTCTTGTTGATATTGTTGAACTACTCGGTAGTAAAAGTACACGATGTCGTGTGGTTGCATAGTAGACACCGGTATTGATTATTGATGCTTATGTGAGAAGTCACTCGGTTTGATTCCATTATTGTCGATTAATAATATGAATTATTATAGCGATAATGACGTTTTGTTTTATTCAGTATTATTAACGTAATAAAAGCGAAACATCTTTTATATAAAATAGAATACTTTATTAAAGTTATTCATAAATAAATAATATATATTTTATTTTTATAGTGCATAGTGTTTTGCATAGTGTTTTGCATAGTATTGCATAGTATTTGCATAGTAAAATGTTTTTATATAAATAGAATATATTATATTTTATTTAAAAGATTTTTCTTTAAATATGGACCAGTCAGATTAAAGTAAATCAACTGGACCGGTTCATGGATTAATTCTTATGCATTCCATTTTCCTATAAATGAAAGCTCATTCCTTCATTATTTTCTTATTTAATTCATTGAAACTCAGAGAGAAATTATAGAGAGAGAAGTTTATAGAGAAAATTATACTTCCAATAAGAGTATTATTCGCTACTTCACTACTTCTATATTATTTCTTTTTACGGTGTAAGGGTGTTATTCTTTCTTATTCATGAAGAGAACTTCATTATTCCATTCATTATTATTACATTGGAATAACTTTTGTAAAAGTGGCATACCCTATACATAACTTTCAGATACGCAGCATACCTATACTTGGTGAAATCCTTATATTATTCCATTCTTATTATTCATTGGAATAACTCAGATATATGCTGATTTCCCCTATACTTGGTGACATTCATTATTATTCTTTATTATTTTGGAACATCACATGCATGTGTGTTTTACAGGACCGGTTCCATTCTTTATTATTATTCTCATTTGGAACATCACATGCGTGTGTTTTACACCGGGACTGGTTCCGTCTTTATCATTCTCATTGGAATATCCTAGTTCCATGTGTTTTACACGGATTCAGTTCCATCTTTATTATTCTCGTTGGAACATCTGCTCGGTGTGAATTTCACGACTCGGTTCCGTTATTATTATTACATTGGAATAACCCGCTTCATCACAAGCACCGCATGCATGGTGATTTCTTTTGTTATTCCATTCTTTATTATACCCGGTTGGTTAAAACTTTGACTTTTATACTCCATGAAATTAGTAGAATATCCTTGATATTTGCGTTTCATCCAAAGATCTTTTCATGAAAATATTCTTCCGATCATTCTTGAATTTTTACTCTAAAACAAAGATCATGTTGACAATTTGGACGTTAATAATTCATGGATTAAATAATTCTTGAACTTGTTTTATTGAATTATTATGTCATTGTCATCATCCTCATGTTATATTATGTTATCTTTTGGCTTACGTGCATAGATGAACTTAGTATGATTATGACCGAGGATCATTCGGTATAATCATGACTTGATATAAATGATGTGACAAAAGTCCTCGGTGGCACTGTAATGCGTTGATGAATAGTTTTTGGTATGATTATGACGGGGGTGATTCGGTATAGTCATGACCATTGATAATTTGATGAAAATCCTTGACCGTAGTGCTGTGGATGATTAGATGTGGTGGTTTATTTATTGTTCGAGTTTTAGTGATAAAAATTGATGAAAACCTTTTAAAACCTAAAAGATAGTAGACTTTATTCTCTACTTGACTCTTGTAATGGATTGCTTATTCACCGCAGATTAAACCTGGTTGTCTATTGTATTTTATCGGTTTAACATTGTTGAAGACTATTGATAATTTATTCGCATTATCTTAGTTATAATATTTCTTCATTGGGCTAGTTGAGCTCACCCTTTCTTTCACCGCTTTTTCTTCGTGAAATGAGAACATACCGGGACGAGTCGGGGAACGTAAGTAATGGTCCAGAGGATAGCATTAGTAGTCCTCACTATTTACGTGAAATAGTGTGATAATAAATGTAATGAGGACTCCTTTTGAGTTTGTATAATATCTAGTAGACAATATTTGTATTCAATCTCACGTTTATGTATCGATTGTATTATACCTACGCTTATATTAGTAAGTTGTATTTGAATTTATGTACCATGTAAGTGGCGACCCAAGATGGGTGATGTATACCTAATTTTGGGGGCGTTACGATTGAGTATCGAGCTTAGGATATGATCCTGGCTAAGATGTGAGATAAGAACTAGGAGGGGAGAGCGGAAATTCCTTCGCTTAGTATGACCTACCTAAATTTATTTGGTATTTAATTGGTCATCGTAGTATAGGGATAATATGTGATATGTTAATTAACCCTTGTTTTGTGATGGTGTTTGTATTTAGATGTTGTGAATAGGGCTCGGTTATTGGGAGCGATAATGAGTCATTTCAACCAAAAGGTAACGACCAACAACACGATAATAATCATCTGCGCCAGATAGCGACCATCGAACAATGATGACCATCATGGGAGAAATTATCATGCCAAGAATGGTAACCACTTGATTGGTAATCATGGCCAAGATAATAGAAGTGGAAATTTCAAGAAGAGAAGGTCATTTAGCTCGATTTTGTCGTGGCACCAAAGTCAAGTCCAATTGGGACGGTGGCACCAAAGGCGGATACTGGATAAAACAAAGTCGGTGGTTTTCATGAAGAGCGTTTTCATGACTTCTTAAAAAGCAAGTGACTCGAACGAAGTTAGTACAGGTTAGTTAATTATAAATTCTTGCGAAGTCTATACCTTATAAGACCTGGGTTCTACCCATTATTTTATCTCGCTTGCTTGCGCTCAACATTTAAATTTGACTCAGGAGAAGTTAGACTTTAACTTATTGGTTGAAACTTCGTTGGGAGAAACCTTCGTTACCTCCAATCGTTTATTAATCTTATTGTTTCAAATAAACACTTTCACGTTATTCGTCGATATTATCTCTTTGAAAATATTTGCCTTTGATGGTATTTTTAGAATCAATTGGTTAACTACTCATCATTCTTTTCGTAAGGTTGTTAGCTTTTATATTCATAACCAAACTACTAAAAGTCAATTATTGTCATATCAAGCCATAAGTAAAGAGCCCGAACCTTTCGTTGTTGACTTCCTTGTGTGGAATGTACCAGGCCGGACTTTTCAGAGGGCATACATCGTGAATGAAGATGGCAAGTTTATAGGTATCATTGTGAGGTCTTATCTAGGTTAAGGGATGAAGTCACAGTTGGTATCAATGTGACGTACTTATCCAAGTCTTGGATGAGAGTAACGGTTTTGAATGATATTTCTATCATTAATAAATTTCTTGACGTATTCTTGAAGATTTCCTAGCCTACCCTAGAACGTGAAATCGAATTTTGTATTGACCCAAAGATAAAAAAACCCATTTCTTAAACCCTCAAATATTTCTTCAACTAAAAAAGGATCATTTACGTGGATTATGATGAAAGTCATAATAAAAGTGTAGAACTAATAAAAATCATGGGTATATGAAGTATTAGTAAGTTTTATGATGAGTTATGTTGGTTAGTATGTGAAAACATGAAAGTTTCTTAGAAATCACAAAGAGTTGAAAATCGATTTTAGTGAAAAACGTAAATATGAAATTCAATTGACCATATCTCCTATTATATTTTGAATTTTTGAATGTGGTCAAGTCCTAGAGTTAGATCTATGAGTTACCTAACTAATTCAGGTGGAATTACTGGAAAAGGTGTTGTAGATTTTTGTGTGGACTGATTTTAGCAAATGAGTGCAAAGCTGCAAAAACCAAAAAAAAACTTCTGCCATGATTTTAGAGAGACTGTTTCGGCCACTTAAATTATGAGAAAAATTCTGGCCTTTTGGGACATGAAAGTATATGGTATAAAGTACCTCTGGTCCAAAAATGAGCTCATTCTGACTTAAAATGAGCAAGTTATGACTATTTCAATATTTAGGTTTTTCTGACAAAAAATGCTATAACCGGAGTTCTATAACTCGGATGACCATGAAATTTAAACTAGAAGCTCACGTTAACATGTGTAAGGTCCTGCCAAGATTTGGGAATTTTGGAGTTAAACTTGAGGTAGCTAATTTCTTAAGAAATTAATTAGAAATTGATTTTGAAAATAATAAATGAATTTTAAAAATTCCGAGAAAAATATATTTTCATTATGGGACTATATTATGCTAAATCCCAGAAAAGAAATATTTTTGGGACTAATTTGGTATTTTTCATGAAAATAGTTTAGTTACTGAACATATGAGTTAAATATGTTATGTGAAGTAACAAAGTTGAAAATAGGATTTTATGGCTAGAAAATCCTATATGTAAATATATGCATATTTTTTGATGAGGATTTGATAATTGGTGATGATATTTTATGAGTATGACATTTTGAATGATGAAATGCATTATATGGTAAAGCGTAAACAATTGAGATAAATTGTTTATAAATTTAAGAAGTGATTAAAATATTGTTATAATATTAATGATATTAGATTATAAGATTATTAAGTGATTGATAACATGGAGATATTCTTGAATCCTCGGATAAATTATATTATAAATGTTTAATATTTATCCTTTATCTCATTTGATTGATTCTTTATATCATTATCCTCACGCTTATATTATGTTGAAAGTCATACGTGGCTGTAGTAGTGCATAGATGGACTTGGTATGATTATGACCGAGGGATTGTTCGGTATAATCATAATCAGTAATTGAAAACACAATTATCTTTGGTAGTAGTGCATGGATAATTTGTGGTCGTAATCTAATGAATACACAATTATCTTCGTAGTAGTAGCATGGATAATTTGTGGTTGTGATCTTAATGAATACACAATTATCTTTGGTAGTAGTGCATGGATAATTTATGGTCGTGATACTTAATGAATACACAATTATCTTTCGGTAGTAGTAGCATGGATAATTTGTGGTCGTGATCTTAATGAATACACAATTATCTTTGGTAGTAGTGTATGGATAATTTGTGGTCGCGATACTTAATGAATACACAATTATCTTTGGCCGTAGTGCATGGATAATTTGTGGTCGTGATACTAATGAATATCCTGGCCCTGTAGTGCGGGAATGATTCGATGATATGGATTAATTATTCGAATTTGAGTCTCAAAGAATGAAATATTAATTCATGGATGTGGTAAAAGTCATCTTTGGTCAGTAGTGCATTGATAGACTTGGTATGATTATGACCACGGATTATTCGTAAGTATAATCACGATCAGATTGAAAACACGAATATCCTTGGCAAGTGAGTGCATGGATAATTCGTGGTCGTGATACTATTAAGCTAAGTCTCGAAGATTATTGGTTTTTCTGATTTATATATCTTTGGCTTCAGTGCAAAGATGAATTGTTAATGAATATCTTCACGGATTGCAAGATGAACTTAATATTTTCAACGATAAAGGTATTCAAGGTATCCTCACCTCTTTATCATATCAGTGTATCGCATTCTAATTTCGAGGGCTTAAATTCCATAAGGAGGGAGATTGTGAGACCCCAGATTTTATCAATAAAGATTTAAATTTTGTTGAAATAATTTTTTTTAATATTATGGTGTGAATTTAAGATAATATTATAGTTGTGGGTAGTATTTATAAATTTTGCAAAGTATGCAAGTGGTTATATTATATTCGATTGGTGGGAATATTCGGTTTAGCAGGAATATTCGTATACAACTGGCTCAATCATTGGTGGACCCAAAAAATGTAATTATCATTTGATCGAGAAAGCGACAAAATATTTTATTGAAATAACGGCGGAAGTTTTACCGTGGTTCTTTGTTGAACTACTCAGTAGTAAAAGTACGATGAATACGTGTGGTTGCATATAAGTAGACACTACGGTATTGATTATTGATGCTTATGTGAGAAGTCACTCGGTTTGATTCCATTATTGTCGATTAATAATATAAATTATTATAGCGATAATGACGTTTTTGTTTTATTCAGTATTATTAACGTAATAAAATGAAACATCTTTTATATAAAATAGAATACTTTATTAAAGTTATTCTATAAATAGAATATATTATATTTTATTATGCATAGTGTTGCATAGTGTTTTGCATAGTGTTTTGCATAGTATTGCATAGTGTTTGCATAGTAAAATGTTTTTATATAAATAGAATATATTATATTTTATTTAAAAGATTTTTCTTTAAATATGACCGTCGATTAAAGTAAATCAACTGGACCGTTTCATGGATTAATTATTATGCATTCCATTTTCCTATAAATAAGCTCATTCCTTCATTATTTTCTTACAATTTAATTCATTGAAACTCTCAGAGAGAGAAATTATAGAGAGAAGTTTATAGAGAGAAAATTATAGAAAGAAGAAGAGTATTCGCTACTTCACTACTTCTATATTAGGTTCTTTTACGGTAGGGGTGTTATTCTTTCTTCTTGAAGAGAACTTCATTATTCCATTCACTATTATTCATTGGAATAACTTTGTAAAAGTGGCATACCCTATACATAACCTCAGACACGCAGCATACCCTATACTTGGTGAAATCCTTATGTTATTCCATTGCTTATTATTACATTGGAATAACTCAGATACGTGATTTACCTATACTTGGTGACATTCTTCTATTATTTCATTGGAACATCCACATGCATGTGTTTTACAGGACTGGTTCCGTCTTTTATTATTATTACATTGGAACATCACATGCGTGTGTTTTACAGGACTCGGTTAAAATCTTTATCATTCATTGGAATATCCTATCGTGTGTTTTTACCGGATCTGGTTCCATCTTTATTATTCATTGGAACATCTCGCTCGGTGAAATTTCACCGACCGGTTCCGTTATTATTATTCTCATTGGAATAACTCGTCTATGCAAGTACCGCATGCATGGTGATTTCTTTTGTTATTCCATTCTTTATTATACCGGTTGGTTAAAACTTTGACTTTTATACTCCATGAAATTAGTAGAATATCCTTGATATTTGCGTTTCATCCAAAGATCTTTTCATGAAAATATTCTTCCGATCATTCTTGAATTTTACTCTGTAAACGAAGATTCATGTTGACAATTTGGACGTTAATAATTCATGGATTAAATAATTCTTGAACTTGTTTTATTGAATTATTATGTCATTGTCATCATCCTCATGTTATATTATGTTATCTTTCGCTTACGTGCATAGATGAACTTAGTATGATTATGACCGAGGATCATTTTAAGATAATCATGACTTGATATAAATGATGTGACAAAAGTCCTCGATGGGTCTGTGAATGCGTTGATGAATAGTTTTTGGTATGATTATGACCAGGGGTGATTCGGTATAGATAGTCATGACCATTGATAATTTGATGAAAATCCTTGACCGTGGTATGCAGGATGATTAGATGTGGTGGTTTATTTATTGTGAGTCTCAATGATAAAAATTGATGAAAACCTTTTAAAACCTAAAAGATAGTAGACTTTATTCTCTACTTGACTCTTGTAATGGATTGCTTATTCCACCGCAGATTAAACCTGGTTGTCTATTGTATTTAATCGGTTTAACATCGTTGAAGACTATTGATAATTTATTCGCATTATCTTAGTCATAATATTTCTTCTTGGGCTAGTTGAGCTCACCCTTTCTTTCACCTTTGTTCTCTTGTGAAATGAGAACATATTTGGGACTTAGCCTGGGAACGAAGTAATGGTCCGGAGAGGATAACATTAGTAGTCCTCACTATTGCGTGAAATAGTGTGATAATAAATGTAATGAGGACTCCTTTTGAGTTTGTATAATATCTAGTAGACAATATTTGTATTCAATCTCACGGTTTATGTCGTATTGTGTACCTACGCTTATATTAGTAAGTTGTATTTGAATTTATGTACCATGTAAGTGGCGACCCAAGATGGGTGATGTATACCTAATTTTGGGGGCGTTACAAGTGGTGCATAGATAATTCGTGGTCGTGATACTATTAAGCTGCGTCTCAGCATTATTCGTTTTACAGTTGTATATCTTTGGCCGGATTGCAATGATGAATTTAATGTTTTCAACGATAAAGGTATTTAAGATATCCTCACCTCTTATCATACCTGTGCATCGTAATTCTAATTTCGAGGGCTTAAATTCCATAAGGGAGGAGATTGTGAGACCCCAGATTTTATCAATAAAGATTTAAATTTTGGCGAAATAATTTTTAATATTATGGTGTGAATTTAAGATAATATTATAGTTGTGGGTAGTATTTATAAATTTTGCAAAGTATGCAAGTGGTTATATTATATTCGATTGGTGGGGAATATTCGGTTTAGCGAGGAATATTCGTACAACGACTCAATCATTGGTGGACCCCTAATGTAATTATTCATCGGATTGAGAAAACGACAAAAATATTTTATATGAAATAACGACGGAAGTTTTACCTGGTTGATCTTGTTGAACTACTCGGTAGTAAAAGTACAAGAATATGCGTGTGGTTGCATAAGAAGCATTACCGGTATTGATTATTGATGCTTATGTGAGAAGTCACTCGGTTTGATTCCATTATTATCGATTAATAATATGAATTATTATAGCGATAATGACGTTTTGTTTTATTCGTATTATTAACGTAATAAAATGTAAACATCTTTTTATATAAAATGTAATACTTTATTAAAGTTATTCTATAAATAAAATATATTATATTTTATTTATGCATTGTGTTATAGTGTGTTTTGCATAGTGTTGCATAGTAAAATGTTTTTATATAAATAGAATATATTATATTTTATTTAAAAGATTTTGCTTTAAATATGGACCGTCGATTAAAGTAAATCAACTGGACCGTTCATGGATTAATTACTATGCATTCTATTTTCCTATAAATAGAAGCTCATTCCTTCATTATTTTCTTACTTAATTCATTGAAACTCTGTAGAGAGAAACTATAGAGAGAGAAAAGAAAAGTATCTCGCTACTTCACTTTTCCAATATTCGGTTCTTCTAAGTTAAGGGATATTATTTGTTGTGTCGTAGTAGGGTGTTATTCTTTCTTATTCATGAAGAGAACTTTCATTATTCCATTCATTATTATTCATTGGAATAACTTTTGTAAAAAGTGGCATACCCTATACATAACCTCAGATCATGGCGTATACCCTATACTTGGTGAAATCCTTTATATTATACCATTCTTATTTATTACATTGGAATAACTCAGATATCTGTGAATCCCCTATACTTGGTGATCTTCTTACGTTATTCCATTCTTTATTATTACATTGAATATCACATGCGTGTGTTTTACACTGGACCGGGTTCCATTGTTTATTATTCTCGCATTTATTATTCTCGTTGGAATATCTCGTGTGTGTTTTACACCGGACCTAGTTCCATTGTTTAATATTCAGCATTTATTATTCTCATTTGGATCATCCCGCTTGTGAATTTCACCGACTGGTTCCGTTATTATTATTCATTGGAATAACTCTGTCATGCCAATCACCGTATGCATGGTGATTTCTTTTGTTATTTCATTCTTTATTATACCCGGTTGGTTAAAACTTTGACTTCTATACTCCATGAAATTAGTAGAATATCCTTGATATTTGCGTTTCATCCGAGATCTTTCATGGAAATATTCTTACGATCATTCTTGAATTTTACTCTACAAAACAAAGATATCATGTTGACAATTTGACGTTATTAGTTCCTAATAAATTAATTCGTGAACTTATTTTATTGAATTATTATATCATTGTCATCATCCTCATGTTATATTATGTTATCTTTGCTTTACGTGCATAGATGAACTTAGTATGATTATGACCGAGGATCATTCGGTATAATCATGGCTTGATATAAATGATGTGACAAAAGTCCTCAAAGTGGCTGTCAGAATGCAATGATGGATAGTTTTTGATATGATTATGACCAGGGGTGATTCGGTATAGTCATGACCATTGATAACAAACAAGAAGTACATTGTTAACAAACAAGAAGCAATTGGCAATTCCATCCACACAATATTCATTCAAATGTATATAATAAAGTACACTATACAACACAATTTCCGTACACCAATACACCATATCATAAATTGGCATGACAATGCACAACATTGAAGCAGTTTGAGGTACTCCAAACATGAACTAGTACTAATATCATACACCAATACACCAATTCAGGTATACTGCTTAGACAATAACAAAAGCTTTTGTATTATAAAAGTTAAAGCATTCAGACCAATGACCATTACAGAATCATACTACATATTCCAAAATACAAAATACCATAATCATCCATATTAACATTCATCCAGTTCAGTAGCATAATTGCATATTCTATTATACCATAATCAGTCCCAAAAGATAAAAATCCTAATTTTTATCTAACTTTGCTCCATCCTTCTTCCTTGGAATTTTGTATCTCCCTCTTGTAGAGTCTTAGTTGCCAATATTTATCTTCCTTTTTTCCCCTCTGGTTTGAATTTTGGAAGAAACTGAGCTTAGAGTTGGTGTTTGGAAGCCCATTTCACTAAGATGTGTTGTATTTGGTGGGGTAATTGGTTGGAGGGTATTATTGATAGCAAATCAGTAGTACCCATCACACGCGGAGTTGGCATCTACAAAATTTAAAAGCTCTCAAATTAATTAAGCAATTAAATGATAACATGGAAAGTAAACCAATATTATAGGTATGCTTTTACTTACAAACATAAAGCCTTGTGGGGGTCTATCTTTCCCTTTTTCATTAGAGCATCCCACCCTTTCTTTACCTTTACTTGTGCACTGTAACAACATATATCTCATAGTTAGTCTTTATCAGTCTCAATATATATAATGAACATGCTAAATGCTACAAACTTACATTAGCAATTGGTTCCTTTGCTTTGTTGAATTGGTCTCCTTCTCTAATTACTATACCAGGTAGTACAGTAGGATGTGTAGTGGGTTCTTCAACAGTATCTCCCATGGACCCTGCATTGGTCTCTTTAACTAGGCATTGGTTCCTTCTATGATCAGACATTCTACAAATGCTACAATGCATTTTCCTTCCTACCCTACTCACCCTCTTCAAGGGGCCATGATTTCCTTTGTCTTCCCAACCTTCTCTTTCTCAGCCTCTGTAGTCTGCCTCTCAGTTTCTTTGGTATTAGTGGAGGCCCCATAATGTCACAGTCTGTGAATTCCCAGAAATCTTCACCATTTAACACCTCAAGAGTATGACTATAAGTCTTGAGGTAAGTATCTCAACTATACCAGTGAGCTACATAGTCTATTGGATTTTGATAAATTGACTGAATTGCTGATACAGCATGAAAACATGGGATGCCAGTAAGGTCCCACACTCTACATGCACAAGTTCTATCATTAAGATTCACAGTAAATGTTCTACCTCTTTCCTTGACTTGGAATGAGATTTTTCCATCCCAAAGTGGATCACAATGGGCAGAGGCAATGATGACAGCATCAAGTTTCTTCTTAATTCTTGGACAAATTAAATCCTCTGACTTAAGCATAGCATCCCTTTTCTGATGCAATCTCACCATGATTTGATCATGAATTTTCAAGCATTGTTAGAATCGCATGCACTCTAATTAATGGCGAGATATAAGAAACAATAACTTAGTAATAATGCAAGAACATTAGTAAGTAAGTTAGTAAGTAGGTTAGTAATAATGCAAGAACATTACATATGTGTACCTAGCTTTGATAATCCAAGCATTGAAGCATTCAGACATATTATTCTCAACATTATCAGCCTTTGAATGAGTCCCAAAATAAGCCTTAGACCAAACCTTTGGATCATGCTCTACAATCTTATCATGTGCAGGGCCAGAAAGCCTCTTAATCTCCCCCATTGCTATCTTATGTGATTGATCATGAGTTGCACATGAAGCTTCCCAAAATAATCTCTTTAGTGCCTGTGAAGTGAACCTCTTCCTCCAGTTAGCATAAATGTGTCTAGCACAATTTCTATGCTCAACATGAGGAAACAGTTCACATATGGCATTCTTCAAACCCTATACAACACAAACTGGAGTTAGTAAAGCATATGCAATTATTAAAACAGAGGCATTTATAGTAAATATATACCTTTTATTGGTCACTGATTATAGTAAATCAATAGCCTTCACCAAGTTTAAGGTCATCAGCCAACAACTCCAAAAAGCATCTCCAACTGTCACCATTTTCAGTTTCTACAACAACCATAGCTACAGGGAACATTTGATTGTTCCCAACCCTTCCCACAGCAGATAGTAGTTGACCCCCACATACAGTTTTTAAGAAACAACCATCCAATCCAAGAATTGGCCTACAACCCTCTCTCCAAGCTTTCTTTAAGCTATCATAACAAACATAAAATCTCTTGAACTTGACCTCATCTTCAGGATTAAGCCTAGTGGTTTTGATGTTGACTCTATTCATTTTGTTACTTCTCAAAATCTCTGCCCCAAAATCCCAAACCCTTGAATAATGTTCCTTCATAACTGCATGTATACTTGCCAAAGCTAAATTCCTGACCCTCATACACTTCACAAGTGTAAAATCCAGTTTCAATTTAATTTTAATCTCCTCTTGCATGTCCTTCAACCTCTAGTTTGGATTTTTCCTTATCCTCTTTCCATAAAACTCTGCCAAAAATTTGGTGTTTGCCAACTTGTTTTTAAAGCTGTACACACAGTTATGTGTGTCAAGTATTGACTTTATTTGCACATTCTCAATTCCTTGAATATAACTAGCCCACAGTTTCCAAGGACATCCCTTATCACACCTAACCTGCACTCTTTCCTTGTCGTTTACCATGTACCACAACTTCCTGCCATTAGCAATTGAATAGTCTCTAATGGCAGTCTTGAATTCTTTGAAATTAGTAAAAATTTGATAGTGTGCAAACTTTATGTGCTTTCTCTTTGTTTTTGTGTTAAAAACATCACAATGCAGAGGCTTTTTCTTTTTTACAAGGGGACCCACAAAACTAAGGTCCTCGACTTCACTACTTTCTGATGGGGACCTTAATACATCACTGTCTTCATACTCTCTGTGCCAATCACTATCATCATCAGAGTCACTGACATTATCTCCCTCATTATTTCTATCAACCTCTTCAATAACATCATTCACTAACCTATCACCCTTAGCCTCAACACCTTATGCACTTCTATCACCCCCAGCCTCAACACCTTCTGCCCCTTCATCATCTCTCTCATTCCCAGTTTCTTCAGCCTCTTCACCTTGACCTGCCCCCTTAACATCACCCTCAACACCTGTCGTATTATCATCACCTACATCCCCATCAACAAAGTTTGTTTCATCACCTTCACCTGCCTCTGTTTCAACTCTAGCCATCTCTACTTTGTAATCCCTGCAACTCTTCCTAGCCTCTAATAATTATTCATCACTACTTAATATTTCACCATCACTTTGTGCATTACTACTATCCGAGTCCCCAATCACAATTGGTGTATCATCACTTTTTTTATTTGATTTCTGATTCATTCTAATTCTATTACTCTTCCTCCTCTGATTATTCATAGTAGCCTTCAAACCTGCCCTTTGCTTAGTCCTCTTTGACATCTGCCTATTAGCATTTGCACTAGTACTCCCCTTGTTATTATCTTCTGTATTAGGGGGTTGAGTTGTGACGCCCCCAAAATAGGTATACAACTCCCATTCTGAGTCGCCAAATAAATGGTACAGAAAACAAACTACAACTTCAATAATACAATTGTCGTGCAAAATACGACAACACATACAGTGAGTTTAAATACAAATATTGAGACGCCCCCAAAATTAGGTATACATCACCCATCTTGGGTCGCCACTTACATGGTGCGTAATTTAAATACAACTTACTAACATAATCGCTGTGGTATAATACGACATAAATCGTGAGTTTAAATACAAATATCGCCTACTAGATATTATACAAACTCAAAAAGGAGTCCTCATTACAATTATTATCACACTATTTCACGAATAGTGAGGACTACTAATGCTATCTTCGTGACCATCACTCGCTTCCCCGACTCGCGTCTAGCTATATTCTCATTTCAAGAGAAACGGTGAAAAAAATGGTGAGCTCAACTAGCCCAAGAAGAAATATTATGACTAAGATAATGCGAATAAATTATCAATAGTCTTCAAACAATGTTAAACCGATAAAATACAATAGACAAACCGGTTTAATCGCAATGAATATGCAATCCATTAAAAAGTCAAGTAGAAAATAAAGTCTACTATCTTTTGGTTTTAAAAGGTTTTTCATCATCGTTATATTTGAGACTTAGCTTTAATAAATATTCCACATCATCGAATCACCCCGCACTACTGGCCAAGGATATTTCTTTAGTATCACGACCACAATTATTCATGCACTACTGCCAAGAATATTTGTGTATTCATTAATGGTCATGATCATGCCAACAATCGTCCATCAATGCACTACTACTAATCGAGGATTTTTACCACATCATTTATAACATTACGGTCATGATTACATCAATAGTCTCTCGGTCATAATCATACCAAGTCCATCTATGCACCACTGTGCCATGATGACTTTAAAAAATATAAACATGAGGATGATGACAATGATATAAGAATTCAATAAAACAAGTTCAAGAATTATTTTATCCAGAATTATTAACGCCCAAATTATCAACATGATATCTTGTTTTGTAGTAGAGTAAAATTCAAGAATGATCAAGAATATTTTCATGAAAGATATGGATGAAACGCAAATATCAAGGATATTCCACTAATTTCATGGAGTATGTAAGTCAAAGTTTTAACCAATTGGGTATAATAAAGAATGGAATAACAAAAGAAATCACCATGCATGCGATAGACCGCATGCAGAAAAGTTATTCCAATGTAATAATAAAGAAACGGAACTGTGTGTCGTGAAATTCACTTGCCGATGGATGTTCCAATGTAATAATAAAGATGGAACTGCATCCTGTAAAACACATTGCGAGATAGGATATTCCAACAGAATAATAAAGAGCGGAACCGTGTCCGGTGTAAAACACAATATTGTGATGTTAAAGAATAATAATAAAAGCGGAACCAGTCCGTGTAAAACACATGAGCATGGATGTTCCAAATGTAATAATAATAAAGACGGAACCAGTCCGGTGTAAAACACACGCATGTGATGTTCCAATGTAATAATAGAAGAATGTCACCAAGTATAGGGTAAACCACTTATACAAAGTTATTCCAATGTAATAATAAGCAATGGAATAACAACAGTTCTTCTTCATGAATAAGAAAGAATAACACCCCTTACATTTGGTAGGAGATTGAATATCGCAAAGACGATTAGTAGTAACAAAATACTCTTCTTCTTTCTCTCTTATTCTCTCTATACTTTTCTCTCTATAGCTTGAATGAATTAGTGAAAATAATGAAGCCCTCAGCCTCTATTTATAGAAGATTTCTAGCTTAAGACCGCCGTGTGAAAAGGCAAGTGGCTTGATGACTAATGATGTGAAAAGAAAAGTGGTTTCGGCCTTTTGAATGTGAAAGCGACAAGTGGTTCGACGCATCGTAATGTAAAGGTAATTATTAAGGTAATTAGGTAACGAAGGTAAATACTATTGACGAAGGTAAATACTATTCACAAGGGTAATTACTATTGATTGAAGGTAATTACTATCGATTGAAGAGACTCTTAGATGATGACATATGAGCCCCCATAAAATAATCAAACTTACCACAAATCATTTTTTTCATCAACACATATTTAATCTTTCAACAATTATTAATCATTTATAACTTGTCGTCTCAATTATTGATTTAATACTATAACATATTATATGATGATAATCGTGACAATAATTGAATCAATAATATAAGAGATATGATACAAAGAATTATTGAAAGTAATAATTGAGCATATTTGAGTGACTTCTCACGTAAGCATCAATAATCAATACCGTGTGCTTACTATGCAACTACGCCAGACATATTCTTTTTACTTTTACCCACGGGTAGTTCAACAGCTTTTAATGGTAACACACCTCCGCCGTTATTTTTATAAAATGTTTTTGTCGTTTTCTCAATCCGACAATAATTACATTGTGGGGTCCACCAATGATTGAGCCATTTATCGAATATTCTCTAACAAAAGAATATTCCCCACCAAACGAATATTTTATAACAACTTGCATACTTTGCAAAATTTATAAATATTACCCACAACTATAACATTATATCAAATTTATTCTATAATATTCAAAATAATATTTATAGAAAAATTCATCTTTATTTATAAAAGTGGGGTCTTACAACCTCCCTTCTTATGAAATTTTCCTCGAAATTGGGGGTACGACTGGTATGTCGAAGAGGTAAGGATACCTTGATTTCATTTCGATTCTAACTCCCAAGTCATTTTCCTCAACATCGTGGTTCCTCCACAAAACTTTGACTTGAGGTATAACCTTGGAGCGTAGAATATGTTCCTTCTTATCCAAAATTTGAACAGGAACCTCTTCATACGCCAAATCTTCCGCTATTTCGCCCCGGTTCTAACTCAATAATATGGTTCGGGTCTTTCACATATTTATGTAACATAGATATGTGAAAAGCGTTATAAACACGAGACATATTTCATGAAAAGCGAGTCTATAGCCACGATTCCTACTCGATCGAGGATTAAAATGGACCGATGAATCGAGGGTTAAGTTTTCCTCTCTTTCCAAATCTTGTAACTCCTTTCCATGGAGCAACTCTTAACAACACATGATCTCCTATATCGAATTCCACGTCCTTTCGATGAAGATCAGCATAACTCTTTTGTCGATTTTGTGAGGTTTTTATACGTTGTCGGATCGTTTGAATCTTTTCCGTAGTCATACGTACCAACTCCGGTCCCAACAACGTTGCTTCACCCACCTCATCCCAAAGATATCGGAGAAACGACACTTTCTTCCATACAACGCTCGAATGGAGCCATGCCAATACTTGCTTGATAATCGTTGTTGTAGGAAAACTCCACCAATGGTAAGAACTTGTCCCAACTCCCTTGAAATCAAGGACACGTAGTCTTAATAGATCTTCAAGAGTTTGAATAGTCCTCTCCGATCGTTCGTCCGTCTCGAGGATGATATGTCGAGCTAAATCGTAAGTCTATGCCCATAGCTTTTTGTAAACTAACCCAAAATCGTGAAGTGAATCTTGGGTCTCGATCGAAACTATGGATAATGCTGAGATACCATGCGATCTTTACAATCTCGTTTATGTACATACTGAGCAAGACGTTCAAGTGTATAAGTTTCTCGATCGGTAAGAAATGAGCGGACTTGGTCAATCTATCAACAATGACCCAAATCGCATCAATGCCTTGAGAAACCTTAGGAAGACCGTAGAATGAAATCCATGGTAATGTGCTCCCACTTCCATTCGGAATTTCAAGTGGTTGCAATGGACCTTTTGGTACTTGATGCTCCGCTTTAACTCGTTGACAAGTTAGACACCTTGAGATAAACAAGTATTATCTCTCTCTTCATATTGCTCCACCAAAATGTATTATTTAATATCACGATACATTTTGGTACTCCTGAGATGGATAACAAATGGTGTGTCATGCGCCTCCATCATGATATTATACTTTAAATCGGGTCATTAGGAACACAAAGTCCGGAGTTGACTCAAGTATTCCTTCTTCATCGATTCTTGCTTCCGCAGATAGCACCTTCTTGCACTTTTTTCCTCATACGCATCACCTCCGTGTCCAGAGCTTGAGAAGCTTTAACTTTATCGATTAAAGTCGGTTCTCTACTCAGATACTCGCTATCATCACATGCGTCCCTCGAGTCTTTAACTCTATCTCCATCCTTTGCAAGTCACACAAAATGGGCCTTGCGTTGACAATATCGCACTCGCATACTTGCATATGATTTTCTACTCAATGCGCCACCTACCACGCTCGCTTTCGGTGATGGTATTGGATGGTATGATCATAATCTTTCAACAATTCAAGCCAACGTCGTTTTGTCGCATGTTGAGTTCCTTTTGAGTGAAGAAATATTTGAGGCTTTTATGATCCGTAAAGATCTCCACTTTCTCCCCATACAAGTAATGCCTCCAAATTTTAAGTGTGAAGATAACACGGTGCCAACTCTAGATCATGAGGAGGATAATTCCTCTCATATTCTTTGAGTTGTCGCGAGGCATAGGCTATAACTTTTCCATGTTGCATAAGAACACATCCCAACCCTTTGCCCAAGCATCATTGTAGATGACAAATCCCTCCGAGCGAGGATGGTATTGTCGAGCAGTCTTTGAAATAAGTCTCCTCTTGAGTTCTTGAAAACTCTTCTCACATTCTTCGCTCCAACCCAACTTTGTATCTTTCCGAGTCGGTGAGTCGATGGAGTAGCGATTCGAGAAAATCCTTCCACGAATCTCCGATAATAACCAATTTAAACCGAGAAAGCTACGACTTTGGCCATCGATTTAGGTTGTTCCCACTTTGAATAGCTTCAATCTTTGCTTTGGGTCAACAGATATTCCATGACTTGATACCACGCGTGCCCAAGGAATGCTACTTTTGCCGTAACTCGCATTTCTTCAACTTGGCATAAAGCTTATATTCACGAAGCTTTTGGAGTGTCACCTCAAGTGTAGCTCATGATCTTCACGGCTTTTGGAATAAATAAGGATGTCATCAATAAAGACGACCACAAAGTGATCTAAATATTCCTTGAATACTCGGTTCATCATATCCATGAAGGCAAAGAGAGCATTAGTCAATCCAAAGGACATGACTAGGAATTCATAATGCCCGTCATGGGAGTTTAAAGCCGTCTTTGGAATGTCGTGATTTCTATTCTTCAATTGGTGATATCCTAACGAAGATCAATCTTTGAAAAGAATTTGGCTCCTTGCAACCGGGTCAAACAGTCATCAATACGTGGCAATGGATACCTATTTTTGATGGTGACATGATTCAACTCCGATAATCAATACAAAGTCGCATACTCCCATCTTTTCTTCTTCACGAATAGAACAGGAGCACCCCAAGGAGAAGTACTAGGGACGAATAAAGCCAATGTCTAACAATTCCTGCAGTTGGGTCTTTAACTCCGAAGTTCAATAGAGCCATTCGATATGGGCTTTGGAAATAGGTTTTGTCTTAGGGTTCAAGGTCGATACAAAATTCAATTTCATGCTCTGGGGTAGGCCGGGGAAGTTCTTCGGGAATACGTCAGAAATTTATTAACAATAGGAATATCGTTTAAAACGACGTATTTTTATTTAAATCGTGACATGAGCTAAGAAAGCTTGACATCCGCTTTTTCAATAAACGAATAGCTTTATGGCTTGAGATACCGTGATTGATTTTAATGGTTTGGTCGTTTGAATTAGCATAATAGGTTGATTAGGAATATGAAAGCTAACAACCTTACGAAAACAATCAATTTTTGCATGATAAGTAGTTAACCAATCAATCCCAGAATCACGTCAAATGCAAGTATTTTTAATGAAATAAGATCAACGGGTAATGTGAGGGTACCGATTTGAACCAAACAAGACTTATAAGCAGTGGATGTAATGAAGGTTTCTCCCAACGGAGTTTCCACAGATAAGTCAAAGTCTAATTTCTCCGAAGTCAAATTTAATCGATGAAATGCAAGTAGGAGAAATAAAAGAATGGGTAGAACGGTATCAAATAAAGTATAGACTTCATTAGAGTTTATGATAAGCTTACCCGTGATGACCTCATTCGGATTCCTTGCTCTTTGGGAGGTCACAACAAACGCCTCCCTTGACTACTGGGTTTTGAATTTTACGGGATGGCCTTTGGTGCTCCATCCTAGCTGAATTTGTCTTGAAACGCACAAAATCGAGCTAAGTGACCTTCTCTTCCACAATTATAACACGCTTTGACGATATGACCTTGATTTGGACCGATGTGTCCCTCTCTGAATTTGAAGCATATGATATGTGGTCTTTCTCCTTCCTTAACAATGGGTCTTTGGTGCCGACGTCTTTCCACCATTGTTGAATCTCCGCTTTTTGAAATGTCCATTCTTATTGTTTTTGTACGATTACCACCAAGTGGTTACCATATCCGCCTGTTGATTCCCTCCATGCTTGTTGTCACCGCCGATGACTACTCTCATTGGTATTATAATTTTGCTCTTTGTTCTCTTTTAGTTGTGTTGACTCATTATCGCGTTCCACTAATCGAGCCCTATTTACAACATCTGAATACAAAACACGGTTTATGAGAAATAAGATGTTGACGTATCTCCCGCTTCAAACCTCTTAAAAACATTCGCGCTTATTCTCTCTTCATTATCCACCGAGTGGGGACGAACCGTGATAACTCGCAAATTTTGCCTCGTATCATGCTATTAACGGTCATATTGTTTTATTCCAACTTGATAAATTCCACCTCCTTCATGTGGCGAATACTTTCGGGAAAGTATTTGTCGTTGAACGACTCTGGAACTTCTCCCAAGATATCTTCAAGACAAAGAAGTCGAGTAACGCTTTTACCGATTCCCACCAAGAATCCGCCTCTCGCAACATACATAAAGGCAAAGGGAACCTTTTGCTCCTGAGCATCCCAAGACATCAAATATCATGGTAATCTGCTTTATCCATGCTTCGCCAGAAGTGGTTTTGCTCTCCCTTAAACTCCGGGTGGTCCCTCCTTGAATTGTTTAGCGGTGACCGCCCGAGAGTTTTCCGTGTTTCCACCCCACGTTTTAGATAGAGTCGCTCTCGCTTTTCTTTGTTTGATAAATTACATAAAGCCTCTCGAACATTTGATCATTCATCATTTGGTCGGTGTTGTTGTTTGCATGAGGATTGTCGCCTTCGATGCACATTATCCTCGATTATTGATATGTGGTGAATCAACGATCGTCAAGCGCTCCATTGCTATTCTCAACATTCTCGGATGTCATTTTCAGACATCGCCACAAAACAAAAGGTTAATTGACATGTAACAAATTATCCCTATCTTGACCAACCAATAAAATAGCACATAAACTTAGGTAGGTCATACTAGCGAAGGTATTCCCCGCTCTCCCTCCTAGTAGTACTATTCTCACATCTTAGCTGAGGATCATATCCCTAAGCTCGATACTCAACCGAGACGCCCCAAAATTAGGTATACATCACCCATCTTGGGTCGCCACTTACACATGGTATGTAATTTAAATACAACTTACTAACATAACTGCCGTAGGTATGCAATACGACATAAAGCGTGAGTTTAAATACAAATATCGCTTCACTAGATATTATACAAACTCAAAAAGGAGTCCTCATTATAATTATTATCACACTATTTCACGTAATAGTGAGGACTACTAATGCTATCTTCGTGACCATCACTCGTTTCCGACTCGTCCCAATTTATATTCTCATTTTCAAGAGAACGTTGAAAGAAAGGGTGAGCTCAACTAGCCCAAAGAAGAAATATTATGACTAAGATAATGCGTAATAAATTATCAATAGTCTTCAACAATGTTAAACCGATAAAATACAATAGATAAACCGGCTTTAACTGCAGTGAATACGCAATCCATTAAAAAGTCAAGTAGAAAATAAAGTCTACTATCTTTTAGGTTTTAAAAGGTTTTCATCATCATCGTTATAATTTTGAGACTCAGCTTTAATAAATATTCCACATCATCGAATCACCCCTGCACTACGGCCAAGGATATTCTTTAGTATCACGACCACAATTATTCATGCACTACGGCCAAGAATATTTGTGTATTCATTAATGGTCATGATCATGCCAACAATCGGCCCATCAATGCACTAGGGCCATCGAGGATTTTTACCACATCATTTTGTAACATTACGCTCATGATTACACCGAATAGTCTCTCGGTCATAATCATACCAAGTCCATCTATGCACTACAAAGCCATGTAGATGACTTTAAAAAATATAAACATGAGGATGATGACAATGATATAAGAATTCAATAAAACAAGTTCAAGAATTATTTTATCCAGGAATTATTAACGTCCAAATTATCAACACGATCTTTTGTTTTGTAGAGTAAAATTCAAGAATGATCGGAAGAATATTTTCATGAAAAGATATCTGGATGAAACGCAAATATCAAGGATATTCCACTAATTTCATGGAGTATAAGTCAAAGTTTTAACCAATTGGGTATAATAAAGAATGGAATAACAAAAGAAATCACCACGCATGCGATAGAATCGCACGCATATGAGGTTATTCCAACGTAATAATAAAGAACGGAACGGTCGTGTGAAATTCACACCGCACGTGATGTTCCAATGAGAATAATAAAGATGGAACCAAATCCGGTGTAAAACACACACAGATAGGATATTCCAATGAATAATAAAAAGGCGGAACCCGTGTCCTGTAAAAAACACATGCATGAGGATGTTCCAATGGAATAATAATAAAGAGCGGAACCAGTCCGGTGTAAAACACATGCATGCAGGATGTTCCAAATGTAATAATAATAAAGACGGAAACTGTGTAGGTGTAAAACACACGAGCATGGATGTTCCAAATGAGAATAATAGAAGAATGTCACCAAGTATAGGGTAAACCACTTATACAAAGGTTATTCCAATGTAATAATAAGCAATGGAATAACAACATTCTCTTCTTCATGAATAAGAAAGAATAACACCCCTTACATTTGGTAGGAGATTGAATCTTTGCAAAGAAAGGTGTAGTAACAAAATACTCTTCTTCTTTCTCTCTTATTCTCTCTATACTTTCTCTCTATAGCTTGAATGAATTCGTGAAAATAATGAAGCCCCAGCCTCTATTTATAGAAGATTTCTAGCTTAGCACCGCCGTGTGAAAAGGCAAGTGGCTCTTGACGACTAATGATGTGAAAAGAAAAGTGGTTCGACTTTTGTAATGTGAAACGACAAGTGGTTCGACGCTTTCAGTAATGTGAAACGACAAGTGGTTCGACGTCGGTAAAGGTAATTACTATTAACGAAGGTAAATACTATCGACGAAGGTAAATACTATTCACAAGGGTAATTACTTATTGACGAAGGTAATTACTTATCGACGAAGAGACTCTTAGATGATGACATATGAGCCCCCATAAAATAATCAAACTTACCACAAATCATTTTTTCATCAACACATATTTAATCTTTCAACAATTATTAATCATTTATATAACGTCGTCTCAATTATTGATTTAATCTTTATAACATATTATATGGATGATCTCGTGACAATAATTGAATCAATAATATAAGAGATATGATGCAAAGAATTATCAGAGCAATAATTGAGCATAGGTGAGTGACTTCTCACGTAAGCATCAATAATCAATACCGTGCTACTACTATGCAACTACGCCAGACATCAGATTACTTTTACCACCGGGTAGTTCAACAGCTTTAACGGTAACACCTCGTAGTTATTTTTATAAAATGTGTTTTGTCGTTTTCTCAATCAAATAATAATTTCATTATGGGTTCCACCAATGATTGAGCCATTGTACGAATATTCCCTAACAAAAGAATATTCCCAACCAAATGAATATTTTATAACAACTTGCATACTTTGCAAAATTTATAAATATTACCCACAACTATAACATTATATCAAATTTATTCCATAATATTCAAAAATAATATTTATAGAAAAAATTCATCTTTATTTATAAAAGCTGGGGTCTTACAAATATTGTCTTCTAGAAAATATCCACACTCAAATAAGTCCTCGTTACAATTATTCAAACACTATTTTACAGAAATAGTGAGGACTGCTAAAACATCTTTCTAGAACCATCACTCCGTACCCCGACTAGTTCCTGCTATGTTCTCACCTCCTGAGAAAAATGGAACCAAAAGGAAAAGGGTGAGCTCAACTAGCCCAGTAAAAAATATTTTGACTAAGATAATATACAACAAATTATCGTTTGTGACGCCCCCAAAATTAGGTATACATCACCCATCTTGGGTCGCTTGGATACATGTGTATGTAATTCAAATACAACTTACTTAATACAACCGTATGGGTACAATACGACAAAACATAAACTGTGAGTTTGAATACAAATATTGTCTACTAGAGATTATACAAACTCAAAAGGAGTCCTCATTACAATTATTATCACACTATTTCACAGAATAGTGAGGACTACTAATGTTATCCTCTAGACCATTACTACGTTCCCCAGGCTCGACCCAAATTTATATTCTCATTTCACGAAGAGAACGGTGAAAGAAAGGGTGAGCTCAACTAGCCCAGCAAGAAATATTATGACTAAGATAATGCAGAATAAAGTTTGGCATAAAGTTTGTTTTCACGAAGCCTTTCAAGTATCAGCTTCAAATGGTGCCCATGATCTTCACGGCTTTTGGAATAGATGAGGATGTCATCAATAAAGACAACAACAAACTGATCCAAATATTCCTTGAATACACGGTTCATCATATCCATGAAAGAAAAAGAAGAGCATTAGTCAATCCAAAAGACATGACTAAGAATTCATAATGCCCGCACTCGAAGTTTCAAGGCGGTCTTTGGAATATCCTCGATTTTAATCTTTAGTCGATGATATCCGAGCGAAGATCGATCTTTGAAAAGAATTGTGCTCCTTGCAATCGGTCGAACAGTCATCAATGCGAGGTAGCGGATACCTATTCTTGATGGTGGCATGGTTTAATTCTCAGTAGTCAATACAAAGTCGCATACTCCCTCTTTCTTCTTTACGAATAAAACAGAGCACCCCAAGGAGATGTACTAGACGAATGAAACCTATGTACAACAATTCTCGTAGTTGGACTTTTAACTCCACGAAGTTCAATAGAGCCATTCGATATGGGGTTTTAGAAATGGGTTTTGTAAATTCTACCAAGGTCAATAAAGAATTCAACATCACGTTCGGGGTAGCCAGGAAGTTCTTCAGAAATACATCGAGAAAATTCTCTAACAATGTAAATATTATTCAAATCGACTTGTCTTTGTTCAAATCCATAACATGGGCTAAGAAAGCTTGAAATCGCTTTTTAATAAACGAATAGCTTTTTTGGCTTGATATGATAGTGACTAAATTTAGTGGTTTAGTTATTTGAATTGTATGACGAGTTGGTTAGGAATATGAAAACTAACAACCTTACGAAAACAATCAATTTTGGCATAATGAGTGGTTAACCAATCAATTCCTAAAATCACATCAAAAGCAAGTATCTTTAAAGAGATAAGATCAGCGAGTAATGTGATAGTGCCAACTTGGATCATGCAAGATTTATAAAGCGTAGATGTAACGAAGGTTTCACCCAACTGAGTTTCAATGAGATAAGTCAAAGTCCGATTTCTCAAGAGTCAAGTTTAAACGTTGAGCACTGGCGAGAGATAAAAGAATGGGTAGAAACCCAGATCTAGTAAGGTATAAACTTCGCAAGAGTTCAAGATTAGCTTACCCGTAATCACCTCGTTCGGGTTCCTTGCGTTTTGGCCAGTCACGACAAACGCTCTTCCAGGAACCGCTGATTTCGACTTATCCGGGACAGCCCTTGGAGTAACCATCCCCGTTGAACTTGGTTTTGTTACAGAACAATCCTGAGCTATGTGGCCTTCCTTTCCACAGTTGTAACATACCTTGGATTGTTGTGGACAGTTTGGACTGATATGTCCCTCTTTCCCGCATTTGTAACATCTAACTGGCGGTCGTTCTCCTCCCCTAGAATTTGTTGTTGGTGTTGGTGTTGGTGCTGCTGTTGATGTCTTCCCGTCATTGTTGAATCTCTTCTTTCTGAAATTTCCACTTGACTCACCTCTCCTATTATCATGGTCACGATGACCACCCGAGTGGTTACCGCCTTTGTTCGTATTTTTCCTTCCTCGTTGGTTATCATCGTTTTGATAACTGCTGTCACCGGTATGACCCTGGTTGTGGTCCCTCGGTTGAACATACTCATTATCTCACTCTAATAATTGAGCCCTGTTTATAACATCTGAATATAAAGAAAATTTATGAGATATAAGATATTACCAAATCTCGGGCTTTAGACCTCTCAGAAACATCCTCGTCATTCATTCCTCATTTTCGACCAAATGAGGTGCAAACCTGGATAACTCTGCGAACTTTGCCTCGTACTGGGACACCGTCATGTTGTTTTGTTCCAGTCTGATAAACTCCACCTCCTTCATATGACGAATACTTTCAGGAAAGTACTTGTTATTGAATAGTTTCTAAAACGCTTCCCAAGACATCTTTGAGTGCAATTTGGTGGGTACGCTTCATGAACTCTACCAAGTAGTCTACCTCACCGCATGAAACATAAAGGTGGTGAATGGAACCTACATTCCTCCGTGCATCCCAAGACATCGAATATCTTGGTAATTTTCTTGACCCACATTTACGCCATGATCGGATCCCGCTTTCCCTTAAATTCGTGGTCCCAACTCCATGATCGTTGGTTTGTGACAAGCAGCGCATTACTATCATTTCCACCGTATTTTGTGCACGAGTCTCCTAAATGCGGTTTTGCATGAACCGCAAAAAGCTCCTAAACATTCCATCATTCATCGTTTGCTCGGTAGTGTTGTTTTTAGGAGGATTATTGCCTTCTGTTGCACGTTCTCCTGGTTTGTAATTAAAGGTTGTTCCACGATCTCATACACTCCATTGTTAACGCTCGTGGCCATTCTTAACATCGCCATAAAATAAGGGTTAATTAAATAAATTAACATATCACATAATACCCTATATTATGGTGACCGACCAACAAATAAGCTTAGATAAGACACACTAGCGAAGGATTTACTCATCTCTCCCTCCTAGTTCTATTCCCGATCTCACGCCAGAGACCATATCCCTAAGCTTTGATACCAACTGTGACGCCCCCAAAATAGGTATACAACACCCATTCCGAGTCGCCAAATACATGGTACAAAAAACAAACTACAACTTCAATAATACAATTGTCGTGCAAAATACGACAACACATACTGTGAGTTTAAATACAAATATTATCTTCTAGACAATATCCACACTCAAATAAGTCCTCGTTACAATTATTCAAACACTATTTTACGAAATAAATAGTGAGGATCGCTAAAACATCTTTCTAGAACCATCACTCCGCACTCGACTAGTTCCTCTGCTTATGTTCTCACCTCCACGAGAAAAATGGAACAAAAAGGAAAAGGGTGAGCTCAACTAGCCTAGTAAAGAATATTATGACTAAGATAATATAAAACAAATTATCGTTAGTCTTCAACAGGGAAAAATCTGATAAAATATAATAGCCAACAAGTTTTAGATCAACAACTGCAATGAAACAACAATCTATTAGAAGAGTCAGTAGAGAATGAGTTCTACTATCTTCTAAGATTTAAAAGTCTATCATCAATATTTTATCCTCAGAATAACAATCAATATACATCTTTAATCAAATATTCATCTTTGCACTACAGGCCAAAGATATTCATTTGTATCACCAGTTGGTCATGTTCATCTCAACACCT
The DNA here is from genome assembly GCA_020205615.1 of Panax quinquefolius. Taxonomy (NCBI): domain Eukaryota; kingdom Viridiplantae; phylum Streptophyta; class Magnoliopsida; order Apiales; family Araliaceae; genus Panax; species Panax quinquefolius. The sequence continues at coordinate 2,826,911 of CM035165.1, forward strand.
GTTCATCTTTGCACTACGGGCCAAAGATATTCATCAGTTAATCATTTATCTTTGCACTACTTCTGGTAGAAGATATTTAGTAATATCATCATTTAGGGTGAGGATGATGAAAAATATTTTAAAGAAAACGAATCCAGTGAAACGGAAGGACAAATAGTAGGTGTAAGACCCCGAATTTTATGAAATAAAAGTATTCAATTTATCTTATAATTACTATTAGGTAAATGGTTAAATTGATAAAAGTTAAAGTTAAGGGTGATATATGAATTTTTTTCAAAATACACAGTGGTTATAAAATATTCATTGTTGTTTGGGAATATTCGTTTGGTCGTGGAATATTCTTTCGCGTCGGGGAATATTCGTATTAACAGCAAGACAAATGACCATTTATGGGCTCCATAATGTAATAAGCGTCGGATGAAGAAAACGCATACAAAATTATATTTTTATAAATAACTACAGTAGTTATTCACGAATGCTAACACTGTTGGAATACCCGGTGGTTAAAATACGATGTCAGGCGTACAAAGCGTTATTATGCAGTACGGTATTACATGTATTGTTGAATTATTGATTACGACATAAGAACGCACTACTCAATAATTATTACGGTGAATTCTTTATTCAATATTTTATTTTATTGATTCAATAATTCTTTGCGTTGATATTTTATATTATTGTTGTTTCAATAATTGTCACTGCACAGTATTTCCAATTATCAGATCAATAATTCATATTATTTGTAAGGCCCCGAATTTTATGAAATAAAAGTTCAATTTTTCTTATAATTACTATTCAAGTAAATGGTTAAATTGATAAAAGTTAAAGTTAAGGGTGATATATATAATTTTTTCAAAATAAGCAAAGTGGTTATAAAATATTCATTATTGTTGGAGAATATTCGTTTGGTCGTGGAATATTCTTTACGTAGGGAATATTCAAATGACGGCGCATAAATGCCCATTTGTGGGCCCCATAATGAATAGCTGTCGAATGAAGAAAGCGACAAAAGGGAGTTTTTATAAATAACGGACGTAATTATTACTGAATTAACATCGTTGGAATGCCGGTGGATAAAGTAAAAATAATCTGGCGTTGTTGCAAAGAGATTACCTTACGGTATTGCAAGATTTTTGAATTATTGATTCTTACGTAAGAAGGCACTACTTAATAATTATTACGATAATTCTTTGTTCAATATTTTATTTTATTGATTCAATAATTCTTTGCGTTGATATTTTATATTATTTGTTGTTTTAATAATTGTCACTACTAGATTATTTTCCATTATCGAAGCAATAATTCATATTATCTGAATAATATTATTAGAAAACATTATTGGCAATGTCTAGAAAGTTCTGTCTAAGGAGAGGTTTGGTCACCTAATTACGCGCCAGTAAGGAGAAATCTTTATGGAAAGCCCCTCTTTCACAAGGAACTGCCTGGTTGTCAATATTGTGATTCTGTAATATTATTTGTGAATAATTAATTATTGATTCATATGATGAGGAAAATATTGATTTTATGTGGATATAGATGGAAAAAAATTTTAATATGACAATTGTTGAAAATTAATATTTTATCTTTTTCTGATAAAATAATTCATTTAAATATATTATTTTAATAATATATTAACGGTGATATTTTTTACAATGAATGTGGGATATATGAGTATATGAGAAGGAAGAGTATTTTTGTGACATTAAATGATTAACACATGTTTTGTGTGTCGGTGGACCCCATTTCTTGACTGAAATTTGATTATAGCCTGTAAAATTGTCCGTTTATGGATTTCGGTCAATTTTTGTTTGGAATTTGGAAAAACTTTATTCTGAAAAGTTGTAGAGAATTGAATTTTCTATAAAAAGTTGCGACATTCAGATTTTCTGATAAAATGGCTATTTATTATGAATTATTGAAGTTCCGAAGCTCCGAAATAATTGATTTTTGGAAGTTTAAAATAATTTAAATAAGAAAAACGTTTTTTAAATGTTTGTGGGCATCTTTAACATGTGTTGATGGCTGAGATCAGATTGTCTAGATGGGCGTAGAGAATTTATTAAATATATATTAATATTATATTAAATTTTCTACTTTGGTGTTCTAAGCATTTTCCTATAAATAGGGTGCTTAGGTTAGAATTGAAAATCACACCAGAAACTGAAGTTTTCTCTCTATTTCTCTCTCTATATTATCGAGTGTATTCTTGTGAGTATTTTGATATCTTGAGTGTTGCTATACGGTGCAAGTTCGTTCAGCGTTATTCTAGTTAGAAGTACTGCTCTTTTGAGGTAAGGGATAGTAAGGGATTTTTAAGGGTGATTATGTTTTTCAGTTTTGTATTTTTTCGGACCTTCAAAAATTCTGAAAAAATTTGAAATGATATTTTGATGAGTTTTGTAGATTGTGTCCAAAAATGGCGATTTTTGGATGTATAGATTAGGAGTTATGGATTTTATGAGAAAAGACTATTTTAAAAGTAACTATTTATAACTCCTTGTGATTAACTCCAAAATTGATGAAATTTGTATTGGGAGTACATTTATATAATATCAGTATACCGTATTAATTTCAGAATTTTTGGACAAAAGTACAATTTATGATAAATGTTTAAATATTAGATTGGTTGGCCGTATGAAAAATAGTAAATGAATTTTAAAATTCTAAGAAAAATATATATTCAATATGGGACTATATTCTTCTAAATCCCGAAAATAAATATTTTGGGGCCGATTTGGTATTTTTCATGAAAATGTTCTAGTTATGAGTAAATGAATTAAATATGTTATGTGAAGTAAGAAAATTGGAAAATATGATTTATTGTCTTGAGAATCATATATGAGGTATATCTGATTTTTTAATGAGGGTTTTGGTTAATGATGATGAAATCTTATGAGTTTGGCATTTTTAGATGATTAAATGCATTAATTATTAAAGTGTAAATAATTGGATTAAATTATTTATAAGTTTAAGAAATGATTAAAATATTGTTGTAATATTAATAATATTAGATTATGAGATTTCTAAGTGATTTATAACATTTGGATTAAGGTGTTATAAATATGGATATGAATTTTATTATGAAACATTATCTTTTTCGTGTTGAGGTTCTTAAGCACGATATATCAAGTCTTATATGTGGCGCCCCCAAAATAGGTATACACAACACCCATTACGAGTCGCCAAATACATGGTACAAAAAAGCAAACTACAACTTCAATAATCTGAAATGTCGTGTGAAATCGACAATATATCTTGTGAGTTTAAATATAATATTGTCTTACAGACAATATCCACATGCAAATAAATCCCCATCATAATTATTGATTCATTATTTTACAAAAATGGTGAGGACTACTAAACAACTCTCTAGAACCTTCATTCCATACCCGACTAGTACTCCATTACATTCTCGCCTCACGAGAAGAAAAATGGAACAACAACAGGAAAAGGGTGAGCTCAACTAGCCCGATAAAGAATATTATGACTAAGATAATATACAACAAATTATCGTTAGTCTTCAACGAGGGGAAAAATCGATAGAATACTGATGAATGACAAGTTTCGGATCAATATTATTGGTGAAATAATAATTCATAGAAGAGTTACGTAGAGAATGAAATCTACTATAATCTATGAATTTAACGATCCATCATCAATATTTTATCCTGTAACATCAATCGATATACATACGGAATCAAATATTCATCTTTTACTTCTGAGCCAAAGATATTCATCGATTAGTCGTATTCATTTAAACACTGTTCATCTTTTTACTTTCTGAAGCCAAAGATATTAATCAATCGGTCGTATTTCATCATCTCAACACTGTTCATCTTTGCTTTACTGGGCCAAAGATATTCTTGAGAAATCATTCATCTTTGCCTTACTGGCCGAAGATATTCAATAATATCATCATTTAAGGCGAGGATGATGAAAATATTTTAAAAAAGCGAATCCGGTGAAACAAAATGACAAGGATTAAGAATTAAGGATTAAATACTTGGTTTTATCACGCCCAAAAATACCTCAAAAATAATCATAGTGGTGTAAAATTCAAGAATGATCAAAACATGGATCTGATCGAGTTAGTATCCGAATAGATATTTTAGACGAAAAGAAGAAATTTTATTTTTGATTGAATAGTGTCAGGTATCGTGAATAGTCTTAGTATCGTGAATATAGTATCGTGAATAGTATCGTGAATAGTAACTCAGACACCAAAAGATAGAAATTCCACAAAAACATCTTCACGCTTCATGAATAGTACTCGTGAATAGTAACTCGTGAATAGTAACTTCGTGAATAGTAACTTCGTGAATAGTAACTCGTGAATAGTAACTCATGAATAGTAACCCAGAGCATGAAAAAGTTCCAAATTTGATAAAAACTTGGATCAACATTTGACATAATGATATTGAAGAAATAATATCATTTGAGAAAAAATAATATCCCTTACCTCGAAAGATCGGTCTTACAAATTGAAACAGGATATAGGCTATGACTTGGACTTGCACCTTAGTATAGCAATACTCAAAGTATACTCAAAAAAATACTCACAAGAATACGCTCGATAATATAGAGAGAAAACTTGATTTACGGTGTGATTTTCAATTCTAACCTAAGCACCTATTTATAGGAAATTGCTTAGAACACAAAAGCGAGAAAATTTAATAAATATATATATATATATATATATATATATATCAAATTCATCACGCCAACCTTAGAATTCAGATCCTAGCATTCCCACATGCCACCTTCTAGAAAAGAAATGATAAAAAACGTTTTCATAAAATAAATAATTAAAACTTACAAAAATTAATTATTTTTGAACTTGAACTTCAATAATTCATAATAAATAGCCCTTTCATCAGAAAATTCGAATCTCGCGAGTTTTTATAGGAAATTCAATTCTCTACAACTTTGCAGAAGAAAGTTTTCCAAATTCCAATAGAAATTGACCGAAATCCACAAGCGGGCGATTTTACATTTATAATCAAATTTCGATTCGATAAATGGGGTCCGCAGACATGTTTAACATGTTTTAAACATTTATTGCAACAAAAATACTCTTCCTCCTCGTATACTCATATATCCCACATTCGTTGTAAAAATATCACCATAGTTAATATATTATTAAAATAATATATTTAAATGAATTATTTTATCGAGAAAAAGATAAAATATTAATTTTCAACAATTGTCATTTAAAAATTTTCTCCATCTATATCCACATAAAATTAATATTTTCCTCATCATATAAATCAATAATTAATTATTCACAAATAATATTATGAGAATCACAATATTGATGACGAGGCGGGTTCAGGAAGAGGGGCTTTCGATAAGAATTTCTTCTTCTTTGGGCATGATTAGGTGACCAAACCTCTCCTTAAAGCGAACTTTCTAGACATTGCCAATAATGTTATCTAATAATATTATTAGGATAATATGAATTATTAGCCGATAATGAAAGATCTTGTGTAATGTGATTATTGAAACAACAATGATATAAAATATCAAGCGCTTCAATTATTAACTCGATAAAATCTTTGAGCGAGTAATTACTGTAACCATTATTGAGTAGTAGTGCCTTCTTACGTAAGAATCAATAATTGGTGCAATCTGGAAGTGTCTCTTCTTGTTGACAGCAGCGTATTAGTGTGTTTTAACCCATAAGGGTATTCAATGATATTACTTGGTAACAACTACTGTAGTTATTTAAAAACAACTTATATTTGTCGTTTTCTTCATCAATCACTTTCCAGTTATGGGGCCCACACACATGCATTTGCTTGCAGTAAATGCGAATATTCCCAGAACCGATACGAATATTCCACGACCAAACGAATATTCCCAAACGATAATGAATATTTTATAACCACTTGCTTAATTTGAAATATTTGCATATTTAACCCTTAACTATCCACATTAATCAAATCAACCCTTACTATTTCAAAATAATAAATAAAGGAAATTCCTTTTTATTTAAAAATTTGAGGTCTTACAACCTCCCTCCTTATGAAATTTCGTCCTCGAAATTGGCGTCACGATACACAGTGTTTGAAAAGGTGAGGATACCTCGCTTTCATTTCCGTTTCCAACACCCGGTCATTTCCTCTATAAGCATGATTCCTCCACAAAACTTTAACTTGTGGTATAACCTTTCTTGGCGTAGGGACATGCTCCTTCTATCCAAAATCTTGGCGGTACCTCCTCATACGTTAAGTCTTGACTATCTAAATCGGTTCTAACTTCGATAGCGTGGTTGGGTCTTTCACATATTTCTGAAATGCGGATATATGAAACACATTATGAACACGAGACATACTCGGAGGTAACGTAAGTCTATAGGCTACATTTCCTACTCGGTCGAGAATTTGAAATGGACCAGATAAATCGTGGATTGAGCTTTCCTCTCTTCCCAAATCTTGTAACTCCCTTCCATGGAGCAACTTCATGACAATACATGATCCCTACATTAAATTCCCGTCCTTTCGATGAAGATCCGCATAACTCTTTTTGTCGATCTTGTCTTGGTTTGTATCGTTGTCGAATCATTTGGAATCATTAGTCATACGTCTAACTTCGGGTCCCAACAATGTTGCTTCACCCACCTCATCCCAACATATTGGAGAAGCGACATTTTCGTCCATATAATGCTTGAATGGAACCATGCCTATATTTGTTTAATAACTATTGTTGTATGAGAATTCCACCGATGGCAAGTACTTATCCTAACTTCCTTTGAAATCTAGGACCACGAGTTTTAATATATCTTGAGAGTTTGAGTAGTCCTTTACGATTGCCCATCGGTTTTGAGGATGGTATGCCAAGCCGAATCGTAAATTCGTGCCCATAGCTTTTTCTAACCCAAAATCATGAAGTGAATCTTGGGTCACGATCTAAAACTATGGATCTTGGCATGCCATACTGATCTCACAATCTCATTTACGTACATATCGAGAAAGGCGTTCAAGGAATAAGTCTCTCGTATCGGTAAGAAATAAGCGGAACTTGGTTAATCTATCAACAATAACCCAAATAGCATTGATGCCTTGAGAAACCAGCGGGAAGATTAGTAATGAAATCCATAGTAATGTGTTCCCACTTCCATTTCAGGAATCTCAAGTGGTTGCTGACGGACCCTTAGGTACAAGATGCTCGCCTTTACACGTTGTGAGTTAAACACATCGAGATAAACTTTGCAATCTCTCTCTTCATATTGTTCCACCAAAATGTATGTCGAAGATCACGATACATTTAGTACTTCGAGGATGGATTGCAAATGGCGTATTGTGTGCCTCCATCGTAATCTTGTACTTCAAAATCAGTCGTTAGGAACCACAAAGTCTAGAGTGGACTCGAAGTATTCCTTCTTCATCGATTCTCGCTTAGGAATAGCTCCTTCTTGTACTTTCTTCTTCATACGCATCGACTCAAGGGTGGTGGCTTGCAAGCGACCTTAACTTTTTCTATTAAAGTTGGCTCTGTCGTATACTTGACATCATCCTTTTCGTTCGCATATGATCTTCTACTAATCGCGCGTCAATTTACCACGTTCGCTTTTCGGGATGGCATGATCGAGAACATGTCTTTGAAATGAGTCTCCTCTTGAGTTCTTGAAGCTCTTCCCACATTCCTTGCTCCATTCGAATTTTGTATCTCTCTGAGTCAATTTGCGTTAATGGAATAGCGATTCGAGAATATCCTTCAACGAATCTCGATAATAACCAACTAAGCCTAGAAAGCTCGTCTTTCGATAAGCGACTTAGGTTGCTCTCAAGCTGTGACTCATATCCCAATCTTGGATAGACGTCACAATGACACCTATCGATTTACTATCATACGAATATGGCGTCCCTACGGAGAGTGCGGCAGGTGAATTCCACAAAGGAAGTCCGCGAAGATAAAGGCTCGGTACCAAATTCTATAGTTGAATTTTAACTCACGAAGTTGATAGGAGCCATTCGATATGAGATTTTAGAAATGAGTTTTGTCTAGGGTTCAAAGTCGATACAAAATTTAATATCGAGCTTTGGGAGTAAGCGAGAAATTCTTGAAATCGTCGGGAAAAATCAATAACAACAAGAATATTATTCAAATCGGCGTGTCTTTATTCAAATCCATAACATGGATTAAGAAAACTTGACATCCGTAATAAGCGAATGACTTCATAGCTTGATATGAAAATGTTTGACTACTGATGGTTTGATTGCTTGAATTGAATAACGAGTTGCTTAGGAATATGAAAACTAATGACCTTACGAAAGTAATTAATTTTGGCATGATGAGTAGTTAACCTTAAAATCACATCAAAAGCAAATATCTCTATAGAAATAAGGTTAACGGTAATGTGATAGTGCCGACTTGAATCAAGCAAGATTTTTTAAACAACGGATGTAATGAAAGTTTCTCTAATGGAGTCTCCATAAATAGGTCAAAGTCTAATTTCTCCGTAGTCGAGTTCAAGCGTTGGCGCAAGTAAGAGAGATAAAAGAATGGGTAGAACCAATATCTAGTAAGGTATAAACTTACTTGAGAATTTATAATTAACTAACGTGCTAACCGTTCGGGTTCCTCGCATTTTGATGAAGTCACGACAAAGCGCTCTTCCAGAACCGTTGACTTTGACTTTTACGGGACATCCTTTTGAGTCACCATTCTCATTTGAACTGGGTTTCGATATCGTCTGATCTCGGCGATATGTCCTTCTTTTCCACAATTATAGCATACCTTAAAGCTGTTGTGGGCGGTTTGGTGATATGTCCTCTTTTCGCATTTGTAATATATAATGGGTGGTCGTTCTCCTCCTTAAAACTAGTTGATCTTTTGGTGGCGTCTTCACATGGTCGTTGTTGAATCTCCTCTTTTAAAATCTCCTCCCAGGCTCGCTTCTTCTATTTTCATGGCCACGATTACCACGAGTGGTTACCGCCTTTAATACGTATTCTTCTTTCTCATTTGGTTATCGTTATTACGATGATTGCTATCTTCTTGATGATGATCTGGTTATGGTCCCTCGGTTGAGCGTACTCGTTATCTCGCTCTAACAATGAGCCACATTGACAACATCCGAATAGAGAGAAAATTTATGAGAAATGAGATCTTGGCGTATGTCGGGTTTCAAACCTCTAAGAAACATCCGCGTCATCGTTCCTCATTCTCCACCAAATGAGGTGAAAACTGGATAACTCATGAACCGCCTCGTCTTTGGGACACCGTCGTGTTATTACCTTTCTAGTCTAATAAACTCCACTTCCTTCGTATAGCCCGAATACTTTCGGGGAAGTACTTGTCATTGAGGCATTTGAAAGCGTCTCCCATGACATCTTTGAGTGCGCAATTTGGATGGAGTGCGCTTCCTGATCCCACCGATGTCTGCCTCGCATCACGGAACATAAAGGTGGCGAATGGAACTTTCTGTTCCTCCGTGCATCCCAAGACATCGAATATCTTGGTAATTTGTTTGACCCACGCTCACTTAATCGGATCCGGCTTTCCCAGTGCGGTGGTCCCTGACTCTTTGAAGCTGCTTGCATTTGTGACCACTCGTGAATTGCTATCATTTCCTCCTCTGTATTTTGAACACGAGTCTCCTCGTCGATTTTGCATGAGCTGCAAAAAGCTTTAAACATCCCTCGTTCATCATCGCTTTCGGTGGTGTTGTTCACGGGAGGAACATTGCCGACTGTTGCACGTTCTCCTCGTTGGTAAAGTACGAGGCATCTCCACGGTCTCATTTACTCCTTTGTTAATATTCTCATTCGACATTCTCAAATCTTGTCATAAAACAAGGGTTAATTAAAGAAATCGATATATCACATAATATCCTATATCTTGACCGACTAACAAATAAGCTTAGGTAGGACACTTTAGCGAAGGATTTACTCGTCTCTCCCTCCTAGTTCTATTCCCGATCTCATGGGAGATCATATCCCTAAGCTCGATACCATTGTGGCGCCCCCAAAATAGGTATACACTGACACCCATTACGAGTCGCCAAATACATGGTACAAAAAGCAAACTGACTTGATAATACAAATGTCGTGTGAAATACGACAATATATCTTTGTGAGTTTAAATATAATATTGTCTTACAGACAATATCCACATGCAAATAAATCCCCATCATAATTATTGATTCATTATTTTACAAAATGGTGAGGACTACTAAACAACTCTCTCTAGAACCTTCATTCCATACCCCGAGCTAGTACTCATTTACATTCTCGCCTCACGAGAAGAAAAAATGGAACAACAAGGAAAAGGGTGAGCTCAACTAGCCCGATAAAGAATATTATGACTAAGATAATATCAACAAATTATCGTTAGTCTTGACGAGGAAAAATCGATAGAATCTGATAAATGACAAGTTTTGGATCAATATTAGCGTGTGAAATAATAATTCATAGTAAGAGTTACGTAGAGAATGAAATCTACTATAATCTATGAATTTAACGGTCCATCATCAATATTTTATCCACGTAACATCAATCGATATACATACGGAATCAAATATTCATCTTTGCACTCTGGGCGAAGATATTCATCGATTAGTCGTATTCATTTAAACACTGTTCATCTTTGCACTCTGGGCCGAAGATATTAATCAATCGGTCGTATTCATCTCGACTTTTGTTCATCTTTGCACTACAGCCAAAGATATTCTTGAAATCATTCATCTTTGCACTACGGGCCGAAGATATTCAATAATATCATCATTTAAGGCGAGGATGATGAAAATATTTTTAAAGAAAGCGAATCCGGTGAAACAAAATGTGAGGATTAAGAATTAAGGATTCGTACTTGGTTTTATCACGCCCAAAAATACCTCAAAAATAATCATAGTGGTGTAAAATTCGAGAATGATCAAAACATGGATCTGATCGAGTTAGTATCCGAATAGATATTTTGGACAAAAAAAGAAGAATTTTATTTTTCGATTGAATAATTGAGTATCGTGAATAGTCATAGTATCGTGAATAGTCTTAGATATCGTGAATAGTAACTCAGACACACAAAAGATAGAAATTCCACAAAAACATCTTCACGCTTCATGAATAGTACTTCGTGAATAGTAACTTCGTGAATAGTAACTTCGTGAATAGTAACTTTCGTGAATAGTAACTCGTGAATAGTAACCATGAATAGTAACCCAGAGCATGAAAAAGTTCCAAATTTGATAAAAACTTGGATCAACATTTTTGATTATAATGATATTGAAGAAATAATATCATTCTGAAGAAAATAATATCCACTTACCTCGAAAGATCGGTCTTAATTTGAAACAGGATATAATGAGGCTATGACTTGGACTTGCCAGTAGTATAGCAATACTCAAAGTATACTCAAAATACTCACAAGAATAAACTCGATAATATAGAGAGAAAACTTGAGTTTACGGTGTGATTTTCAATTCTAACCTAAGCACCTATTTATAGGAAATTGCTTAGAACACCAAAGCGAGAAAATTTAATAAATATATATATATATATATATATATATATCAAATTCATACGCCAACCTTAGAATTCAGATCCTAGCATTTCCCACATGCCACCTTCTAAAAAGAAATGATAAAAAACGTTTTTCATAAAATAAATAATTAAAACTTACAAAAATTAATTATTTGAGACTTGAACTTCAATAATTCATAATAAATAGCCTTTTCATCAGAAAATTCGAATCTCGAGTTTTTATAGGAAATTCAATTCTCTACAACTTTGCAGAAGAAAGTTTTCCAAATTCCAAATAGAAATTGACCGAAATCCACAAGCGGGCAATTTTACATTTATAATCAAATTTCGATCGATAAATGGGGTCCACCAGACATGTTTAACATGTTTTAAACATTTATTGCAACAAAAATACTCTTCCTCCTCGTATACTCATATATCCCACATTCGTTGTAAAAATATCATAGATTAATATATTATTAAAATAATATATTTAAATGAATTATTTTATCGAGAAAAAGATAAAATATTAATTTTCAACAATTGTCATTTTAAAAATTTTCTCCATCTATATCCACATAAAATTAATATTTTCCTCATCATATAAATCAATAATTAATTATTCACAAATAATATTACGAGAATCACAATATTGATGACGAGGCGGTTCTCAGGAAGAGGGCTTTCGATAAGAATTTCTTCTTCTTGGTAGCTTGATTAGGTGACCAAACCTCTCCTTAAGCAGAACTTTCTAGACATTGCCAATAATGTTATCTAATAATATTATTGAGATAATATGAATTATTTAGCCGATAATGAAGAAGATTTGTGTAATGACAATTATTGAAACACAACAATATAAAATATCAGCGCATGACAATTATTAACTTCGATAAAATCTTTGAGCGATAATTACGTAACCATTATTGAGTAGTGCCTTCTCTACGTAAGAATCAATAATTGGTGCAATACCGAAAGTCTTCTTGTTCAACAAAGCAGCGTATTAGTGTGTTTTAACCACAAGGGTATTCAGCGGTATATACTTGGTAACAACTTCTGTAGTTATTTAAAAATAACTTATATTTGTCGTTTTCTTCATCCAATCACTTTCCATTATGGGGCCCACACATGGCATTTGCTTGTAGTAAATACGAATATTCCAAAATGATACGAATATTCCACGACCAAACGAATATTCCCAAAGCGATAATGAATATTTTATAACCACTTGCTTAATTTGAAATATTTGCATATTTAACCCTTAACTATCCACATTAATCAAATCAACCCTTACTATTTCAAAATAATAAATAAAGGAAATTCCTTTTTATTTAAAAATTTCGGGGTCTTACACTATGTACAAATACGGGGTACTATTCATGACAAATTGGTTTCTTCTCTGACCAAATTATCGTTAATTTATGAATCTTACTTTTGAAATTAAAACCATATTTTAATTATATTATTTTTATATAACATTCTTATAACCCTAATGATGATATTTCTCTTTGACTTGAGTGTAAAGATGGGTAGATTATTGGTATGATCGTGACTATAGGTTCTCTTTCGCAAAAGTTGAATTGTTGAATCGGTATGATCATGACCATTGAATTTACAATTGAATATTTTTAGCTTAAGTGCAAAGGTGAATTGATCAACATGGTTATAATTATTGTTATATAACTTCGAAATGATTATGTATTTCTTTGATATATGAATATCTTTAGCTTTGTAGTGAAAAGATGAATTATTGATGAATATCTTTGCCCGTAGTGCAAAGATGACTGTTGTTGAATATCTTTAGCTTCGTGAGTGCAAAGATGACTTGTTGTTGAATATCTTTGGCATGTAGTGCAAAGATGAAGCTGTTGATGAATATCTTTGGTAGTGGTGCAAAGATGAATTTATTAGTATGATTATGAGCGAGGCTGTGATTTGGTATAACCATGATCTTTGATGTTTCGAGGTAAAGAGGCGGTGATGAAATATCTTCGTCCCGGATAAGAAAAGGAATTTAGAACTACAATTATGATTATGAGTTATACATGTGATTGTGGATGATGAATTGTTGATTAATGTTACGAGGATAAAACATTGTTGGTGGACTTTTAACATGGAGAAGATAATAGATTTTATGGTCTATTTGACTCTTCTAATGGATTCGCTTCATTCACCGCAACTATGGTTGAAAAGTTTTATCATCTACCATATGTTCTAAATCTACGATTTATTCTCGATGAAGACTATTGATAATTTATTTATCTTTAGTCATAATATTCTTCTTGAGCTAGTTGTGCTCACCCTTTTGTTTCACAATTTCTTTCAGGTAATAAAAGTGTAGCTGGGTCGAGCGGGGGATAGCGAGGGAATAGAATGGTGGTCTATAGATGTTAAGGGTGAGATGAATTTAACTTGGAAGGGTGTTTTGCCACTATCATACAAGATGTCTAATGACATACAACCTCGTGTCATCATAAGACATGATTGTGTTCATCCACTTGCTGAGTATATTTACAAGCACTACCTATATAATCTTGGTGTTTGTTTGGAGTATAATACCCAATTAGAGACGGTGGAGATAATGATATGTCAAGAGAAGACTCACCATTGGGAAGAATATGATAGTAATCTTCTCGCTTTTCTTTTGGGGTCTATTAGGGTCAACCAAGGATAATTTCGTGGCCATATGATATCTACCATAACCTAAAAGCATTCCTCCCAGTATACGAAGGTTTCTTGAGCACTTCCCAAAGATTCTAATTTCTAAATTAGTTTTTGACTATACCTTTATGTAAGGTGTCATTGTGACGTACTTCTGCTTGGTATATATTTGTATCCAAACTCACAGCATATGTGTTGTTGTATTTTGTACGAAAATTATTGTAATAAAGTTGTAGTTGTTTTTCGTACCATATATTTGGCGACTCAAAATGGGTTGGATGGAATGGACCTATTTTGGGGTCGTTACATTATTTGAATAATATTATTAGATAGCATTATTGGCAATGTCTAGAAAGTTCTGTCAAGGAGAGGTTTGGTCACCTAATTGCGCGCCAGTAAGGAAAAATTCTTATTGGAAAGCCCCTCTTTCTCAGGAAGCTGCACTGGTTGTCATTGTTGTGATTCTCGTAATATTATTTGTGAATAATTAATTATTGATTTATATGATAAGGAAATATTTATTTGATGTGGATATAAATGATGGATTTATTTATGTGGTTATAAATGAAGGAATTAATGTTGAGGTATTTTATCAGTATTTTTGTTGGAATGAAGGTATTAAAAATTAAACCAGTGTTTTCGAGATATATTGCGTGAGTTATAATTTTTAATCCGACTATTGGATAGTTGTAATTTTTGGATATGTTATACATATATAAGTTGAGTATATGTCCACAAATTTTGAACCATTAAAAATGAACGTATGATTTGTTATGAATTTTAAGAGGTGAATGGTTCAGAAATTGTTGAAGTATCCGAATTTAGCATTTTGGTGGAAAATTCTAGAATTGAGTAGGCCCCACTTGTGGTTGGTGAAGAAATGTGCTGAATTTTATTTCAAATGTGGTGGGTGGGAATAGTAGCGAGAAAGGAAAGCCATCAAAGTTGCTTGGTCAAGTTTGCTAAAATTTTCCTATAAATAGAGGGCTAAGTTAGAATTGAAAATCACACCAGAAACATAAGCTTTCTCTCTTTTTCTCTCTAGATTATTGAGTGTATTTTGTGAGTATTTAGATACTTGGTGAGTTGATATTCATCAGTGCAAGTTTCCTTCAATAATATATCCAGATATCCAATCGGTAAGTCTTCGCTTTCTTTTGAGGTAAAGGATAGTAAAGAATTTTAAGGTATTGTAAGGAATGTTATTTTCTTCATAATGATGTTATTCTTTTAATATCATTATACTGCAATATTGGTATGGATTTTATTGTGGAATTTCTACCTTTTTGTGTCGAGGTTACTATTCACGTATATGGTACTATTCCCGTATACGGTACTATTCACGTATACGGCACTATTTATGTATGTGGCACTATTTATGTATATAAAATTATTTACGTATACGGTACTATATACAAATACGGAGTACTATTCATGAGTTACTATTCACGAGTTACTATTCACGGGTACTATTCACAATAAATTTGGTTTCTTTTTCTGACCAAATTATCGTTGATTTATGAATCTTACTCTTGAAATTAAATCCATGTTTTGATGTTATTATAACATTTTTATAATCTTGGTGAAGAAATTTATCTTTGACTTGAGTGTAAAGATGGGTAGATTATTGGTATAATCATGACTATGGGTTCTCTTTGGCCAGTAGTGCAAAGATGAATTGTGACTAGTATGATCATGACCATTGAATTTATAATTGAATATTTTTAGCTTAAGTGCAAAGGTGAATTGATCAACATGGTTATAATTATGGTTTATATAGATTTTGAAATGATTATATATTTATTTGAGATATGAATATCTTTAGCCTGTAGTGCAAAGATGATCTGTTGTTGAATATCTTTGGCCCTTAATGCAAAGATGACCTGTTGTTGAATATCTTTGGCCTGTAGTACAAAGATGAACTGTTGACAAATATCTTTGGCCCGTAGTGCAAAGATGAATTTATTAGTATGATTATGAACAGGAACTGTGATTTGGTATAACCATGATCTTTGATGTCTCAGGTAAAGACAGGTGATGAAAATTATCTTCGTCTTGGATGCGAAGAGGAATTTGGAATTACAATTATGATTATGAGTTATTCATAAAATTGTGGAAAGGAAATGTTGATTGATGTTACAGGGATAAAACATTGTTGGTGAACTTTTAACATGGAGAAGATAATAGACTGTATTGTCTATTTGACTCTTCTAATGGATTGCTCGTTCCGCTGCAACTATGGTTGAAATTTTTATCATCTACCATATGTTCTAAATCTTTGATTTGTTATTGGTGAAGGCTATTGATAATTTAATTATCTTTTGTCATGATATTCTTTACTGAGCTAGTTGTGCTCACCCTTTTGCTTCACAATTCCTTTCAGGTAATAAAAGTGTAGCTGGGTCAAGCGGGGGTAACAAGGGAATAGAACGGTGGTCTCTAGCTGTGGAGTTCTCCCTAAACAGTATAGACAAGTGTGTTGTATACATCTTTTAGTAGTTATATTTGGTGAATCATATAGGGAGAGGCGAACCCAACGTTGGAAGGGTATTTTGCCACTATCATACAAGATGTCTAAAGACATACAACCTCGTGTCATCATAAGACAGGGTTGTGCACATCCACTTACTGAGTATATCTACACACACTACCTATATGATCTTGGTGTTTGTTTGAAGTATAATTCTCAATTGGAGACAACGGAGATATTTATATGTCAAGAGAAGACTCACCATTGGGAAGAATATGATAGTAACCTTCTCGTTTTTCTTTGGGGTCTATTGGGTCAACCAAGGATAATTCTGTGGCCATATGATATCTATCATAACCTAGAAGCATGGCCTCCCATGTACGAAGGTTTCCTTGAGCACTTCCCAAAGATTCTAATTTTTAAAACAGTTTTTGACTATACCTTTATGTAAGGTGTCATTGTAACGTGCTATCCAAGGTTGGGATGAGAGTCACAGTTGGTATATATATTTGTATCCAAACTCACAGTATATGGGTTGTTGTATTTTGCACGAAAATTGTTGTAATAAAGTTGTAGTTGTTTTCTGTACCATGTATTTGGCGACTCAAAATGGGTTGGATGGAATTGACCTATTTTGGGGTTGTCACATTTAGTATCAGAGCTTAGGGATATGATCTCTGGCGGAGATTGGGGAATAGAACTAGGAGGGGAGAGATGAGTAAATCCTTCGCTAATGTGTCCTACCTAAGCTTATTTGTTGGTTAGTCATAATATCGAGATATTATGTGATATGTTAATTTGTTTAAATTAACCCTTGTTTTATGGCAGTATTTTAGAATGGCTGCTGAGAATGTTAACAATGGAGTGAATGAGACCGTGGGGATACCTCTAATCACCAACTAGGATAATGTGATATCAGGCGAAGAAGGAATTAGAGAAATCCATGTGGTGAGTGAAGAATTGATAGTTGCACCCGAGATAGTCGCAGAGGTAACATCTGAGAGTGAGGAAGAAGAGGTACCTGAGGAGAGTTTATTAGAGGTATTATATGATCAAAATGTAGAATTTCAAAATCATATTCACGAGTTAGAAGAGCAAGCTGAAGAACGACATGCGGTCGTGGAACAAAAGGATGCAACAATTCAAACTTGTGTTACCCGATATGTGATGCTTGAACAGAAGCATTCTTTGGCAAAGTATAAGATGATAAAGATGGAATCTGAGCTGAAATAAGAAAAAACTAAACGAGTAAGAATGAGTGATGCATGGGTAAAAGCCACACGACACGTGGATATTGTGGAAAGAGATATCTGATCTAAGAAGGCTAAAATAGATGACATGAATTTCTCTTTTTGGAAAGCAATTGGGAGAACCCAACATCGAGTTTGAATTACCCTGTACAGAGCGGTCAACCTGAATTTCATATGGATCGAAGATTGATGATTCAAATCATGAATTAGGAGTATGACGAGGCAGTTGAGGGAGGAATATGCCCTATAGAAAAATATATTCCAACGGTAGTGATGACGCCAAATGCTGCCCCAGACAAGTCAAAGCCGGGTAGTTCGAGGGATGGCGGTTGTCATGACTTCCCAACAAATGAGGAATCCAAATGAAGTTATCACGGGAGATGAGCAATGGAGAAATCACGATGATGGAGAGAATCAAACGTATTCTCAACTTTTCAAATAAAGATAGAATTTGGGGATGAAATTTCATAAAGAGGGAGATTGTAAGACCCGAATTTTATGAAATAAAAGTATTCAATTTTTCTTATAATTACTATTCAAGAAATGGTTAAATTGATTAAAGTTAAAGTTAAGGTGATATATGAATTTTTTTCAAAATAATACAAGTGGTTATAAAATATTCATTGTTGTTGGGAATATTCGTTTGTCGTGGAATATTCTTTTCGTCGAGGAATATTTCTGTGAATCAACCATTCAGGGCCCATAAAATAAGCTGGGATGAAGCGACAAAAATAAGAGTTTAAAAAAATTTACAAACCTTGTTATACCCGGTGGGATACCTTTATACCTGTATTGTTAGGTTTGTAATATTATTAATCAAATTGCTCAAAAAATTAAGCGTGAATAAAGTTTAAAAATACAAAAATCGGATATCCCTTGAAGATCGAGCTTCCTCGGTACAAGTTCACCTCCAAATCCTTTCGCGTTCGATCTTGAATCCATACGGGTTTGGTTCCTTCCTTTGATCGGCGTTAGCCACCCAAGTGTTTGGCCTCTAGAGGTGATCCACCGAGGAAGAATAAAATTCAAGAAGATGGGTGTTTGGCTCAAACCCTAGTTTTTCTATCTCTATAGAAAAGGCGTCTCTCTCCAACAAATTGGAATTATGCATTATGTTGAAAAATCAACAACCCATATCACCCATAATAAGACTCCTCTTATTTATAGATGTGGGCAACCCACCTTAACAATTAAGGAATTGGTTTTTTTATTTAATTAATTCTTTTAATTAATTAAGCTCCCTAATCTTATTAGGGATAATTAATTAAACTCCTTTAACTAATTTTCCTTCCTAATCAATTAGGAATAAATGAGAGTACTTATATTAAATTAATTCCTAAACTCTTTTAGAAATTAAAATAATAATAATTGTAATAATATTAATAAGACTCCTCTTATTAATTTATATTTAATATTTCTAAAATATTAAATAATAAATATTAAGCTATTTAATTTATTCTATCACCATAGATTAAATTAAATATACACTTTTATATTATTACGATTATGCCATTAACTTCTTAAATAATTATTCTTCCTTTTATGGTGTGACCCTTTAGGTTCTCCATATTAAACCGGTTGTGAATAAATCAATTAGAACAATTCTAATCTTATTTAAATAAATAAATTAAACAATTAATTTATTTAAAAATAATATTTATTCTCTGATAGGGATAAGCCTCCCTAGCGATCAGCGACTTTCAGGATAATATAGATTTCAACATTAATCATTAAAGAACCTTTGAGTAAATAGTTACCGTACAATTCAATCCTTCCACCATCTGATGTCCCAATTAAATATAAGACATGGAATTCTTTGTCAAGTCTTATTTTATTTAATTATATGTATTTCGACTCTTAAATGCCTGACTCAAATAATGCAAATTAGAAACTCCTTTCTAATTTCATTACGCCTTAACCGAGGACCTCTTTGGGTTGTCATTTATCGAATCACATAGGACATTTCTCTTCTTTTATTAGAAGTGGTAGATTCTTTATTGATCATACATTATCTCCATGTATAACTTATTATACCCAAGCATACCCTTTGATATACCCTAAGGGTCTTAAGGAATAAGTCAAAGTATAACTCATCATACACAAGATCTATGATGATCTCAAGTCAAGGATCACTTGTCTCTTACTATCACTCTCTGAATTCCTATTGCGAGCAAATAAAACTCCATTAGGTATTCCTTAGCGAGCCACGTTCAAGTGAACTTATTCTCTAATAAGCACCTACATACTTGCTTTAGTGTCTCCACACAAATGATCGTGAGATCAATCATCCTCATCGATGAGCAAACAGCGTATGTACCAATCTATCCGGATTCACTAATCCCCAATTTAGTAATCAATGATTGGGAACTATTTTAGTTTTAAGCTTTCTAAGAATTTAGATCTCATTAGAATGATCATCATCATTATTCTAAAAGCATTGCTTAAAACTATGGGTTTATCACATATTATAAAAAGCGACATCATGTAGATAATTAAAAGCCTTTAATAAATTAATACTTTTTATTAATAAATGAATAAGATTGTTTACAAAGTATATGCTTTATCATCAAACATGATTGGCTTGTGTGCATACTACTTTCAATCTCCCACTTGCACTAAAGCCGATCGTGATGGTATC
Organism: Panax quinquefolius; assembly: GCA_020205615.1. Taxonomy (NCBI): domain Eukaryota; kingdom Viridiplantae; phylum Streptophyta; class Magnoliopsida; order Apiales; family Araliaceae; genus Panax; species Panax quinquefolius. Next base: position 2,847,392 of record CM035165.1, read on the forward strand.
TTATACTCTTCTTCTCTAAGTGGCGATTATCCTGCTTTGTTGGATAAGCTTTAGTTAATGGATATGTAATGTTGTTTATGAGAGTCCACTATCTCTATAGTGATTTCCCATCTTTCGATGATTACAATAATCAAATGAAAGTGCCACAACACATGTTTAGATCCAAGATGAGACTTAGGAACTATTCCTAGTTACGTAATGAACTTTTAATCCAAACAATCAACTTGCGACTTCATTTATAGCTATATACTTTGTCTTTATCACTAAACCCGACAACTCTTTCTTTGTTTGGAACCTTTCAATTCAACGCACCCACCATTCAAGGTAACCACTTTACCTTAAAGTGGATTTTTCGTCGTCTTAGTGCATACGAAAAACTTGAGTCTGTTAAGCCCTCTAGTTTTAATTTAGACCCACCATGTATATGATCACATCCTTAGTCTTGGGTTAAGAACTTTAAGATGTTTTCAGCGACTCGTAGTGAACTTCTCTCAATATATGGTGATCGACATCGGGTCTCGTATATTTCATTGCATACATGATTGTCACTCATGCGATCTCTCTTCTTTGAGTCTATGGGGACTATTAAGAGATACACTCCATGGCTCATCAACATGAGACATCTCTTGGAGTTTGCCATGCTAAGCGACTTTAGCATCAAATGAATATCGTTCCTTGGGTTAAGTCGAGCATCCTCTTAAATCTATCTATATAGATTTTATCCCCGATTGAGATACTCTTCCCAAACCATTCATGGAGGAATGTTTGAACAACTTTATCATTCTTGATTGTAGCATTGGTATGTAATTCCTCATCAGTAGTATATCAACATATAATACTAGAAATTTCACGACGCCCTTGACCCTTTTGTACACACTAGAACTCTTACCTCATCCTTATGTAATGTAAGCTGGATCATCATCTTCTATGATGTGTACCTCATCATCATCATCCATGATGAATCCATACCTCTAGGTATCTTTGTACTATTCGATTTCTGATTGAGTTGTGGTACAATAGAATTCTATCTACTGAGTTCCTCTTATTTGACTTATAGTATTTTGTGGTTCTTGAACTTTTCAAGATCTATTATCCTCCACTAGCCCCTTCAATGATAAACACCTTTATCTTAGAAGCGGCGTGTTTCGTAACAAACACCTTTTTGCTAAGTAGAATTATAGAACATATACCCTAAACTTACTTTAGGATGTCCCACAAATTGTACATGTCAAATCTTGTCCCAAGCTTATCCTTTTGAAACCTTTTCACATAAGTTGGACAACCCCTTATCTTAACATACTTAAGATTAGGAATCCTCCACATCCATAACTTTTATGGAGTCTTGAAGTAGGATTTTGAGGTTACCTTTTTTCGTAGATGTCTGCGACCATTTCTAGGACATTATCCTAGAAGGATCTTTGGAATGTCGGTAAAATCATTATGGACCGCACCATGTCCAACAAGGTACGATTTTCCTTTCGGATACATCAATCAATTATTGCGTATCGGGATGTGTCCATTATGAGAAAACCATTTGAGATGATCTAGAAACTTATTGCACAAGTATTTATTCCTTGATCTAATCAAAGAATCTTAATACTTTGCCAATTTGTTTCACTTACGAATTCTTTGAACCTTTCAAATAATTCACACTTGTATTCAACAAATACATACATTCAACTCTTTGAATGATCATCTCCTTTTCTTATACTAATTTGTTCAATATGCAAAATTATTTTCATATAAAGTCAGTATACAAAATTTATTAAGTAATATTCGATTCTATACAAAACATTATTATTATAAATAGAACAACAATTGTTCTTAATTATAATACCAAAGATTTCATTGTCCAACAATAAAATGGAAATAATATTTTTAACGAGAACTGGAATCTGATAACAACTTATTGACTTAATAGATTTGCAGTAAGCGATTGCTAAACTATAAGTTTCTATGGCTAATGTTGCAACCTTTGCTTCATTTCCCACACATAGGATTACTTATATTTGTTTAGCTTTCTACTTCTGCTTGGTCCCTTCATAAATCTATATTTATGATAACCAAAGTCGGTATCCAATACCCAAGTAGAACCTTGACTTAAAGAAAAATTTATTTCAATCATGAACAAAAGCGTATTATACTTAGAAACTTCACTAAGCTTCTTTGGTTAGCCTCTGCAAGATGCTTCTCATAGTTTCTTTCCAGTGTCCAGGCTTATTGCAGTGGAAGCAAACTCCTTTGCTTATCCGTATCAGTTTTGTTCTTATTATCCTTTGTTTATGCCTTTCTATTTACCTTCTTTGAATCGTTCTTCTTTTTGAGGAAGATCCTTTGGCCCCTACCGGTAAGACTTGGTCTTTCTTGGTTGGAAAGTGACTCTCGACATTTTTCAATATGTTAAGCAAATCGTGAGGCGATATCTAGCTTGTTTCATATGAAAAATTCACAACAATAATGAAAAGAGTTAGGGAGTGAGTGCAAGATCAAATCTTGGCTCAACTCTCCATCCATGACAAAACCAGTTGTCTAATTGATCAATCAAATTGATTATGTTAAGAGAACTTTTATGCATACTATAGTGCCATTGGCCATTCTAGATCGGAAGAGCTCCTTAGATGTCGATATCTATCGGTCCTACTTTCCTCACCATCAACTACTTGATGTGCGGGAATATAGTAGAAGCATCCATAGTTTCATCTTGTGCCGTATTTGAAGCTTCGTTACTCATGGATGAGAGCATGATGCGTTGAGCCAGTTGTGCATCATCTTGCCACTTTCTAAAAGTAGCAATCTCTTCTCGGAGGCATTATGCGCAGCACCATTGCGAGGATAGGCGTATTAAGGACATAAGATAGCTTTTCGACTATGAGAACTATTCTCAAATTCCTTAACCAATCCGTTTAATTGATACGGTTAATTTAGCATCTAATATGCTTCGTGATGATAGTAATTTTAGACATTGTAAAATTACGTAAATGAATTTGTAATTAACAACATTTTAACATACATTCTTTTATTAATTACCAAAATAATTTAGGTCTTGTTTTAAATTGGTATCTCTCCACTATTTTCTTCAAACTATATTACCTCACTTATATAGTTTGGCAAAATCTAATTAAAGATTTGCTAGTGAGAATAAGGATCCCATTTCAAATGTATATAGCCTTGTGGTGACACAACAAACTATATATAAATAAATAGGTAGACAACTTTTGTCAATTACATCAACTATGCAACTCCTTGTATTTTGCCTCTTAGATTATTTTGATCAGTGGTGGCACATCCAGAATCAAAATTATCAAGTTAAGTCAACCTAGCACTCCGTATATTCAAAAAGAAAAATATCATCCTTGTGGTGACCTGACAAAACAATATTGTTCAATTTTCTTTATAAGCATCAAATGTGATAAATTAACATCTTAAATACTTAATACTTGCCTTGTGGTGACACAACAAACTCATATTAAATATTTAATACTCTATTAATTTTATCATGCTAGAAAGCGACGTTCGATATTCCAAATATCTTTGAGCGCTTAGGACTTAATATAAAAATTGAGGGGTTTGTTATTAATTTGTCTCATCTTGTTTAAGTAGCGTACACATATATATATAAAATACGCGTCGTATTAATGAACATCGAAGCATGTTTATATAATATATATATATATATATAGTATAAGCATGCACATATAGAATACTATATTCTACGGATTGATTATGGACTTTTATTCTAGTTTGGTTCACTAGAGCCACCAAGTGAACCAAAAGGTCAAGCTCCCCAGGGGTGCGAAATAATATTTAAATATAACTATTACATTTAAACTTGGGCTCCATTACAAACGGGTCTTGCGCTCCTTGCTCCTTGATCTCAATTTTTCAAAATTAATTCTAATTATTCCTATTACAAAACTATTTAAAATAAATAGAAACCTTGATCGTGATCGAGGGAAATACATAGGAGGGAGATAGAATTTACATTAAGAAAAATTAGAGAAGGCAATCTGTGAGACCCCATTTAATAAAACCCATACATTAAATGCATCAACTAAAATAAAATCAATCACATTGGTCGATAGTCCATAATCAATCCCATTTATTATCATACACATCACCATATGCATCGATAAATAACATTCATCTTATGAATAATAAACATTTAATATATATATTGATATCATTTAATGGGCAAATTTAGTTAGTATAAAATCTATTTTTGAATCAAAATAAACTCCTTTATTTTAATCCAAATTTAAATCAAAATAAAACTATTTTATTTTAATTTATCCTATTTTGAATAAAATAAACTATTTTATTTTAATCAAAATTTTAATCAAAATAAACTCCTTTATTTTAATTAATTATGGAATCAATTCCATGTATATAAAAAAAAATCTTTCTTTAATTAAAATAAACTCTTTTATTTTAATTAATTATGGAATCCAATTCCATGTAAAAAATATCTTTAATTAAAATAAACTCTTTTATTTTAATTAATTATGGAATCAATTCCATATATAAAAAAAACTTTATTAAAGGAAACACGGATATTCTTTCTATTCAAAATAAACTCCTTTATTTTGAATAATATGAAATCTTATTTCATATTTAAATAAACTCCTTTATTTAAGGAAATTAGGATTCTCTTTCTCTATTCACAAATAAACTCTTTTATTTTGAATAATATGAAATCTTATTTCATATCTAAATAAACTCCTTTATTTAAGGAAAATCAAAAATCAATTTCAACTCCAATTAGTTATCATGGAATCCAATTCCAACTACAAATTAGTTAGCATGAAATTTAATTTTAAAATTAAAATAAACTTTATATTTTAATATAAAATAAACTTTTTATTTTAATATTAAAATAAAATTTTTATTTTAATAATAAAATTATTAAATTAATAATATATATATATATATATATATATATATATATATATATATATATATATATATATATATATATATATATATATATATAATATATATATATAAAATATATATATACTTATTCGATATATATATTATATTATATATTTATATATATATATATATATAAGTAATAAATATATTAGAAACCTTTTCACATTTATATAAATATAATATATATCTATTTGCTTTTCCTTTTTTTTATTTTAAAACCTTTTTTTTTTTTTTAACGGTTTATTTTTTTTTTTTTTTTTTAATTTTTTTGTTAAATTATTTTTCCATGTATGTCAAGTGCATTCAAAAAAAAAAAAATAAAAGCAAAACTTCAATACAATTTTTTAATATAATAAAAAAAAAATTTTGCCTCGTTTTTTGCGTTTTTGCATGTGATCCAGAAAAATTTTTTTTTTTTTTTTTTTTTTTTTTTTTTTTTAAATAAATTTTATCTGATAAAATTATGCCCAATTAAATTATTCTAAACACATATCAATATACATATCAAATCGAAAATTATTAATAATTGCATAAAGGTTTGGCTCTCACGATGCCCTTTATTAGGTTTGTAATATTCATATGCTTGATCAAATTGCAAAATTAAGCGGAAGCGTGAAAAATCGAGTTTAAAAATTTACAAACCATATACCGGATCATCCTTTATGCATAATTATTAATTAAGCGAAAAGATAAAGAATAAAATCATACCCTTGAAGATCGAGCTTCCTCAGTACAAGTTCACCTCAAATCCTTTTCGCGTTGATCTTGAATCCACAGGGTTTGGTTCCTTCCTTTGATCGGCGTTAGCCACCCAAGTGTTTGGCCTCACAGGGTGATCCACCGAGGAAGAATAAAATTCAAGAAGATGGGTATTTGGCTCAAACCCTAGTTTTCTATCTCTATAGAAAAGGCGTACTCTCCAACCAATTGGAATTATTACGTATGTTGAAAAATCAACAACCCATATCACCCCGTAATAAGACTCCTCTTATTTATAGATGTGGGCAACCCACCTTAACAATTAAGGATTGGGTTTTATTTAATTAATTAAATTCTTTTAATTAATTAAGCTCCCTAATCTTATTAGGGATAATTAATTAAACTCCTTTAACTAATTTTCCTTCTAATCAATTAGGAATAAATGAGAGTACTTATATTAAATTAATTCCTAAACTCTTTTAGAAATTAAAATAATAATAATTGTAATAATATTAATAAGACTCCTCTTATTAATTTATATTTAATATTTCTAAAATATTAAATAATAAATATTAAGCTATTTAATTTATTCTATCACCATAGATTAAATTAAATATATAACTTTATATTATTACGATTATGCCATTAACTTCTTAAATAATTATTCTTCCTTTTATGGTGTGACCCTTTAGGTTCTCCGTATTAAGCAGGTTGTGAATAAATCAATTAGAACAATTCTAATCTTATTTAAATAAATAAATTAAACAATTAATTTATTTAAATAAATAATATTTATTCTCTGATAGGGATAAGCCTCCCTAGCGATCAGCGACTTTCCGGATAATATAGATTTCAACATTAATCATTAAAGAACCTTTGAGTAAATAAGTTAATACAATTCAATCCTTCCACCATCTGATGTCCCAATTAAATATAAGACATGGAATTCTTTGTCAAGTCTTATTTTATTTAATTATATGTATTTCGATCTTAAATGCACTGACTCAAATAATGCAAATTAGAAACTCCTTTCTAATTTCATTACGCCTTATAACCGAGGACTCTTTGGGTTGTCATTTATCGAATCACATAGGACATTTCTCTTCTTTTATTAGAAGTGGTAGATTCTATTGATCATACATTATCTCCGTGTATAACTTATTATACTGAGCATACCCTTTGATATACCCTAAGGGTCTTAAGGAATAAGTCAAAGTATAACTCATCATACACAAGATCTTTATGATGATCTCGAGTCAAGGATCACTTGTACTACTATCACTCTGAGAATTCTATTGACGAAGTGCAAATAAAACTCCATTAGGTATTCCTTAGCGAGCCACGTTCGATGAACTTATTCTCTAATAAGCACCTACATACTTGCTTTAGTGTCTCCACACAAATGATCATGAGATCAATCATCCTCATCGATGAAGCAAGCAGCGTATGTACCAATCTATCCGGATTCACTAATCCCCGATTTAGTAATCGATGATTGGGAACTATTTTAGTTTTAAGCTTTCTAAGAATTTAGATCTCATTAGAATGATCATCATCATTATTCTAAAAGCATTGCTTAAAACTATGGGTTTATCACATATTATAAAAGCGACATCATGTAGATAATTAAAAGCCTTTAATAAATTAATACTTTTTATTAATAAATGAATAAGATTATTTACAAAGTATATGCTTTATCATCAAACATGATTGGCTTGTATGCATACTACTTCCACTTGTGGTTGGTGAAGAAATGTGCTGAATTTTATTTAAAATGTGGTGGGTGGGAATAGTAGCGAAGTAAAGCCATCGGAGTTCATGGTGTCAAGTCTGCTAAAATTTTCCTATAAATAGAGGGCTAAGTTAGAATTGAAAATCACACCAGAAACAAAAGCTTTCTCTCTAGATTATTGAGTGTATTTTGTGAGTATTTAGATACTTGGTGAGTTGATATTCATTAGTGCAAGTTTCCTTCAGCGTCATATCCGATATCCAGTCAGAAGTGTTGCTCTTTTGAGGTAAGGGATAGTAAGGGATTGTAAGGAATGTTATTTTCTTCATAATGATGTTATTCTTTCAATATCATTATACTGCAATATTGGTATGGATTTTATTATGGAATTTCTACCTTTTTGTGTCGGGGTTACTATTCACGATATATAGTACTTATTCACGATATCACTGATCTTATTTACGATATCGGTGCTTATTTATGTATGTGGCACTATTTATGTATATAACATTATTTACGTATACGATCTTATGTATAAATACTTGAGTACTATTCAAGAGTTACTATTCACGAGTTACTATTCACGAGTTCTTATTCACTAAGTTACTATTCATGAGATTCTACTATTCACGAGTTACTATTCACGAGTACTATTCACAATAAAATTGGTTTCTTTTTCGACCAAATTATCGTTGATTTATGAATCTTACTCTTGAAATTAAATCCATGTTTTGATGTTATTGTTTTTATTATCATATATAACATTTTATAATCTTAGTGAAGAAATTTGTCTTTGACTTGAGTGTAAAGATGGGTAGATTATTGGTATAATCATGATTATGGGTTCTCTTTGGCCAAGATGTGCAAAAGATGAATTGTGACTAGTATGATCATGACAATTGAATTTACAATTGAATATTTTTAGCTTAAGTGCAAAGGTGAATTGATCAACATGGTTATAATTATGGTTTATATAGATTTTGAAATGATTATATATTTATTTGAGATATGAATATCTTTAGCACGTAGTGCAAAGATGATGCATTGTTGAATATCTTTGGCCCTTAGTGCAAAGATGACTGTTGTTGAATATCTTTGGCACGTAGTGCAAAGATGAAGCTGTTGTGAACATCTTTGGCCGTAGTGCAAAGATGAATTTATTAGTATGATTATGAGCGAGGCTGTGATTTGGTATAACCATGATCTTTGATGTTTCGGTAAAGCGGTGATGAAAATTATCTTCGTCTTGGATGCGAAGAGAATTTAGAATTACAATTATGATTATGAGTTATTCATATAATTGTGGAAAGAAAGCTGTTGATTGATGTTCTGAGGATAAAACATTGTTGGTGGACTTTTAACATGGAGAAGATAATGAAATGTATTGTCTATTTGACTCTTCTAATGGATTACTCGTTCACCGCAACTATAGTTGAAATTTTTTATCATCTACCATATATTTCTAAATCTTTGATTTGTTATTGATGAAGGCTATTGATAATTTAATTATCTTTAGTCATGATATTCTTTCTTGAGCTAGTTGTGCTCACCCTTTTGCTTCACAATTCCTTTCGGGTAATAAAAGTGTAAATTTGGGTCATTCGGCGGGGTAGTATGAGGGAATAGAATGGTGGTCTCTAGCTATGGAGTTCTCCCTAAGCAAAGATAGAAAAAGTGTGTTGTATACATCTTTTAGTAGTTATATTTGGTGAATCATATAGGGAGAGGCGAACCCAACGTTGGAAGGGTATTTTGCCACTATCATACAAGATGTCTAAAGACATACAACCTCGTGTCATCATAAGACAGGGTTGTGCACATCCACTTACTGAGTATATCTACGCACACTACCTATATGATCTTGGTGTTTGTTTGAAGTATAATTCTCAATTGGAGACAACGGAGATATTTATATGTCAAGAGAAGACTCACCATTGGGAAGAATATGATAGTAATCTTCTCATTTTTCTTTGGGGTCTATTGGGTGACCAAGGATAAATACGTGGCCATATGATACCTATCATAACCTGAAGCATGGCCTCCCCGTATACGAATGTTTCTTGAACACTTCCCAAAGATTCTAATTTCTAAAAGCGGTTTTGACTATACCTTTATTTAAGGTGTCATTGTGACGTCTTATCAAGGTTGGGATGAGAGTCGCGGTTGGTATATATATTTGTATCCAAACTCACGATATATATGTGTTGTTGTATTTTGCACGACAATTGTTGTAATAAAGTTGTAGTTATTTTCTGTAGCATGTATTTGGCAACTCAAAATGGGTTGGATGGAATGGACCTATTTTGGGGTTGTCACAGTAGGGATTCGTATAACAGTTTATCCAAGATCAATAATACTTCATAAATACCAATTTTGAAGCAGAATTCAAAAATAAAGATCAAAACATGGATAGAATCAAAGATAGTAACCTTAATAGACATCTTGGACAAAAAGAAGAAAATTTCATTTTTCGGTGGATAGTGCCGTATACGTGAATAGTGTCGTACACGTGAATAGTAACCCCGACACAAAAAGTTCCAAATTTGATAAAAATTCAGATCAATACTTCGGCATAATGATATTTGTGACGCCCCCAAAATTAGGTATACGTCACCCATCTTGGGTCGCCACTTACATGGTACATAAATTCAAATACAACTTACTTAACCTAAGCGTAGGTATGCAATCGACATAAAGCGTGAGTTTGAATACAAATATTGTCTACTAGATATTATACAAACTCAAAAGGAGTCCTCATTACAACTATTATCATCACTATTTCACGTAGAATAGTGAGGACTACTAATGCTATCCTCGGACCATTACTTCGTTCCCTCGACTCGTCCGAAATTTATGTTCTCATTTCTGAAGAAGAACGGTGAAAGAAAAGGTGAGCTCAACTAGCCCGAAGAAGAAATATTATGACTAAGATAATGCAAAATAAATTATCATTAGCCTTCAGCAAATTGTTAAAGCGATAAAATACAATAGACAAACCGGTTTAGCTCATAATGGAATAAGCAATCCATTAAAAGAGTCAAGTAGAGAATAAAAGTCTACTATCTTTTAGGTTTTAAAAGGTTTTCATTAATTTTATCATTGAGACTCGACAATAATAAACCACCACATCTAATCATCCCTGTACCACGGTCAAGGATTTTCATCAAATTATCAATGGTCATGACTATATCGAATCACCCCTGGTCATAATCATACCAAAAACTATCCATCACTGCATTACAGGCCACTGAGGACTTTTGTAACATCATTTATATCAAGTCATGATTATACCGAATGATCCCTGGTCATAATCATACTAAGTTCATCTATGCACGTAAGCCAAAGATAACATAATATAACATGAGGATGATGACAATGACATAGTAATTCAATAAAACAAGTTCAAGAATTATTTAATCCATGAATTATTAACGTCCAAATTGTCAACATGATCTTTGTTTAAAGTAGAGTAAAATTCAATAATGATCGGAAGAATATTTCCATGAAAAGATCTTTGGATGAAACGCAAATATCGAGGATATTCTACTAATTTCATGGAGTATAAGTCAAAGTTTTAACTTATTTGGATATAATAAAGAATGGAATAACAAAAGAAATCACCGTGCATGCGGTACTTGATGTATGCGAGTTATTCAACAGAATAATAATAACGGAACCGGTCGGGTGAAATTCACTGCAAGCTGGGATGTTCAACGAGAATGATAAAGGACCCGGTCAGGTGTAAAACACATGAGCAGGATGTTCCAACAGAATAATAAAAAGCGGAACGAGATCCGGTGTAAAACACATGAGATAGGATGTTCCAATGAATAATAGAAGAATGTCACCAAGTATAGGTAAATCACAGCGTACAAAAGTTATTCCAAGCAGAATAATAAGTAATGGAATAACATAAGGATTTCACCAAGTATAGGGTATGGCAGATACGAAGTTATGTATAGGTATGCCACTTTTACAAAAGTTATTCCAACAGAATAATAATGAATGGAATAATGAAGTTTCTTCAAGAAGAAAGAATAACACCCTCACTGTAGTAAAAGAACTAAATATAGAAATAGTAAAGCGAGGAATACTCTTCTTCTTTCTATAATTTTCTCTTTATAGCTTCTCTCTATAATTTCTCTCTACAGAGTTTGATGAATTAGTAAGAAAATAATGAAGGAATGAGCTTCAATTTATAGGAAAATGGAATGCATAGTAACTAATCCATGAGCGGTCTCAGTTGATTTACTTTAATCGGACGGTCCATATTTAAAGAAAATCTTTTAAATAAAATATAATATATTCTATTTATATAAAAACATTTTACTATGCAAATCTTATGCAAAAACACTATGCAACACTATGCGTAATAAAATATAATATATTCTATTTATAGAATAACTTTAATAAAGTATTCTATTTTATATAAAAAGATGTTTCATTTTATTACGTTAATAATACTGAATAAAACAAAGCGTCATTATCATTATAATAATTCATATTATTAATCGACAATAATGGAATCAATGGTGACTTCTCACATAAGCATCGATAATCAATACAGGTGTGTCTTCTTATGCGACCACACGTATTCATGTACTTTTATTATTAGGAGTAGTTCAACGGTAACCACGGTAAAACTTCATAGTTATTTCAATAAAATATTTTTGTCGTTTTCTCAATCAAAATAATAATTACATTGTGGGTCCACCAATGATTGAGTAGTTATACGAATATTCCTCGCTAAACCAAGAATATTCCCGACCAATCGAATATAATATAACCACTTGCATACTTTGCAAAATTTATAAATACTACCCACAACTATAATATTATCTCAAATTCACACCATAATATAAAAATTATTTTGACAAAATTTAAATCTTTATTGTTAAAATCGGGGTCTCACAATCTCCCTCCTTATGGAATTTAAGCCCTCGAAATTAGGGTAAATACACAGTATGATAAAGAGGTGAGGATACCTTGAATACCTTTATCGTTGAAAACATTAAATTCATTTTTGCAATCCTACCAAAGATATTCATTAACAATTCATCTTTGCACTCTGGGCCAAAGATATACAAGCTAAAACCAATAATCTTTGAGACTCAAACTTAATAGTATCACAACCATGAATTATTCATACCTTTCTTGGCTAAGGATATTCGTGTTTTTCAATTACGGTCATGATTATACCGAATAATCGGTAAGTGGTCATAATCATACCAAGTCTATCAATGCACTACTGCCAAAGATGACTTTTACCACATCCATGAATTAATATTTCATTCTTTGAGACTCATTTCGATAATTAATCCATATCATCGAATCATCCCCCGCACTACGTGCCGAGGATATTCATTAGTATCACGACCACAAATTATCCATGCACTACTGCCAAAGATAATTGTGTATTCATTAGTATCACGACCACAAATTATCCATGCACTACGGCCAAAGATAATTGTGTATTCATTAGTATCACGACCACAAATTATCCATGCACTACTACCAAAGATAATCGTGTATTCATTAGTATCACAACCACAAATTATCCATGCACTACTACCAAAGATAATCGTGTATTCATTAGTATCACGACCACAAATTATCCATGCACTACGGCCAAAGATAATTGTGTATTCATTAATATCACGACCACAAATTATCCATGCACTACTGACCAAAGATAATCGTGTATTCATTAGTATCACGACCACAAATTATCCATACCACTACTACCAAAGATAATTGTGTATTCATTAGTATCACGACCACAAATTATCCATGCACTACGGCCAAAGATAATCGTGTATTCATTAGTATCACGACCACAAATTATCCATGCACTACGGCCAAAGATAATTGTGTATTCATTAGTATCACGATCACAAATTATCCATGCACTACTACCAAAGATAATTGTGTATTCATTAAGTATCACGACCACAAATTATCCATGCACTACTACCAAAGATAATTGTGTTTTCAATTACGGTTATGATTATACCGAACAATCCCTGGTCATAATCATACCAAGTCCATCTATGCACTACAGGCCACAGATGACTTTCAACATAATATAAGCATGAGAATAATGATATAATGAATCAATCAAATGAGATAAAGGATAAATATTAAACATTTATAATATAATTTATCCAGGATTCAAGAATATCCCCATGTTTTCAATCACTTAATAATCTCATAATCTAATATCATTAATATTATAACAATATTTTAATCACTTCTTAAATTTATAAACAATTTATCTTAATTGTTTACGCTTTACCATATAATGCATTTAATCATTCAAAATGTCATACTCATAAGATATCATCACCAATTATCAAATCTCTCAAAAAAAATATGCATATACTCTATATAAGATTCTCTAGCCATAAAATCCTATTTTCAACTTTTGTTACTTCACATAACATATTTAACTCATATGTTAAGTAATTAAACTATTTTCATGAAAAATACCAAATCAGTCCCAAAAATATTTCTTTTCTGGGATTTAGTATAATATAGTCCCATGATGAAAATATATTTTTCTCAGAATTTTTAAAATTCATTTACTATTTTTCAAAAATCAATTTCTAATTAATTCCTTAAGAAATTAGCTACCTCAAGTTTAACACCAAAAATTCCCAAATCTTGGCAGGATCTTACAAATGTTAACGTGAGCTTCTAGTTTAAATTTCATGGTCATCGGAGTTATAGAACTCCGGTTATAGCGTTTTTCGTCGGAAAAACCTAAATATTGAAATAGTCATAACTTGCTCATTTTAAGTCAGAATGAGCTCATTTTTGGACAGGAGATACTTTATACCATATACCTTCATTTCCCAAAAGGCCAGAATTTTTCTCATAATTTAAGTGGCCGAAACAGTCCCTTAAAGTTTCTAGGCGGTAGCATTTTTCGAAATTTCTGCTTTGCCTCCTTTGCTAAAATCAGTCCCCACAAAAATCTACAACACCTTTTCCAGTAATTCCACTTGGATTAGTTAGGTAACTCATAGATCTAACTCTAGGACTTGACCACATTCAAAAATTTAAAATATAATAAGAGATATAGTCAATTGAATTTCATGTTACATTTTTCACCAAAATCTGATTTTCAACTCTTTGTGATTTCTAAGAAACTTTCATGTTTTCACATACTAACCAACATAACTCATCATAAAACTTACTAATACTTCATATACCCATGATTTTCATTATTCCAATGCTTTTATTATGACTTTCATCATAAACCACGTAAAGCTATTCATTTTAATTGAAGAAATATTTGAGGGTTTAAGAAATGGGTTTTAGATGGGGTCAATACAAAATTCGATTTCACGCTCTAGGGTAGGCTAGGAAATCTTCAAGAATACGTCAAGAAATTTATTAATGATAGAAATATCATTCAAAAGCGCTACTTCTTATCCAAGACTTGGATAGTACGTTACATTGATACCAACTGTGACTTCTATCCCTTAACCTAGATAGCCCTCACAATGATACCTATAAACTTGCCATCTTCATTCACGATGTCGCCTCTGAAAGTCCGCTTGGTGCATTCCACACAAGGAAGTCAACAACGAAAGGATCGGGGCTCTTTACTTATGGCTTGATATAACGGTGATTAACTTTAGGGTTTGGTTACTTTGAATTCAGTATAACGCAGGTTGGTTAGGAATATGAAAGCTAACAACCTACAAAAAGAATAATAAGTAGTTAATCAATCGTTTTCAAAAAATTACCTCAAAGGCAAGAATTTTTAAAGATATAAGATCGTGAAAGTGTTTATTTGAAACAACAAGATTAATAAATGAAATGGAGGTAACGAAGGTTTCTCCCAACGAAGTTTCAATAGATAAATCAAAGTCTAATTTTTTTGAGTCAAATTTAAACATTGAACACAACTAGGTAGAATAAAAGAGTGGGTAGAACTTGTATTGAATAAAGTATAGACTTCGCACTTATAATTAATTTACAGTAATAACCCGTTCGGTTTCTCAAACAAACGCCTCGCTTAAATTACAAGAGTTTGACTTTACTATAGTGGTACATTCCACCCTTAAGTGCTTCTTCACATTCCCGATCCATGATTTGAATCATTATTCTCCGATCCATATCGAATTCGGGTTGACCGCTATGCATGTGGTAATTCGAATTCGATGTTGGGTTCTCCCAATTCATCCAAAAAGCAAAGTTCATTTCATCTATTTTGGCTTTATTGGATCGGACGTCTTTTTCTACACTATCAACGCGTTGTGCGGCTTTTACCCATGCATCGCCTATTCTCCTTCGTTCGATTGTTTTTCTTTCACCGATCTTTGATTTTTAAATTCTCGATTCCAACTTTAATATCTTACACCCCGCTAAAGCGTGATTTTGTTCGAGCATCACATATCGGGTAACCCAATTTTGAATTGTTGTATCCCTTTGATCCACTGATATTTCTTGTCGTTCTTCAACTGTTCTTCTAGCTCACGAACACGATTTTTGTAATTCTAAGTTTGATCATAAATTTCTTCAACTAATTCTCTCGGGTTCTCGGGTTCCTCTTCTTCTCTTCTTCCTCTTTCTTCCTCACTTTCACAACAATTAGTTCTTCATTTACTGCATGGATATCTCTAATTTGTTCTGCAAACCTTTGCATTAACAATTAGTTCTTCATTTACTACGTGGATATCTCTAATTTGTTCTTCAAACACTTTCGACAAGGCATTAACCTCGATTAGTGATTAAAGGTGTAAACTTAGGTAGGTCATACTAGCGAAAAAGGAATTTCCGTCTCTCCCCTCTAGGATCATATCCACATTCACTCCAACCGAAGAGAAGGCACAGAAGAACCAATGGAGAGGCTGAATATTTTGAATTCTTGTCAATATTTTATTTTATTGATTCAATAATTCTTTGCGTTGATATTTTATATTATTGTTGTTGATAATTGTCTGCGCATTATCTCCATTATGCATATTATTTGAATAATATTATTAGATAATTATCTAGAAAGTTTCAAACGTAATATTATTTGTGAATAATTAATTATTGATTCGGTTATAATTTTAACCATAAGTTGAGTATATGTCCACAAAACGTTAAAAATGCACAGGTTTATAATTGAAGGTTAATTAATATATCAGAGGTAAGGGATGTTATTTTCTTTTCGGATGATATTATTTCTTGATATCATTATCAATATTATCCCATATTTCGATCCAGAAATATCTATTATGCGGATCTTGCATTTTGATTGTATCCAGACCAATTAAATACCAAATAAACTTAGGTAGGTCATCTTAGCGAAAGGAATCTCTGTGGTGCTGAGCAGGTGTTGAGATGAATATAATGGAATTGATCTCCTGCAAAGATGAATATTTGATTCAGGATGAATAATTGATTGATATTACTGAGGATAAAATATTGATGATGGTGTTAAATTCATAGATTATAGTAGACATCCTTGTTATCTATTTACTATCGATTTATTCGATTGTATTTAACTCATTCACTTCCTGATGAGAAGTTTATTTAATTATAAATATGGTCTAAAAGAGAGTCAGACCATTTGTACTTTAGGGAAAGCCGCGATCCCATCACAGTATGTCCAAATAAAGTACCTCTTATCTGACATCACTTGGATCGTAGCTCGATAATTAGTACAAACAAGATCTTTTTCGAAAGACCGAAAGAGATCTGAAGGCCCCTGTAACGAGAGTCCGCTTTGTGCGGCGTCCCCATCATATCAATGTTCCTCAGAAGATTATTCACCATCGTTGCAAAAAGAGTAAAATGAGACCGTGGAGAAATGATAGCAATTCACAAGTTGTAGTGAATGATTCAGGGCTCTTTTCACCATTGAACAAATGATAGCAACTTGTTCGCATTGTATTGGGATGTAATTTGCGGAGCCAGATCCAAAGGTTCCATCAAACAAATTACCTTTATGGCTACAGAAGAGATCTATTTAATGACAAATACTTTCACGAAAGTGTGCCAAATACGTAATAGAATAGTTCATCGATTGGAACTCAATACGCGATGTTTGCTCATTTGGTGGAGGATGAGGAGCGATCGATGGCGAATGACTTTGGGAGGTTGGAACTAAACTTTCTCTCAAGAACTCACATTGGTACTGAGTTAGGAGGAGATTTTAAAAGAGGAGATTTACAACTATTTACCAAAGAGGACATATCGGTCAAAGCGAAGATTAAGTTATTGAGGCGGTGACTCGAAAATTTAAGAAAAAGTCAAAGGCGTCCCTATTCCCATTCATTTATCTCTCCTGCGTGTGCTCAGCGTTTAAACTTGACTCGAGAGAAATTAGACTTTGATCTATCTTGTGGAAACTCAGTTAGGAGAAACTTTATCATCAAATCCTTTCTTTATAAATCTTGTTTGATTCGAGTTGGCACCATTACCTTACCTGTGGAGTTATCTCTTTCCTTGCTTTTGATGTGATTTTAGGAATTGATTGGTTAAGTTCTAACCAACTTTGCTTACTGTACGAATTGCGCTGACGTATTCCTTTATTGATCTTGAACACGTATTTGGGTAAAGCCCATTTCTAAAACCCGTATCGAATGGCTCCTGGTGAATCGGGGAGTTAAAGTCCAAGCGAGAATTGTTTGGACATCCCGGTTTCAACAGAAAGAAAGAGCGGGAGTATGCGACTTTGTATCTGATAAAGAGGGGAACCATGTCACCATCAAGAATAGGTATCTCACCTCGTATTGATGACTTACTTTTGACTACCGATTCTGCAGAAGGAGACAATTTTCAAAATCGATCTTAGATTATGGATATCATCAACTAAAATTAGAGCGAGGTCGAACTCGGTATGGGCATTATGAATTCTTAGTCATGATCTAGAGGACTAACTAATACTGTTGCGACTTTCATGGATATGATGAACCCAAGTATTTGAGGAATATTTGGATCGTTGTTGTTGTTTCACAAAGTCGTGAAGATCGCTGAAGCAACTATATGCCGTTGAAATTTAGTGCTCGGAAGGCTGGCGTGAAAACCAGCTCTCGGCTGATATATGACTCAAAGTCGGAAATTGAAGATCAAGTACGAGTTGAGGGCTTAATCGTTGCGACTCTGAGATTCAGGAAGCATTTCTTGGGAAACTCCATTAACGTCAGTGTCGAAACGATGGAAATTCTTATGATAACTATGTGAAAGATTGAAGCAAGTTGACAGACTACTTTAACAATACCATCACGTTGATGATTTATATCTAAATTGAAGCAAGGGGTAACTTGGTTTGTTATGGAAATAGCCGTGGAACTTTGTTTTTCGAGAGTGAATTACTCCTTCTCTCAGTCGGCAATTTCGCTAAAGATCTGGAGAAATTCGTTTAAGATAAGAATCATAAAAGAAAAGTTTCTTTCACTAAGAGAACTTGGCACATTACAATACCATGCTGGATTGGATGGATTTACTTATATCACCACCCCGGTAAATGCTTAGATAGCCGAAAGGTTAGGATGTGTTCTAATGCAGCGTAACTTTAAGAAATGGCTCGATACCAAATTACGATGATTTTGGAGGCACATTACAATCCCACCATTACCTCGTTTTATCGTACTTCCCCAAAATTAGGATGAGTATTCATGAGTTGTCTCACAATCTTATTTGATATCGTATCGTGGAATTATTCCATCCGCAGGCATTCGTGTTCGAGTACAGCTGTATTATTCAACGAAGGATTAAAAGGTTTCATGTCACAATCTATCCATATTATTGGAATTTCAAAGATTCTTGGACAAATAAGAATTCAGCTATAAATAGATTTATGTTTTGTGAATATACAGTTTTATCAATCGTAAATGTGGGTTTTCCATCATTCGTAATTATTAATACTGTATTGTGTAAGCTTATGCATACACAAGTCGAGTACCCACCCATCTTGCAGTGTGGCCGAAATCTTACTTTCATAAATTCAAACTACAACTTATTCTAAATCTAACTTTATTAACCTACTTTATCATAGGATGGAATTACTGTACAATAATTACAATAAATTGTAGTTTGAATACAAATATTGTCTATGTTAGATATTATACAAACTCATTGGGAAAAGGAGTCCTCATTACAACTATTATCACACTATTTCACGTAAATAGTGAGGACTACTAATCCTACAGAAAATTTATCCTCTACGACCATTACTTCGCCAAGTAGCGACAATTGGACCCCATAACGGAAAGCGATTGGATGAAGAAAGCGATGAATATAAGTTGGTTAAAAATAGCAGGCGTAGTTATTCACGAATTAAAATTTATTGGAACAGCACACGGTATTAAGATTGTTAATTATTGATCCGTGAAGATTTATTAATACTCAATAATTTTCCCTATATTCAATATTTATTTTATTGATTCGATTCTCATTTCAAGAGAATGTTGAAAGAAAGGTGAGCTCAACTAGCCCATAGAAGAAATATTACGATATTTTGCAAGGGAGGTATTAAAAATTAAATCGGGGTTTTGAGATATATTGCGGGGGTTATAACTAAGATAATGCTTGTGGTTGGTGAAGAATAAATTATCATTAGCCATAGAATTCTTATTCACGATTCTTATTCACGAGTCTTATTTGAAAACAGGGAATAACCATATACGGCACTATTCATCGAAAAAATAAAAAGCGTCAAATATCTATTACGGATACTAGCTTTGATTGTATCCATTATTTTTGATCATTCTGAATTTTACACCATTTATGATTATTTTTGGTATTGTTGGACATGGATAAAACAAATACGAATCCTTAAAACCGAGTTTAAAATACAAATAAATGTATATTATCTTAGTCGTAATATTCTTCTTGAGCTAGTTGGCTCTTTTCCTTTTTGTTCCATTCTTCTCGAGCGAGAATATAAGCGAAATGGGTATGGAATGAAGGTTTTAGAAAAGGATTGTTTTTAACTGCAAGAATGGGTGAATAAATGTATCCATTAAAAGAGCTATATGTTCTCATTTCAAGAGAACAATGAAAGAAAGGGTGAGCTCAACTAGCCCAAGAAGAAATATTACGACTAAGATAATGCGTAATAAATTATCATTAGTCAACAAATGAGAATAAAGAATAAGCAATCCATTAAAAGAGTCAAGTAGAGAATAAACTACTATCTTTTAGGTTTTAAAAGGTTTTCATCAATTTTATCATTCGAGACTCAAATTTTTAATAATAAACCACCACATCTAATCATCCTCGCATTACTGCGTCAAGGATTTTCATCAAATTATCAATGGTCATGACTATACCGAATCACCTTCGGTCATAATCATACCAAAAACTATCCATCAACGCATTATTACGTGCCACCGAGGACTTTTGTCACATCATTTATATCAAGTCATGATTATACCGAATGATCCCCGGTCATAATCATACTAAGTTCATCTACGCACGTAAGCCAAAGATATATAATATAACATGAGGATGATGACAATGACATAGTAATTCAATAAAACAAGTTCAAGAATTATTTAATCCATGAATTATTAACGTCCAAATTGTCGACATGATCTTTGTTCAGAGAGTAAAATTCAATAATGATCGGAAGAATATTTCCATGAAAAGATCATTGGATGAAACGCAAATATCAAGGATATTCTACTAATTTCATGGAGTATAAGTCAAAGTTTTAACCAACCTGGGTATAATAAAGAATGGAATAACAAAAGAAATCACCGTGCATGCGGATTGCGCATGATGATAAAGTTATTCCAACGAGAATAATAATAACGAAAACTGTGTCGGTGAAATTCACAACCGGCGAGGATGTTCAATGAGAATGATAAAGAGGCGGAACCAGTCCGTGTGTAAACACATGCATGCAGGATGTTCCAACAGAATAATAAAAGCGGAACGGATCCGGTGTAAAACACATGAATAGGATGTTCCAATGAATAATAGAAGAATGTCACCAAGTATAGGTAAATTAAGCATATACAAAAGTTATTCCAACAGAATAATAAGCAATGGAATAACATAAGGATTTCACCAAGTATAGGGTATGCGCCAGACGAGTAATGTATAGGGTATGCCACTTTTTACAAAGTTATTCCAGCAGAATAATAATGAATGGAATAATGAAGTTCTCTTCAAGAAGAAAGAATAACACCCTACCAGTAAAAGAACTAAATATAGAAATAGTGAAGTAGCGTAGAATCTTCTTCTTCTTCTATAATTTTCTCTTTATAGCTTCTCTCTATAATTTCTCTCTACAGAGTTTCAATGAATTCGTAAGAAAATAATGAAGGAATGAGCTTCTATTTATAGGAAAATGGAATGCGTAAGAACTAATCCATGAAGCGGTCAGATTGATTTACTTTAATCGACTATCCATATTTAAAAAAAAATCTTTTAAATAAAATATAATATATTCTATTTATATAAAAACATTTTACTATCTAAAAACACTATGCAAAAACACTATGCAACACTATGCATAATAAAATATAATATATTCTATTTATAGAATAACTTTAATAAAGTATTCTATTTATATAAAAGATGTTTCATTTTATTACGTTAATAATACGAATAAAACAAAGCGTCATTATCATTATAATAATTCATATTATTAATCGACAATAATGGAATCAAACCGGTGACTTCTCACATAAGCATCGATAATCAATACCAGGTGTCTACTATGCAACCACACGTATTCTTGTACTTTTATTACCGAAAGTAGTTCAACAAGAACTACGGTAGAAACTTCCGCCGTTATTTCAATAAAATATTTTTGTCGTTTTCTCAATCCGACAATAATTACATTGTAGGGTCCACCAATGATTGAGTAGTTATACGAATATTCCCTGCTAAACCGAATATTCCCAGACCAATCGAATATAATATAACCACTGTGCATACTTTGCAAAATTTATAAATACTACCCACAACTATAATATTATCTCAAATTCACACCATAATATAAAAATTATTTTGACAAAATTTAAATCTTTATTGATAAAATCTGGGGTCTCACAATATTGAAGAAATAATATCATATATGAAGAAAAGAACATCCCTTACCTCAAAATATCAATCTTACGATCGGAATATCGGTATAGAAAGGTCAAGGAAACTTTGCAGACCGATGAATAGAAACTCACAAAGTATCTAAATACTCACAAAATACACTCAATAATCTAGAGAGAAAGAGAAAACTTGTTTCGGTGTGATTTTTAATTCTAACTTAGCCCTCTATTTATAGGAAAGTGTTAGCGAGACTTGACCATGAACTCGATGGCTTTTACTTGCTACTATTCCCACCCACCACATTTGAAATAAATTCAGCACATTTCTTCACCAACCACAAGTGGGGCCCACTCAATTCTAGAATTTTCCACCAAAATCATTTATAAACCTAATTTCTGAATCAGTCACCTCTTAAAATTCATAACAAATCATACGTTCATTTTTAACGGTTCAAAATTTGTGGACATATACTCAACTTATATATGTATAACATATCCAAAAATTACAACGATCCAACATTCGGATTAAAATTATAACTCACACAATATATCTCAAAAACACCTTTGGTTTAATTTTTAATACCTTCATTCAAAAAAAAATCTTGATAAAACACCTCAACATTAACTCCTTCATTTTTAACCACAATAAATATATCCAACATTTATATCCACATAAAATAAATATTTCCTTATCATATGAATCAATAATTAATTATTCATAAATAATATTATGTAATCACATTTATGACTACCTGGGTTCCTAGGAAGAGGGGCTTTCAATAAGAATTTCTCCTTATTAGTGCGCAATTAGGTGACCAAACCTCTCCTCGATGAGAACTTTCTAGACATTGCCAATAATGCTATCTAATAATATTATTCAAATAATATGAATTATTGATCCGATAATGAGAAATCTTGTGCGTTGATAATTATTGAAACAACAATAATATAAAATATCAACGCATCAATTATTGAATCAATAAAATAAAATATTGAAAGAATTCTCTTTGTAATAATTATTGAGTAGTGTCTTCTTTACGTAAGGATCAATAATTCATCATCATGTGCATCCATCGCATATTATCGTATTTTAACCACCGTTATTCCAACAAGTGTTAATTCAGAATAACTACGCAAGTTATTTATAAAAACTCAAACTTGTCGTTTTCTTCATCCAAGCGGTTATTACATTATAGGGGCCCACAAATAATCGCTACTATCGTCGCATTGCGAATATTCCCCAAACAACAAGAATATTTCACGACCAAACGAAAATTCCCCGACAACAATGATTATTTTATAACCACTTGCATATTTTGCAAAATTTGCATATTTCACCCATAACTAGAGAATTATATCAAATCAATACCTTATTATTCACAATAATAATTAGAGGAAATTCGATTTTATTTAATAATAAGTTGGGGTCTTACATGAGTAATAGATGTTGCAACTTGTTCATTCACATCAGGTGGTTCAATCACAACTCCTCCTTCATTCACAAATACATGATCAACAAAAAATTCCAGAACACCAAAAGGGAGACACACTTTTACCATGTCTCTAATACTGTCACATCATGCACCAATCTATAACCACTTTCACTAGTTTGACCATTATTCTTAAAAAAAACCTTAGCATTGCTATCATAATCTAAAGCTTCAGAGAACCCCCTAATTGCGATAAATGCGCAGATGAAATCAACATCAACACGGGGATAAATTTCAACCTTACCTCCCTTGTACTCAGTTTTAGGCTGATTAGTAAATTTGCCCCCATAGTGAACATGCAACTGACAAATTCGACTCATTCTGTGAAAACGAAAACAATACAAAAAAATTATAAAATATTAGTATAGTACATGGGGGGACCGAAGAAGACAACAATGGCAAAAGTAAAATCCCATGGACCACATGTCGGATATATAAAGTCCAAAAAGATGAAAAGATGGAGAAAACATCAAGACAAACAAGATGGCTAAAGCAGATTAAAAACCCCTAATTTAACCGTACCCTTTCCCAACCAACCCATGTGCACAAACCCTAAATTAAAGAAATATAGCTTACCTCACAGAAGATTCGCACTAGTGGATTCGTATCCAAGACCAATATTCGCATCAAAGACCAAGATTAAGTCGGCCGAAGAAGAGAAATTCGGCACTGAATCTTCTCTCTCTTCCTTCCTTCGCGTTTTCCTTTTACATCTCTCGTCGGCCTTTAGTCGACCAAATTGTTTTTAACCACTGAGTTTCCACCGTGACCATGACAAGGACTAACCCACGTGATGTAAATGATGTGTCATTAGAAGTGGGGTAAGTCATATCTGATGTCACATGTTTCTGTTAAAAGTCAACTCATTTAACGGAATTTGTAACGATTTGATAAAATTTTGTAGTTTAATGAGTCGGTTGTAAAAAATTTCAGTTCAGTGATGCAACTGTAAACCGAGGTTGAGTAGAGTGGGGAAAAGTGTATTTAACCCCTAGAAAAATTCATAAAACAACAAATGTTATTAAATCCGGATTGGCCCGCAGGTCCAGCCGGTAAAATCATAACCGGTCGGCTCAGCCCGATTTTATTGATTTGGCCGATTAATCGATTAATTGATCCAGTGAACCGGTTTTTATTTTTTTTGTACCAAAAAAGTTTTAATATTAAAATTAATCACTTTTAGTAATATTGTAACTCAACTTTATCATGTTTTAGTTCATAAATAATGATTTTTTAAATTTTTTTTATTAATTACTAATAATATATATTTTTATATATTAATAACGTCGCTGGATCAATAATAGTTCGAACATTAATTGGACCAATAACTTATTTACCCAGTATTTTTTTCAATTCAATGAATCATCCTAGTACAAGAACCTTGAAAACAACTTTTGGTAATTCTACTTCTCCCATTTTCTCAAAAGTAATTCATGTCATTAAGCATTAGACAATTAAAAGTGATTATAATATGAGACTTTAGCCAAAAATCTTTCTCAAAATCATGTAAAGTTAGATAAGACTTTTCTTAATTGTAGATTATTATCAAAATCTCAATTATTAAGCTTAAGAAATTCTACTTAATTATTCCACTCCTCAGTCGAGCCCCCGTGTACCCACCACCATACGTAAAGCTTTTTATCCCTAGGACCCACCTTCCAAATGATCGAATTATATTTCACAAAAAATAATATTATTAATATTACTATCACATAAAAAAAATCACATAATATTTACATACACACATACATAATGTTTACCCCCACGTATCAGACGGAATACGTATCTGCGTACTATGTGATTTTTTGTGTGCGATAGTATTGTTGTTTCACAAAAACTCTCAACCCATTATACCGTCGATTCATCTTCATCGACACGTGTCATTCATCTACACCACTCCGCCATTCAGCCGTTAAAAGTGGGTCCAAACTTTACACCAACTTGAGTTGGGTGCCATATAATCTCACGTATTCCTCAGGACATAAATGTCATTTCCGTCTTTCTCAAGGACAATTTCGTCACTCTACTAAACCTATATATATAGAGAGATAAAATAAAATAAAAACACTCGCTTCGTTACGACGACAGTAAAGCATCACTCTTTCTCTCCCATCTGTCTTTCCATCTTCATTTGTCGGAAAACAACTAATTTTCGCCTGAGAAATCCCAATTTCCGGCGAAAAACAATGCCATTTAGCTCAATTTATTCTAATTTCATCCAATTTTGCTTGTTGGGTCATGATATTTTCTCTCTTTGGACCGAATAAATTGAACTTACTCATTTAATTAATCCATTGGGCCTTTATTATTGAACTGTGAAAGTCATTGAGTCCAGTCACCATATTATTTCCATTTTAACCTATAAAACCGGATTAGGTTCGATTGGATCGATCCTTTGACATTTTAATATCTATTATTTTGACTTTTGCGAGGATGAAAAAAGCATGACGGTTGACTAAAACTCCCGCCATGCATTAATGTGATTAATCATAAATGGCCGTGAACCATGAAGCAAAACAAAAAAAAGCGATTGGATAGATTAAATACGATCGATCGTGAACCCATCGGATCGGGGTGTGTCGGGGTAGTAGTGGATGATACGATAATCCAAAGAAAGAGTATGGCCTGTGAAAGGTCTTCACAAAGTGCGTTCTCGTGCATTCTTATGCATAATCACATACACACGAGTGAAAATTATTATCCCTCTCAATACACTAGACATTACATCCTCCATTGTTAACTTTGTGAACACGTATACTGACTCTCACGCCTGAGCTATCCCCGACGAAATAGCCGTCAAATTTGTGGTATTTATCGTGTTTGTGACAGAAGATCTTAGCATTTTTGTGGCAAAAGATCTTAGCGTTAACATTGTTGAAACTGAATATTCTTATATATATATATGTTTTCGGTTTTTCGGTCTATTTTCTCTCCCTAAAATGACAGTATACAACGCCTCATTAGTGAACAATGAGCTCTCGAAGCAAACATCAATCTTTGGCCTCAAACTAGGGGTGGTGATCGGAATATTCGTCGGAGCAATCATCGTTCTCATCCTATTCCTCCTCTCACTATGCATCACCTCTCGCCGCCGCAGAAAATTACCGCCGGGGAAGCTCGACTCGACTCCGGTGGTCTCGAAGGAGATTCAGGAGATCGTGCAGCACCATGAGGATCATCACTGTCCGGCGGTGTCGGAGATCCAGATCGATATCGGAAAGCCGGAGCACAGAGTGGTGCTTTACTCGTCAGATCGGCAATCGAGTGGGGAGAGTAGGGAGACGAGCGGCGCGGCGGGGGATACTGCGTCGTTTGGGGGGAGTGGATCTTTGCCTGAAGTGTCGCATTTAGGGTGGGGGAGGTGGTATACTTTGAGAGAGCTGGAGGCGGCGACTAATGGATTGGCTGATGGGAATGTGATCGGTGTAGGTGGTTATGGAATTGTTTATAGTGGTATTTTGGCAGATAATACTCGAGTGGCTGTCAAAAACCTGTTGAATAATAGGTACTTTATGAACTTCCCGATTTTTACTTAAATTCTCTTGAGCTAGACTAATTTTTGCACATACATTGATCGAATTTATGGTAATAAAGTTTGAATTGACATGAGCTGACTAATTAGTGGTTCAAATTCACTACTAAACTTTGATTAAGTATTTCCTAATGACATGCTTACTTGCATGTGGCTATAAGACTGTCAGCAGTTGCACCAATTGGACTAATGGTGTGTATTATACTGATACATATGTGCATATGTATGCATAATTGCTGAAATGAAATTAAATTCTGGGACATGGTGCATAGCAGGTCAAAGTTTAGTAATAAACTGGAGAGATGAATTGGCCGATCTATTTCACCTTGCATCGACAGGATATGTGTGTGTGTATATATATATATATATATATATATATATATATATATATATGTATGCACTGTACGCGTATAGTATTTTTCTAAATGCTGTTTGATACTCTTTCTCTTCCACAAAAGGAGTTCTAGTTGCAAAATTTACAAACTTTAAGCATTTTTTTGGGTTCCATTTTTACCCTAAATAGGATATTGAATTTTTGTTGGTAAACTTGATGACATTGTGTCATTTTATATTTATCATAAAAGAAATGGGACTGTTTTTTGGGGATTCCCTCCCCCCTCCTCCCCGCCCCGCTCCGGTAAATGGTTCTCGTTATGTGAAACGGATGGCGTGGTAGTAAAGTACTTTCAATGGCTATTTGTTCATTCTAGGACTTACATGTATATAAATTTTGAAATAATTTTGTGTGTTGATTAAATTGATAGGAATATTGTTTTGTTTGAGCCCTAATGTCTACTCCATAATAGGTTAATGTAACGACTATGCCAAACAAAACAGTTGGCCAAGGATGGGGTTCGGACTTCAAACCATCATTTCATCCATACTGTTGCGGGTGTGTCATATTTGTATATGTATAAGCTTATGCTTAATGATTGTGTATATACTATATATATGTATATAATGCTGTGTGAGGTGCTTACTATGACAAAGTTATGTTTAGTGATGATTTCTTGATGATGACAGAACACCATGAAGGCTGTTTTGGTGTATAAGAAAATCGATAAGTGAAGTGATGTGGATTGAGTGGTTTGTGTATATCTCTTTCTGTGGCTGTGATTCCTTTCTTTTGTTTGTTTGTTAATCTTGTTTGTCTTATTTAGATTTTCAAGCATATCCTTCTCTCAAAACCAAAAAGTCATTTTTAGATTTTGTGCTGTAACGTGAACTAATTCATGAGCATGGTGTTTTCTTCATTAATTCTCTATATGAATTCAAGCCTTAATTGTCAATTTTGTTCTTTAGTTTATCATAAGTTGATTGAGATGTAGAGTGATAACTAATAAGCATATTTTCATATGACCATAGGTTCTTGGGGTGGGGTTGGGGCTTTAGGAGTGCTGGAAGTGTGTGTAATTACACGTTTTAATTTTATTAGATTGAGTTTCTGTCCCTTTATTCATTGCTTGTTACTTTTAAATTAAAGGCAGCTTTTTGGCACTGGTGGTGAATTTATTTTCTTTTCCTTTACATGCTTTAAGCTCATTTGATGGATGAATTATCAGGGGTCAAGCTGAGAAGGAGTTTAAAGTAGAGGTGGAAGTAATTGGGCGCGTAAGGCATAAGAATCTTGTTAGATTACTGGGCTACTGTGTTGAAGGAGCTTATAGGTATTTCTATCTACTTTTTCATGTGACATAGAGCTGTAGCTTTCTGAATTGTCCTCGAGCATAACAATTTGTTTATTTTTTAAAGTTTTAATTCTGTCTTTTAGGATGCTTGTTTATGAGTATGTGGACAATGGGAATTTGGACCAGTGGCTTCATGAAGATGTGGGGGAAGTCAGCCCCTTGACGTGGGATATTCGTATGAATATTATTTTGGGGACTGCAAAAGGGTATTAAACTTTGAATTTCTAATTTTGTTTCCTTGTGCTCCTCCTTTGCAAATAATTTCTTGTGAATTTAGCTTGGATGTTTATTTCAACTTCCGTGTTAATGCAGCTTGGCCTATCTCCATGAGGGTCTTGAACCAAAGGTTGTCCATAGAGATATCAAATCCAGCAATATATTAATTGATCGTCAATGGAATTCTAAAGTGTCTGATTTTGGACTTGCTAAGCTTTTGTGTTCTGAAAGGAGTTATGTGACAACTCGTGTCATGGGAACTTTTGGGTTAGTTTATTTCTTTACATAATTTCAATTGCTTTGTCCTTTTCTTTGTAGTGATAGAAGGGACTTACATAGGGATTTATTCTTTTATTATTTCCCACTGGAACAAAATTATTAATTCCCCATAGGTTTTCCTTTTCTTTGCAGCTATGTTGCACCAGAGTATGCTTGCACTGGTATGTTGAATGAGAAGAGCGACGTTTATAGCTTTGGAATACTCATCATGGAAATTATTTCAGGGAGAAATCCAGTTGACTATAGTCGGCCAAAGGGAGAGGTTAGTCATTTAAATAATTTTCCATCATGGATTTGATATATTTTCTCCCGAGTAAGCTCCTCTATCATATATAACATATAGAAATGACTAATGAGTAATGATTACAGGTGAATTTGGTGGATTGGTTGAAAACAATGGTTGGAAATCGAGAATCTGAGGAGGTGGTAGATCCTAAGTTGCCCGAGATGCCTGTTTCAAAAGCATTAAAACGCGTTCTTTTGGTTGCTCTTCGTTGTGTTGATCCCGATGCTCAAAAGAGGCCCAAAATGGGGCATGTAATCCACATGCTCGAGGCAGATGACTTGCTATTTCGTGATGTATGCATACTTTCTTCCTGAATTCACAATCTAATTGTTCAGCATATTCAAAAGAGGGAAAAAAATATCAGGAGCGTCTTCCCATTCCTGCCCCTTTATCCTATTTCTTTTTTTGGGTAATGTTGCAGGAACGAAGAGGAGGAGAATCTTACCGTTCCCATCGTGATTATAAAGAAGACAACCATACTGCTCCAAAATTAGGTGATAAACAGCTGGGAGAAGCGGCATCTGATACAAGTGAAGCTGGAGATAGTAGTAAGAGTCATAACCAGCCAACTAGATGGAGATAACGCTAGGGATGATTTAATCAACAGTTTCGAGGTTCTGGATAATTTATTCGACATTCTTATAGGAATTATACCAATTTGTTTATAGTTTTATTCTCAAAGGGAAACTTCAAAGTCTTGATCATATGGCTTTGGCTTGTGCTTTCTTGCATTACTTATAACTTGTTTCGGTTACTAAGCTTTACTTGGATACATTTTGATCATCTCAAGGGAAAGACTTGTGTTGTTTTCGGAAAATAACTTGCTGATTTGAAAAATGTTTTGTCATTTTTCAATAAATTACCCTTTCCGGTGATAGTAAAACAAATTGTGTAGATTAGAAACTAGAAATTATTTTTGGAAAAATATATATTTTCCTTGAAACAAACCTGCGGTGTTCCATCAACATCATCACAACCAGCACTTTGACTTTGATGAGATATTAAAACGAAAGAAGCGAAGCCTTTGAGATTTCGATTCAGTATTTTAAAATTGATAAATTACTTTCGAAGCTACCAAATTATAATTTTCTATTTATATTCGAATTATATTCGTTCGAAAAGTACAAACTACCCGGGCTTGATTCGATACTCAAACTACCCGGGCTTGATTCGATACTCGACTCGATAATTAAACAAGTATTAATCAAATTTTATTTTATACTCAATAAATTTTGTGAACTAAATCTAAATAACTCAATACTCGACTTAACTCGGTTGATTTACATCCTTACAAAACCTCCCATTGCCGGTTCCTAGAAGTCCCAAGTTTTGTAAGCCATTTCTTTATCTCACATGTTGTTTGAGAAAAGTCCAAACTAAGAGTTGGATGGGTATGGGAAGTGGACAAATTGGCCACCTAATTATGGGTCGGCTCAATCAAATTGGGGAAGAGGGGGTGCTGTACTTATTCTTGCAGGTCATCGTTGGACAAAACACCAAGCACACGCCAAAGCATGTTTAGGATTTGGAATTTGTTTGTTTTAGGTCTAACGTTTTTAATACCACAAAATAAGCTGGCATTGGATGCATATCACCAAACTATTTTGCTACTATTTATACTTTTATTTTTTTCATGACATTCAATATCATGTTTGTGAGTTTTGAGCACGTACATCAAATGGAGCCATATGTGTCTCTTGTTAAATTTCAAAACCCACCCCCCCCTCCCCCTCCCCCTCCCCCCCCCCTCCCCTCCCCCAATATCAGTAAATGTGATGTGATACATTAAATATATTTTATTTTCCATATTTTAATATTCATATTTCATTTGTCACCAAAAAAAATTAATACTTCTTTTTATACTTTGCTTTTTTGGTCCTAAATTGAGTATCTCACATGAATCTCTTTGACATCAGTCCATACAACAATCCAACGGACCACATGCCCAAAAGGCCGATACTCCCTCCTTTTGGGCCCATAAACAATAGCAATCCACAAGTCCAAACTCCATTTGAGTAAAAACAGAGCCGAAAAATGAAATATCTCGATGTTTCCAGTAATATTCCAACACGTGTAAATATCACAGACATTTTATATATTCAACGGTCATCCCATCAGTACCCTTCTCTTTAGCTACATACAAAGGCGAAGACTTTGAACCAAACAAACCCCAACTCTAATTCGCTTATTCAACTTTTCTTTATCGCCGTTTATGTTCTTTCTATCTATATCCTTTATAAGTATTTAAGTATATTGTTGTAAGAAGTGGAGATTTGGCTTATCAGTATTTGAATTTGTGTAGTTAATTTGAAGATTCAAGTGTTTGGTGAGTGTTTCCATTAGATTATTGTTTTCGTTTTTTGTTTTTTTGTTCTAGTTTAATCTGCTTAGATAGTTAGATAACATGATTTGGGCTATATCTATTTTCTGATTGTACTGGGCGGTGATATAATGTTTCCCAACTTAGATCTGTAACAATATAATGATGAAACTTATGGATTGTTGAATTATATGTAAATAAGTTATTTGTCATGATTATTTGGCATATCTTATGTGCTTGATGCTAAAATTTGAGGGGGGAAATGTATAGGAAATGAAGTTTCCAGCTTCTTATTCCAGTTCTTGTTTTTGATTTGGTGAAAATGAACAACTTTAAGTTTAAATGAGCAGGTCAACTGGATTCATTTGATCTTTTCCCGCTATTTATTTTGGAAATAGTTTGAAATAAATGAATGGATAGAACAGATCTGATTTCTGTTTTCAATTTCATTTTTTTTTGAAAATGTGTTTGGGCAGAGAATTTTCATTTGTTCATGTTTTGCTCTTTTTCTTTTCATCCTGAAAACACAACAAAAATCTTTAATTTTGTTTACAAATTTAAATAAGGGCTATTAGGTCTGAAATAATCAGGATGTGGTGATGTTTGATGTACAGCAAATTATTTTTGATTTTGTAGTGAAGGAATACAAAAAGTACTCAACTCAAACACCTTTTATCCAAAACTATAGTTGGTGTAGGCTGAAAATTAATTTCATGTGTACTTAAAAGTAGCAAGGTGAGAAAAAAGCGGAAAAGAAAAATTCTTTTTGATTGCTATGCTGTCTTTTTAATTGGTACTGCAATGGCACTTTGGTTGGGTATTGGTGCAACATTACATATTGAATGATAAAATTTGAGGAAAAAGATGTGTATGATATGAAGTATTAGTTCTTCCTTGTGCTGTTAAATTAGATATGAGGAGGGTGGTTGATTTAATACTTGACTTGAACGAGATTAGTTATATTCTCTTAAAGAATTTGTGAGTTATTGATTTCTAGGATCAAATGTCATGATGCTATAAAAATTATCAATTTTTCCTCATCTTACATGGTGACGGTATAACATTTTTATTTACTCACAAGAAACCTAATCAGCCTTTTGCATAATATTTCTAGTTATTTGACAACTTTTATTATAATGTGATGATAAGAATGTAAATGGAACATCTATTGCAGTTCATGCAAGATATTTTCTATGAAAAACTCAAACGCCGTTAGTTTGTACTTGAAAGATATGCTTTGGTCCGTTTTATTCTTTGTAGCCACATGATGCATAATGTATTCTTATGAGCAAAGCTGGATGATGTATATAAACCCACGGGTGATTTGATTTTGAGATATTGTCATCTAAGTCTTATAAATCATACTTATCTCATTATTGTTTCCTTTTTTTGCAGTTTATAATTGAAATGAGTCGTCCACAAGAACCACAACGACCTCTCTTCCCATTTGGAAATCCTTTCCGAATGATATTACCTAAGGGCTCGAATCTCTCTCCAAGGTTGCTTGCTCTTTTAAACACTTTTGAGGAAACCATGGCAGAGAGGCTGAGAAAGCTTAAGCCAAAGGATAGGGAGGATGTCCTTGGTTTATCTTGGATGAGATTTGCGATGGAGTCACTTTGTGAAACTCATGCTGATATAAAAGCCTTGATAACTGCTCTTGAACTTCCGGTATGTGATTGGGATGAGAAATGGATTGATGTATACTTGGACAATAGTGTTAAATTGCTTGATATATGCATTGGTTTTTCGTCAGAGCTCTCACGTCTCAACCAAGGCCACCTCTTCCTCCAATCTGTCTTGCACAATTTGGACTCCAAGCCTTCAAAGCAGTTTATACGTGCACGCTCTTCACTTGATAGCTGGAAGCAGCACATTACTTCAAAGAATTCAAGAATTGAGAACTGTTTTACCATTTTAGACAATCTTGCTGATACACTTGATGTACCAAAGGTTAAGAACTCATCTAAAGGGAAAGTCTTGATGCGGGCTATGTATGGTGTTAAGGTGATAACTGTGTTTGTCTGTAGCATCTTTGCTACTGCTTTTTCAGGTTCTGCGAAGAAGTTGATGGATTTACAGGTTCCAGAAACATGCTTGTGGGCAGAAGCTTTTACCGGTATGCAGGTTTTCATCAACAGTGAAATAAGAAATATATTTTCATTTGGAGGTGTTACAGTATTGAAAGAACTCCAAGCAGTTGACGTAGTTGTGAAGAAGCTCTACCCCCTGGTTGAAGATGGGCCGAGCCCTGTCGAAGCTGAAGAGTTCCAGAATTGCATTTTGGACTTGAAGACGAGCACAATTAAACTTTCAGAAGGGTTGGATATTCTTATAAAGGAAGTTGATGGCTTCTTCCAAATTCTTCTGACTGGACGTGACGCATTGCTTTGTAACCTAAGAGTGGGTAGCGGTGTTTCTGGCCCTATGCAAGAGAACAACAATGTAGCACAAGTTGTGAGGTGAAACCTTGTGAAGCTAATATGTTTGCTGTATACACATGGGTGTTTTACGTAATCTGGTAAATGAAAAGGTATTGTATACAGAGTAGAATAGAGAGAAGAATAGGTATTGTGTATGTATTGAGTTGTGGTGCGTTAGTGTTGTTCCATATCTTATGTATTTGCGCTTATTGCAAATTGTATGTATAAGATTTATACTGTTTGCACGGAAGTGTTGTGTCTCGTGCTCGTACTTGCTTCATGCTGCAAGCCCCAGAAAATGAAAATGCTGGTAGCTAGTTTCAGCTGGCTTCATAAGCAGCCGTACAGTCCATTCAAGGTCGGACAGATTGCTGTTCTCTAATCTCTGTAATTCTTTGAACTTGCTTCTCCATGCCTTTGAGTTGCTAGTCATTTTAAATTGAGATAGCAGGGCAAGTAAAAGTTTTTATATTTCTCGGTTACAGTAGGAAGAAGGCTGGAATTATTCTGTCCTAGATTATCATCTAACCATTCTAGTTTCTGTTCCTGAGCTGTATAGACTAGTTTATGTCATTCTGATGAAACTAGAGGCATTCATGGCTGAAAAATCAACCTTGTAATCTCTCTTGCCTTTGTTTGTTGAACCCTCTATGGATGCTTAGAAGCCTAATGTCTTCATACATTACAAAAGCCTAATGTAATATACAAATTTTGTGGAATGTTCTTCTTCTTCTTCCTTTATTTTTTTTGTGAGTCAAACTTTGAATTATGTAGTCATTGATATTCTATTGACTTGGGTTTGATGGGGATTATGGTCTTCAAAAGAAGGCAAACTTTGATTAGTCATTGAACTTTCAATATTATGGAGTTTCAAAAGAAGGCAGCCACTTCTGACTTTGTCCATCAATAATTGTTTATAGTGAGGAACTTTGCCAGAAATTTAAAGTGTGGCACAACCACCTTTTCACATTGAATTGGAGAAGAAAAATAGCAAACTTTGAAAATTTTCAGAAGAGATGACAAATCAACAACTAAAATTTCTTTTATACTATAATATATATATATATATATATATATATATATATAGAAAAATATATACATAATCACAGAAGATGCATAATTCTTTTTTATGATATGACGGTTTAAGCGTCACCATAGATATTATGGTCTATGACGAAGGTTGAAGCAATCATTTATAATCAAAAAATCATCATAACGTCATAATAACGCATCGCATATCTTTCTGTATATATATATATATATATATTAATATATATATTATTTAAAATTATAAAATGTGGTCTTCATAATGTTTTTCCTTATATATATATAAAATAATTATTCGTGAATGTGCCCAAAAATTTAAGTCAATGATATTATATGATGCTGTGGAACCTAATTGTTCCTTGTTTGATTAATTACCTAACTATTGTTTTTCTTTTTATTGCGAGATTTTCTCCTATATTTACACGAAATGTGGTATTTATTTGTACTTGTACCATGAGGGATAAAATACAATAGAGAGATCTCAACTGTCAAAAATATAGCCAATAATTTTATATTGAAGCATACTTAATTATATAAAATTAAAATATATAATTATAAAGTCAATTTATAGAACAAGACAGTTTATCAACACCAACCCAATTTATATTAGTGCAAAGTTTTTAAAAATCAAAACTAACTATATGTATATATCATGAAATTAGTCAACCTCCCAAAACAACAAAATAAAATATAAAGATGATTTTTCGACATAATTTTATGCTTTATAAATACATAATTTTATAAAACGCACATTTATATTTATCTATATTATAAAGTAACTGTGTCACACTTTTTATTTTTCTCTTTTACCCTATAATTTAACTATATTACTATTTTGTTTTTTTATATATATTTTACTATTTAATCCTCTAAATTTTATAAAATATGACCCGAATTTTATAACCCGAGGTGATCATTAGTATGTATAAAGTCCATCTATAGAACAAGACAGTTTATCAACACTAACCCAATTTATAAATTATAATATTGAAAAGTTTAAAAAAAAGAAATTAAGAAAATAAAAGACTAACTATATGTATTTTTGTGGTACGCCCCAAAATTAGGTATACATCACTTATCTTGGGTCGCCGCCACTTATATAAGATGTAATTTAAATACAACTTATTAACATAAGCTGTAGTGTGCATAATACGACATAAAATCGTGAGTTTAAATACAAATATAAATCTACTAGATATTATACAAACTCAAAAAAAATCCTCATTACAATTATTATCACACTATTTCACGAGAATAGTGAGGACTACTAACGCTTATCTTCGGGACCATCACTGCTTTTCCCGACTCGTCCCAAATTTATATTCTCATTTCTCAAGAGAAGAAACGGTGAAAGAAAGGGTGAGCTCAACTAAGCCCAAGAAAAATATTATGACCAAGATAATGCAGAATAAATTATCAATAGTCTTTCAACAATGTTAAAGCGATAAAATACAATAGATAAACCGGTTTAAGCTGCGGTGGAATAAGATAATCCATTAAAAGAGTCAAGTAAAAAATAAAGTCTACTATCTTTTAGGTTTTAAAAAGTTTTTCATCATTGTTATAATTGAGACTCGAAACTTTAATAAATATTCCACATCATCGAATCACCCCCGCACTACTACGCCAGAGGATATTCTTTTAGTATCACGACCACAATTATTCATGCACTACTCTGGCCAAGAATATTTGTGTATTCATTAATAATTAAGTGATCATGCCAACAATCGTCCACCAACGCACTACTACTACCTTTGAGAATTTTTATCACATCATTTGTAATATTACGATCGTGATTACAACCGAATAGTCTGCGGTCATAATCATACCAAGTTCATCTATGCACTACTGGTGCCAGATGACTTTCAACATAATATAAACATGAGGATGATGACAATGATATAAGAATTCAATAAAACAAGTTCAAGAATTATTTTATCCGGGAATTATTAACGTCCAAATTATCAACACGACATCTTGTTTTGTAGAGTAAAATTCAAGAATGATCGGAAGAATATTTCCATGAAAAGATCTTTGGATGAAACCTTAAATATCGAGGATATTCCACTAATTTCATGGAGTATAGAAGTCAAAGTTTTAACCAATTGAGTATAATAAAGAATAGAATAACAAAAGAAATCACCATGCATGATGATCGCCTTGCGGTAGAGTTATTCCAACAGAATAATAAATAATGGAACCGGTCGGCGTAAAAGCGCATGTACGAGGATGTTGTTCCAAGAATAATTAAGATGGAACGGATCCGGTGTAAAACACACGAGATAGGATATTCCAACAGAATAATAAAAGCGGAACCAGTCCGGTGTAAAACACATGTGACGAGGATGTTCCAGCGAGAATAATAAAGAGCGGAACCGGTCGGTGTAAAAACACATGCATGAGGATGTTCCAACAAAATAATAATAAAAAACGGAAACCAGTCGGTGTAAAACACATGCATGACGAGGATGTTCCAGCAGAATAATAGAAAAATGTCACCAAGTATAGGGTAAACCACGTATCTGAGTTATTCCAAGAATAATAAGCAATGGAATAACAATAGTTTCTTCTTAATGAATAAGAAGAATAACACCCCTTACTTTTGGTAGGAGATTGAATCTGCGGCGGTGTAGTAAGAAAAATACTCTTCTTCTTTCTCTTTATTCTCTCTATACTTTCTCTCTATAGCTTGAATGAATTCGTGAAAATAATGAAGCCCTAGGCCTCTATTTATAGAAGATTTCTAGCTTAGCACCGCTTAGTGTGAAAAGGCAAGTGGCTTGCGACGACTAATGATGTGAAAAGAAAAGTGGTTTGGCGCTTGTAATGTGAAGCGACAAGTGGTTCGGCCTTTGTAATGTGAAACGACAAGTGGTTCGGACCTTTTGTAATGTGAAACGACAAGTGGTTCGGACGTCCGGTAAAGGTAATTACTATTAACGAAGGTAAATACTATTGACGAATGTAAATACTATTCACAAGGGTAATTACTATTGACGAAGGTAAATACTATTCACAAGGATAATTACTATTGACGAAGGTAATTACTATCGATTGAAGAGACTCTTAGATGATGACATATGAGCCCCCATAAAATAATCAAACTTACCACAAATCATTTTATTTTTCATCAACACATATTTAATCTTTCAACAATTATTAATCATTTATAACTTGTCGTCTCAATTATTGATTTAATACTATAACATATTATACGAGATGA
This sequence comes from Panax quinquefolius, assembly GCA_020205615.1. Classification (NCBI taxonomy): domain Eukaryota; kingdom Viridiplantae; phylum Streptophyta; class Magnoliopsida; order Apiales; family Araliaceae; genus Panax; species Panax quinquefolius. The sequence goes on from CM035165.1 coordinate 2,886,258, forward strand.
TCTTTGTGACAATAATTGAATCAATAATATAAGAGATATGATGATGCAAAGAATTATCTTGAGTAATAATTGAGCATGGTGAGTGACTTCTCACGTAAGCATCAATAATCAATACCGTGTCTACTTATCAATGACAGACGCGCATTATTCTTTTACTTTTACCGGGTAGTTCAACGTTTTAATGGTAACACCTCCGTAGTTATTTTTATAAAATATTTTTATCGTTTTCAATCGATCAAATGATAATTACATTGTGGGGTCCACTGATGATTGGTAGTTATTTAATATTCCCTAACAAAAAGAATATTTCAAACCAAACGAATATTTTATAACAACTTGCATTTTTACAAAATTTATAAATATTACCCCTAACTATAACATTATATCAAATTTATTCCATAATATTCAAAAAATAATATTTATAGAAAAATTCATCTTTATTTATAAAGTTTGAGGGTCTTACATATTTATTAGGGGATAAATCACTTTTTTGGTCCTTCATCTTTGAGTCGGATTTTTCATTGTAGTTCTCAAACTTTTTTATTACAATCGAATAAGCTGTGTCTCTCAAAATTTTACAAAGTGGTCATTACTTAAGATTTCGTCCAAAAAAGCGAGACGGAATCAATTATGCAAATTAATGACTTTTTTGCTTTTAATTGCGAAGCAAGTTGACCCGTGATTTTTTTGCTTACGTGGACTAGACTTTCTTCTTTGTTATCTTTTAAACAAAGTGGAGTAGTAAAATTTATTATCTTTAAATAATAATAATAATAATAATAATAATAATAATAATAATAATTTCAAAAAATAATGATAATAGTAATAATAATAATTTTAAAATAATAAAAATAAAAATAAAAATAATAATAATTTTTAAATAATAATAATTTCAAAATAACAATAATAACAATAACAATAATAATAATTTTTAAAAAGATTATATAAATTATAAAAAAAAATTATATGCAACTGATGTGTATTTAAAAATAATATTTTTATTTTATTATTTTTATTAATTTAAATTATTTGAGCAAGGGTAAATTTGACAAATCATTTTTATTCTTCATTAAAATAAAATAAAATAAATTTCATACAAATCTGCAGGGAACAAACCCCAAATACAATTAATTTTATAAAATTAAAATTTTATAAAATTAATTTTACTATTATTATTATTATTTTGAAATTATTATTAAAAAATTATTATTATTTTAAAATTATTGTTATACAATACTATTAATTTTACTCGAAGTTTTACATATTATTAAAATTATTATTATTAATAGTATATTCTACTACACTAGAACAATATATTAGAATATTATATTACTCCGAACTTCTTAAAACGTAGTATACAATTAATTATATTAGAATATTATTAATGCATCTAAATGCTCCAGTGAACAAAAGCAGAATATTATTAAATATTAATACATATAAATGCTCCAGTGAACAAAAAGCCAAAAGGTCAATATATACAATAGATAAATTACATTACAAGTTGTCTTCAAACGTAGTATTAAAATTTTAATGAAATGATTCTGACCTGTTAATAATATTCTAATATACTATTAATAATAATAATTTTAATAATATGTAGAAATTCGAAATAAAATTAATAGTATTATATAACAATAATTTTAAAATAATAATAATTTTTAATAATAATAATAGTATTAATAATAATTTCAAAAAATAATAATAATAATAATAATTAATTTTATAAAATTAATTGTATTTGAGGGTTTATTTCCTACATATTTGTATGAAATTTGTTTTTTTATTTTAATGGAGAATAAAAAATGATTTATCAAATTTACCCTTGCTAAAATAATTTAAATTAACAAAATAAAAAAATATTATTTTTAAATACACATCACTTCATATAAAAATATTTTTATAATTTATGTAATCTTTTTTAAAATTTTTAAAATTATTATTATTGTTATTTTGAATTTATTATTATTTTAAAATTATTATTATTATTATTATTATTTCAAAATTATTATTATTACTATTACTATTATTTTAAAATTATTATTATTATTATTTAAAGATAATAAATTTTACTACTCCACTTTGTTTAAAGATAACAAAGAAGAGAAGTCTAGTCCACGTAAGCAAAAAAGTCTGGTCAACTTGCTACACGTAATCAAAAGTCAGTCAACTTCATATATATCAAGATTATCTGCTTTTTTTCGGACGAAAATCTGAAGTAATGACCATTTTATAAAATTTTGAGAGTACAATTATTCGATTGTAATAAAAAAAAATTCGGTAACCACAATGAAAAACGGACTCCAATACAATGACCAAAAAATGATTTATCCCTATTTATTAGTCAACCTCCCAAACAACAAGTGTATGGTGTGAGCTCATCACTCCATCATTCTCATCTTCATAAAATGTATACACAACATGTGACGCCCCCAAAATTAGGTATACATCACCCATCTTGGGTCGCCACTTACATGGTACATAAATTCAAATACAACTTACTAATATAAGCGTAGGTATAATACGACATAAAGCGTGAGTTTGAATACAAATATTGTCTACTAGATATTATACAAACTCAAAATGGGTCCTCATTACTACTATTATCACACTATTTCACGAATAGTGAGGACTACTAATCTTATCCTCCGGACCATTACTCCGTTCCAAGACTCGTCCCGGTATGTTCTCATTTCACAAGAGAAAAAAGTGAAAGAAAAGGTGAGCTCAACTAGCCAAAAGAAGAAATATTATGACTAAGATAATGCGAATAATTTATCATTAGCCTTCAACGAGTGTTAAACCGATAAAATACGATGAACAACAATTTTAAGCTGCTGACGGAATAAGCAATCCATTAAAAAAAAGTCAAGTAGAGAATAAAGTCTACTATCTTTTAGGTTTTAAAATGTTTTTTCATCTTTGTTATATTTGAGACTCAAACTTTAATAAATAATCCACATCATCGAATCACCCCGCACTTTACTACGGCCGAGGATATTCATCAAATTATCAATGGTCGTGACTATACCGAATCACCCTCGGTCATAATCATACCAAAACTATCCATCATCGCATTCTGTGCCACCGAGGACTTTTATCACATCATTTATAACAAGCCGTGATTATACCGAATGATCCCCGGTCATAATCATACTAAGTTCATCTATACACGTAAAGTAGAAGATAACATAATATAACATGAGGATGATGATGATGACATAATAATTCAAAAAAACAAGTTCAAGAATTATTTTATCCAAGAATTATTAACGCCCAAATTGTCAAAATGATCTTTATTTTGTAGAGTAAAATTCAAGAATGATCGGAAAAATATTTTCATGAAAAGATATCTTTGGATGAAACGCAAATATCAAGGATATTCTACTAATTTCATGGAGTATAGAAGTCAAAGTTTTAACCAACTGGGTATAATAAAGAATGGAATAACAAAAGAAATCACCGTACATGCGATTGTACTTCGATGACATGAGGTTATTCAACAGAATAATAATAACGGAACCGGTCGGTGAAATTACACCAAGCGGGATGTTCCAATGAATAATAATGATGGAACCGGATCCGGTGTAAAACACACAGATAGGATATTCCATGTGGCGCCCCCAAAATTAGGTATCGTCACCCATCTTGGGTCGCCACTTACATGGTACATAAATTCAAATACAACTTACTTAACCTAAGCGTAAGTATACAATCGACATAAAGCGTGAGTTTGAATATAAATATTGTCTACTAGATATTATACAAACTCAAAAGGAGTCCTCATTACAACTATTATCACATTATTTCACGTAATAGTGAGGACTACTAATGCTATCCTGCGGACCATTACTCTAGTTCCCTCGACTCGTCCCAAATATGTTCTCATTTCAAGAGAAACGGTGAAAGAAAGGGTGAGCTCAACTAGCCCGAGAAGAAATATTATGACTAAGATAATGCGAGAATAAATTATCATTAGCCTTCAACAAGATGTTAAGCGATAAAATACAATAGACAACCGGTTTAAGCTGCAATGGAATATGCAATCCATTAAAAGAGTCAAGTAGAGAATAAAATCTACTATCTTTTTAGGTTTTAAAAGGTTTTCATCAATTTTTTTTTATCACGAGACTCTCACTTAATAAATAAACCACCACATCTAATCATCCACGTATCACTGGCCAAAGATTTTCATCAAATTATCAATGGTCATGACTATACCGAATCACCCACGGTCATAATCATACCAAAACTATCCATCAACGCATTACACAGCCACCGAGGACTTTTATCACATCATTTATAACAAGCCGTGATTATACCGAATGATCCACGGTCATAATCATACTAAGTTCATCTATGCACGTAAGCCAAAGATAACATAACATATCATGAGGATGATGACAATGACATAATAATTCAATAAAACAAGTTCAAGAATTATTTTATCCGAGAATTAAGTAACGCCCAAATTGTCAACAAGATCTTTGTTTTGTAGAGTAAAATTCAAGAATGATCGGAAGAATATTTCCATGAAAGATATCTTTGGATGAAACATGAAATATCAAGGATATTCTACTAATTTCATGGAGTATAGAAGTCAAAGTTTTAACCAATTTGGGTATAATAAAGAATAGAATAACAAAAGAAATCACCATGCATGCGATAGACACTTGACAGCGAGTTATTCCAACAGAATAATAAATAACGGAACCAGTCAAGCATATAAACGCATGCACGAAGATGTTCCAACGTAATAATAAAGAATGGAACCAGTCCGGTGTAAAACACACGCATGAGGATGTTCCAAATGTAATAATAATAAAGACGGAACCAGTGTGTAAAACACATGCATGAGGATGTTCCAAATGTAATAATAATAAAAGGCGGAACCAGTCCGGTGTAAAAACACACGCACAGGATGTTCCAGAATAATAATAATAAAGACGGAACCGTGTCGAATTGTAAAACACATGCACAGGATGTTCCAATGAGAATAATAGAAGAATGTCACCAAGTATAGGGTAAACCACATTATACAAAAGTTATTCCAGCAGAATAATAAGCAATGGAATAACAAAGTTCTCTTCATGAATAAGAAAGAATAACACCCCTTACGGGTACAACAAATAATATTCCATACCGTAAAAAGACACCTGAATATCAAAGTAGTGAAGTACCGAGAATACTCTTTTTTCTTCTCTCTATAGATTTTCTCTCTATAGCTTCTCTCTATAATTTCTCTCTACAGAGTTTCAATTGAATTCGTAAGAAAATAATGAAGGAATGAGCTTCATTTATAGGAAAATAGAATGCATAGTAATTAATCCATGAAGCGGTCAGATTGATTTACTTTAATCGACGGTCCATATTTAAAGCAAAATCTTTTAAATAAAATATCATATATTCTATTTATATAAAAACATTTTACTATGCAAAACACTATGCAACACTATGCAAAACACTATGCAACACTATGCATAATAAAATATAATATATTCTATTTATAGAATAACTTTAATAAAGTATTCATTTTATATAAAAGATGTTTCGTTTTATTACGTTAATAATCTGAATAAAACAAAACGTCATTATCGCTATAATAATTCATATTATTAATAAATGATAATGGAATCAAACTGAGTGACTTCTCACATAAGCATCAATAATCAATACCGCGTGTGCTACTATGCAACCACACGACATCGTATTTTTACTACCGAAAGTAGTTCAACAAGATCAACGGTAAAACTTCCGCCGTTATTTCAATAAAATATTTTTGTCGTTTTCAATCCGACAATAATTACATTATGGGGTCCACCAATGATTGAGTAGTTGATTTAATATTCCCGCTAAACCGAATATTCCCGACCAATCGAATATAATATAACCACTTGCATACTTTGTAAAATTTATAAATACTACCCACAACTATAATATTATCTCAAATTCACACCATAATATTAAAAATTATTTCGACAAAATTTAAATCTTTATTGATAAAATCGGGGTCTCACATTCCAACAGAATGATAAAGAGGCGGAACCAGTCCGATGTAAAACACATACGCATGGATATTCCAACGAGAATAATAAAGGCGGAAACCAGTAAGGTGTAAAAAAACACACATGACGAGGATGTTCCAACATGAATAATAGAAGAATGTCACCAAGTATAGGGTAAACCACGATACAAAGTTATTCCAACAGAATAATAAGCAATGAAATAACAACAGTTCTCTTCATGAATAAGAAAGAATAACACCCTTTACGGTACAACAAATAATATTCCCTACCTTAGAAGAACCGAATATTGGCGAGGTGAAGTAGTGTAAGAATACTTTTTTCTTTCTCTCTATAGTTTCTCTCTCAAGAGTTTCATGAATTCGTGAAAATAATGAAACACTAGGCCTCTATTTATAGAAGATTTCTAGCTTAGACCGCTTTATGTGAAAAGGCAAGTGGCTTGACGGTGGTGATGTGAAAAGAAAAGTGGTTTGGCGCTCAGTAATGTGAAACGACAAGTGGTTCAAGCCTCGTAATGTGAAACGATGAGGGTTGGGTCGCATTGTAATGTGAAACGACAAGTGGTTCGGACGCCTGGTAAAGGTAATTACTATTGACGAAGGTAATTACTATTCACAAAGGTAATTACTATTGATTTAAGGTAATTACTTATTCACAAAGGTAATTACTTATTCGACGAAGATAATTACTATTCACAAATGTAATTACTATTGACGAAGGTAATTACTATTGACGAAGAGACTCTTAGATGATGACATATGGCCCCCCCCATAAAATAATCAAACTTACCACAATGTCTTATAACAGACTCTTTATATACATCAAGGATTGAATAAATATTACCACAAATCATTTTATTTTTAATCAACACATATTTAATCTTTCAACAATTATTAATTATTTATAACTTGTCGTCTCAATTATTGATTTAATACTATAACATATTATACAGATGATACTGTGACAATAATTGAATCAATAATATAAGAGATATGATGCAGCAATTACTGTAGCAATAATTGAGCATAGCTGAGTGACTTCTCACGTAAGCATCAATAATCAATATCGTGTGCTACTATACAACCACGCCAGACATCGTATGTTCTTTACTACCTGGGTAGCTCAGCGGTTTTAACGGTAACACCTCTGTAGTTATTTTTATAGAAAGATAATTTTGTGACGCCCCAAAATAGGTATACACAACACCCATTCTCGAAGTCGCCAAATACATGGTACAAAAAGCAAACTACAACTTCAATAATACAAATGTCGTGTGAAATAATACAATATATACTTGTGAGTTTAAATATAATATTGTCTTCTAGACAATATCCACACGCAAATAAATCCCCATCATAATTATTGATTCATTATTTTACAAAAATGGTGAGGACTACTAAACAACTCTCTAGAACCTTCATTCCATACCCCGACTAAGACTCGCTACATTCTCGCCTCCCGAGAAGAAAAATGGAACAACAAGGAAAAGGGTGAGCTCAACTAGCCCAAGAAAAATATTATGACTAAGATAATATACAACAAATTATCGTTAGTCTTCAACAGGAAAAATCGATAGTAATACAATGACAACAAGTTTCGGATCAATATTCGCAAGCTGAAATAATAATTCATAGTAAGAGTTACGTAGAGAATGAAATCTACTATAATCTATGAATTTAATAAATCCATCATCAATATTTTATCCTCGTAACATCAATCAATATACATCCGAATCAAATATTCATCTTTGCACTACACAGCCAAAGATATTCATCATTGGTCATGTTCATTTAAACACTGCTCATCTTTGCACTATGTGCCAAAGATATTAATCAATCGGCCATGTTCATCTCAACACTGCTCATCTTTGCACTACATGTGCCAAAGATATTCTTCAGAAATCATTCATCTTTGCACCATACAAGCCAAAGATATTCAATAATATCATCATTTAAGATCGAGGATGATGAAAAATATTTTTAAAGAAACGAATCCAAAGGAAACAAAATGACAAGGATTAAGGATTAAGGATTCGTACTTGGTTTTATCCACGCCAAAAAATACCTCAAAAATAATCATAGTGGTGTAAAATTCAAGAATGATCAAAACATGGATACAATCAAAGCTAGTATCCGTAATAGATATTTTGGATTTAAAAGAAGAAATTTTATTTTTTATGAATAAGTGTCAGATTCGTGAATAGTGTCAGATACGTGAATAAGGCTCAGATACACGTGAATAGTAACTCCGACACCAAAAGATAGAAATTTCACAAAAACATCTTCACGCTTCACGAATTTAATAGAATAGTACTCGTGAATAAGAATCGTGAATAAGAACTCATGAATAACTCGTGAATAGTAACTCGTGAATAAGAACTCATGAATAGTAACCCCGACATGAAAAAGTTCCAAATTTGATAAAAAGTTCTAATCAATATTTCAAAGATAATGATATTGAAGAAATAATATCATTACGAGAAAAAATAATATCCCTTACCTCGAAAGATCAAAGATTTAATTTAAACATTTGGATATAAAGCTATGACTTGACTTGCAACCGTATAGCAATACTCAAAGTATACTCAAAATACTCACAAGAATACGCCGATAATAGAGAGAGAAAACTTCATTTCGGTGTGATTTTCAATTCTAACCCAAGACCCTATTTATGTGAAATCGCTAGAACACCAAAGCGTAAAATTTAATATAATATTAATATTTATTTTCCAAAACCTCATACGCACACTTGCCAACTGAATTCAGCTCCTACACATGTTAAATGAGGCCACCTAAACATTCCAAAAACGTTTTTCCTATTTTAAATATTTTAAACTTCCAAAATCAATTATTTTGAGCTTCTAACTTCAATAATTCATAATAAATAGCCCTTTCATCAGAAAATTCGAATCTCGCGAGTTTTTATAGGAAATTCAATTTCTACAACTTTGCAGAAGAAAGTTTTTCCAAATTCCAAATAGAAATTGACCAAATCCACAAACTGGACGATTTTATTGTGCTATAATCAAATTTTCACCAATAAATGGGGTCCACCGACATGTTTAACATGTTTTAAACATTTATTGCAACAAAAATACTCTTCCTCCTCGTATACTCATATATCCCACATTCGTTGTAAAAATATCACCGTTAATATATTATTAAAATAATATATTTAAATGAATTATTTTATCGTAAAAAGATAAAATATTAATTTTCAACAATTGTCATTTTAAAAATTTTCTCCATCTATATCCACATAAAATCAATATTTTCCTCATCATATAAATCAATAATTAATTATTCACAAATAATATTACGTAATCACAATATCGACAACCGTGCAGCTTCCTCAGAAAGAGGGGCTTTCAATAAGAATTTCTTCTTCTTGGCGCCGCAATTAGGTGACCAAACCTCTCCTTAGATGTAACTTTCTAGACATTGCCAATAATGTTATCTAATAATATTATTCAGATAATATGAATTATTGCTTCGATAATGAAAGATATCGTAATGACAATTATCAAACAACAAAGAATATAAAATATCAACGCAAAGAATTATTAACTCAATAAAATATCGAACAAGAATTATCGTAACCATTATTGAGTAAAGTGCCTTCACGTAAGAATCAATAATTGGTGCAATACCGAAAGTGCTACTCGCTCAACAACGCCAGACAGTGTGTTTTAACCACCGGTATTCCAACAAGATAATCTCAGAATAACTACGCCTGCTATTTAAAAACAACTTATATTTGTCGTTTTTTCATCCAATCACTTTTCACATGGGGCCCACACACGGTCGCTGTCGTCGCATTTAATATTCTCGACAAAGATTTAATATTCCACCACCAAACTAATATTCCCGACGATAATGAATATTTTATAACCACTGCTTAATTTGAAATATTTGCATATTTAACCCTTAACTATCCACATTAATCAAATCAACCCTTACTATTTCAAAATAATAAATAAAGGAAATTCCTTTTATTTAAAAATTTTGGTCTTACAACCTCCCTCCTTATGAAATTTCATCCTCTAAATTGACGACGATACACTGTGTTTTGAAAAGGTGAGGATACCTCGCTTTCATTTCCGCTTTCCAACTCCCGTGTCATTTCCTCTATAGCATGATTCCTCCACAAAACTTTAACTTTGTGGTATAACCTTTCATGCAGTAGGACATGCTCCTTCCTATCCAAAATCTTGACAGTACCTCCTCATACGTTAAGTCTTCTGGCTATCTCGTCTGGTTCTAACTCTATAACGTGGTTCGGTCTTTCACATATTTATTTAAGTACGATATGTGAAACACATTATGAACACGAGACATACTTCTTGAGGTAACGCAAGTCTATAGGCTACATTTCCTACTCGGTCAAGAATTTGAAATGGACCGATAAATCGTGGATCGAGCTTTCCTCTCTTCCCAAATCTTGTAACTCCCTTCCATGGAGCAACTCGCAACAATACATGATCCCTACATTAAATTCCACGCCCTTTCGATGAAGATCCCGATAACTCTTTTGTCGATCTTGTGCCGCTTTGTATTTGTATAATCATTTGGATCGAATCATTAGTCATACGATTTAACCTCGGGTCCCAACAATGTTGCTTCACCCACCTCATCCCAACATATCGAGAACGACATTTTCGTCCATATAATGCTTCAATGGAACCATGCCTATATTTGTTTAATAACTATTGTTGTATGAGAATTCCACCAATGGCAAGTACTTATCCCAACTTCCTTTGAAATCTAGGACACGTAGTTTTAATATATCTTCAAGAGTTTGAGTAGTCCTTTCGATTGCCCATCCGCTTTGAGGATGGTATGCCAAACTGAATCGTAAATTCGTGCCCATAGCTTTCTAACCCAAAATCATGAAGTGAATCTTGGGTCACGATCTAAAACTATGGATACTGGCATGCCATGCAATCTCACAATCTCATTTACGTACATACGAGAAAGACGTTCAAGGGAATAAGTCTCTCAGACGGTAAGAAGAAATGAGCAGACTTGGTTAATCTATCAACAATAACCCAAATAACATTGATGCCTTGAGAAACCGCAGGAAGACCCGTAACGAAATCCATAGTAATGTGTTCCCACTTCCATTCCGGAATCTCAAGTGGTTGCAACGGACCCTTAGGTACAAGATGCTCCGCCTTTACACGTTGGCAAGTTAAACACATCGAGATAAACTTTGCAATCTCTCTCTTCATATTGTTCCACCAAAATGTATGTCAAGATCACGATACATTTTAGTACTTCCAGGATGGATTGCAAATGGCGATTGTGCCTCCATCATAATCTTGTACTTCAAATCGAGTCGTTAGGAACACAAAGTCTAGAGTGGACTCAAGTATTCCTTCTTCATCAATTCTCGCCCTAATAGCTCCTTCTTGTACTTTCTTCTTCATACGCATCAACTCCCGCCTGTGGCTTCGAGCAACCTTAAACTTTTCTATTAAAGTTGGCTCTACGCGATACTTGACATCATCGCACTCGCCTCGCAAGATATGATCTTCTACTCATCGCGCCGCCTACCACGCTCGCTTTTCCAGGATGGCATGATCGTAATATGTGTCAAATGAGTCTCCTCTCGAAGTTCTTCAAGCTCTTCCCACATTCCTCGCTCCATTCGAATTTTGTATCTCTACGAGTCACCCATAAGTTAATGGAATAGCGATTCGAGAATATCCTTCAACGAATCTCCGATAATAACCAACTAAGCTTCTGTAAAGCTACGCTTTCGATAATCGACTTAGGTTGCTCTCAATCGCGACTCATATCCCAATCTTGGATAAGACGTCACAATGACACCTATCGCTTTACTATCGCATCTAATACGACGCCCCTACAGAGAGTTCGGCTTAGTGAATTCCACAAAGGAAGTCACAAAATAAAGGCTCGTGTACCAAATTTATAGTTGAATTTTTAACTCCTCAAGTTCAATAGAGCCATTCGATATGAGATTTTAGAAATGAGTTTTGTACCGGGTTCAAAGTCGATACAAAATTTAATATCGCTTTGGGAGTAAGCCAAGAAATTCTTCAGAAATACGCCAGAAAAATCAATAACAACAGAATATTATTCAAATCGACGTGTCTTTATTCAAATCCATAACATGGACTAAGAAAACTTGACATCCGTAATAAACGAATGACTTCATGGCTTGATATGAAAATGTTTGACTACAATGGTTTGATTGCTTGAATTCGAATAACAAAGTTGCTTAGGAATATGAAAACTAACAACCTTACAAAAGCAATCAATTTGGCATGATGAGTAGTTAACCTTAAAATCACATCAAAAGCAAATATCTCTATAGAAATAAGGTTAATGTGTAATGTGATAGTGCCAACTTGAATCAAGCAAGATTTTTAAACAACGGATGTAATGAAAGTTTCTCCTAATGGAGTCTCCACAGATAGGTCAAAGTTTAATTTCTCCGTAGTCAAGTTCAAACGCTGAGCGCAAAAGTAAGAGAGATAAAAGAATGGGTAGAACCAATATCTAGTAAGGTATATACTTCGCAAGAATTTATAATTAACTAACCCTGTATAACTTCGTCGTTCCTCGATTTTGACCAACCACAACAAACGCTTCTTCCAAGAATCGCTGACTTTGACTTTTTCGGGATGATTTTGAGTCACCATTCCTCGCTGAACTAGGTTTCGCCATCGCATAATCTCGAGCGATATGTCCTTCCTTTCCACAATTATAGCATACCTTAAACTGCAGGGCGCTTTCAACCGATATGTCTCCTCTTTTCCAAGATTTGTAGCATACGACCCGGTGGTCGCTTCTCCTCCCTTAAAACTAGTCACATCGGGCGCCGACGCCTTCACATGGTCGTTGTTGAATCTCCTCTTTAAAATCTCCTCCCGACTCGCTTCTTCTATTTTCATGGCCACGATTACCACCAGAGTGGTTACCGCCTTTGTCTCAGATTCTTCTTTCTCCGCCGGGTTATCGTTATTCGATGATCGCTATCTTCAGATGATCCTCGTTATGGTCCCTCATTGAACGTATTTCGTTATCTCGCTTCTAACAACCGAGCCCCGCTGACAACACATCCGAATAGAGAGAAAATTTATGAGAAATGAGATATCGACGTACGTCCAAGTTTCAAACCTCTCGTAAACATCCGCCATACACGCTCCTCATTCTCCACCAAATGAGGTGCAAACTCGATAACTCCGCTAACTTCGCCTCGATCGGGACACCGCCATGTTATTCTCGCTTCTAGTCTAATAAACTCCACTTCCTTCATACGATTTAATACTTTCGTGGAAGTACTTGTCATTGAACTGCTTTCAAACGTCTCCCACGACATACGCCGAAGGCAAATGGATGGGTACGCTTCACGATTCCCACCAAGAATCGGGCCGCCATTTTAACATAAAGGTGGCGAATGGAACTTTTGTTCCTCCGCATCCCAAGACATCGAATATCTTGGTAATTTGTTTGACCCACGCCTCCGCCTTTAATCGGATCCGCTTTCCCTGCACTCGTGGTCCCAACTTTGAATCGCTTCGTGTGACCACCCGTGAATTGCTATCATTTCCTCCCGATTTTGAACACGAAGTCTCCTCGTCTCGATTTTGCATGAATCGCAAAAAGCTTCTAAACATCCCCTCGCTCATCATCTCGCTTCAGGTGGTGTTGTTCACAGGAGGAACATTGCCAAACTGCTCAGACGCTCTCCTCGTCAGTGAAGACAGCATCTCCACTGGGCCTCATTTACTCCATCGTTAATATTCTCACGACATTCTCAAATACCATCATAAAATAAGGGTTAATTAAGGAAATCAATATATCACATAATATCCCTATATATCGACCAACTAACAAATAAGCTTAGTAGGACACACTAACAAGGATTTACTGCCTCCCTCCTAGTTCTATTCCCCGATCTCCGCCAGAGATCATATCCCTAAGCTCGATATTAAATCGTGACGCCCCAAAATAGGTATACACAACACCCATTCTGAGTCGCCAAATACATGGTACAAAAAGCAAACTACAACTTCAATAATACAAATGTCGTGTGAAATACGACAATATATACTGTGAGTTTAAATATAATATTGTCTTCTAGACAATATCCACACGCAAATAAATCCCCATCATAATTATTGATTCATTATTTTACAAAATGGTGAGGACTACTAAACAACTCTCTCTGTAACCTTCATTCCATACCCCGACTAAGACTCGCTACATTCTCGCCTCCCGAGAAGAAAAATGGAACAACAAGGAAAAGGGTGAGCTCAACTAGCCCAAAGAAGAATATTATGACTAAGATAATATACAACAAATTATCGTTAGTCTTCAACAGGAAAAACTGATAGAATACAATGTACAACAAGTTTCAGATCAATATTCGCAATGAAATAATAATTCATGTAAGAGTTACGTAGAGAATGAAATCTACTATAATCTATGAATTTAATAATTCATCATCAATATTTTATCCTCGTAACATCAATCAATATACATCCGAATCAAATATTCATCTTTGCACTACAGCCAAAGATATTCATCACTGGGTCATGTTCATTTAAACACTGCTCATCTTTGCACTAAAGCCAAAGATATTAATCAATCTGGCCATGTTCATCTCAACACTGCTCATCTTTGCACTACAGCCAAAGATATTCTTCAGAAATCATTCATCTTTGCACTATGTGCCAAAGATATTCAATAATATCATCATTTAAGACCGAGGATGATGAAAAATATTTTTTTAAAGAAACGAATCCAAAGGAAACAAAATGACAAGGATTAAGGATTAAGGATTCGTACTTGGTTTTATCCACGCCCAAAAATACCTCAAAAATAATCATAGTGGTGTAAAATTCAAGAATGATCAAAACATGGATACAATCAAAGTTAGTATCCGTAATAGATATTTTGGACTAAAAGAAGAAAATTTTATTTTTTATGAATGAATAAGACCGTCAGATACGTGAATAAAAGGTCAGATACGTGAATAAGGCCGATATACGTGAATAGTAAATCCGACACCAAAAGATAGAAATTTCACAAAAACATCTTCACGCTTCACTTAATAGTACTCGTGAATAAGAATCGTGAATAAGAAAGAATCGTGAATAAGAACTCGTGAATAGTAACTCGTGAATAAGAACTCATGATAAGACTCCATGAATAGTAACCCCGACATGAAAAAGTTCCAAATTTGATAAAACTTCAGATCAATATTTCAAAGATAATGATATTGAAGAAATAATATCATTAGAAAAAAATAATATCCCTTACCTCGAAAAGATCAAGATTTCTAAATTAAAAACACCTGATATAAAGCATGACTTGACTTGCACAGATAGCAATACTCAAAGTATACTCAAAATACTCACAAGAATAAGAATACCGAGATATATAGAGAGAAAACTTCAGCTTTCGTGTGATTTTCAATTCTAACCCAAGACCCTATTTATAGAAAATCGCTAGAACACCAAAGCAGTAAAATTTAATATAATATTATATATAATTTTTCCAAATTTTTTACCCACACTTGCCAACTGAATTCAGCTCCTACACATGTTAAATGAGGCCACCTAAACATTCCAAAAACGTTTTTCCTATTTTAAATATTTTAAACTTCCAAAAATCAATTATTTTGAGCTTTCGAACTTCAATAATTCATAATAAATAGCCCTTTCATCAGAAAATTTGAATCTCATGAGTTTTTATAGGAAATTCAATTTCTACAACTTTGCAGAAGAAAGTTTTTCCAAATTCCAAATAGAAATTGACCCGAAATCCACAAACGGACGATTTTATGTGCTATAATCAAATTTCAACCAATAAATGGGGTCCACCAACACACAAAACATGTTTTAAACATTTATCAAAACAAAATACTCTTCCTCCTCATATACTCATATATCCCACATTCATTGTAAAATATCACCGCTAATATATTATTAAAATAATATATTTAAATGAATTATTTTATCGTAAAAAGATAAAATATTAATTTTCAACAATTGTCATTTTAAAAATTTTCTCCATCTATATCCACATAAAATCAATATTTTCCTCATCATATAAATCAATAATTAATTATTCACAAATAATATTATGTAATCACAATATCGACAACTGTGCAGCTTCCAGAGAAAGAGGGGCTTCCAATAAGAATTTCTTCTTCATCGGGCGCCGCAATTAGGTGACCAAACCTCTCCTAGATGTAACTTTCTAGACATTGCCAATAATGTTATCTAATAATATTATTCAGATAATATGAATTATTGCTTCGATAATGAAAGATATCGTAATGACAATTATCAAACAACAAAGAATATAAAATATCAACGCAAAGAATTATTAACTCAATAAAATATCGAATAAAGAATTATCGTAACCATTATCGAGTAGTGCCTTTCACGTAAGAATCAATAATTGGTGCAATACAAGTGCTATCGCTCAACAACGCCAGATTAGTGTGTTTTAACCACCGGTATTCCAACAAGATAATCTCAGAATAACTACGCCTGTTATTTAAAAACAACTTATATTTGTCGCTTTTTCATCCAATCGCTCACATGGGCTCACACATGGTCGGTACCGTCCGCATTTAATATTCCCGACAAAGCATTTAATATTCACCACCAAACTAATATTCCCCGATAATATAATGAATATTTTATAACCACTGCTTATTTTGAAATATTTGCATATTTAACCCTTAACTATCCACATTAATCAAATCAACCCTTACTATTTCAAAATAATAAATAAAGGAAATTCCTTTTTATTTAAAAAATTTCGGTCTTACAACCTCCCTCCTTATGAAATTTCGTCCTCTAAATCGACGACGCACTGTGTTTCAAAAGGTGAGGATACCTCGCTTTCATTTCCGCTTCCAACTCCCTGTGTCATTTCCTCTATAGCATGATTCCTCCACAAAACTTTAACTTGTGGTATAACCTTTCATGCAGTAGGGACATGCTCCTTCCTATCCAAAATCTTCGACAGTACCTCCTCATACGCTAAGTCTTCGCTATCTCGTCCTGGTTCTAACTCTATAACGTGGTTCGGTCTTTCACATATTTATTTAAGTACGATATGTGAAACACATTATGAACACGAGACATACTTTGAGGTAACGCAAGTCTATAGCTACATTTCCTACTCGGCATCAAGAATTTGAAATGGACCGATAAATCGTGGATCGAGCTTTCTCTCTTCCCAAATCTTGTAACTCCCTTCCATGGAGCAACTCGCAACAATACATGATCCCCTACATTAAATTCCACGCCCTTTCGATGAAGATCCGTGATAACTCTTTTGTCGATCTTGTGCCGCTTTGTATACGCTGTTTAATCATTTGGATCATAGTCATACGCATTAACTCGGGTCCCAACAATGTTGCTTCACCCACCTCATCCCAACATATCGAGAACGACATTTTCGGTCCATATAATGCTTCAATGGAACCATGCCTATATTTGTTTAATAACTATTGTTGTATGAGAATTCCACCAATGGCAAGTACTTATCCCAACTTCCTTTGAAATCTAGGACACGTAGTTTTAATATATCTTCAAGAGTTTGAGTAGTCCTTTCTCGATCGATTGCCCATCCGCTTTGAGGATGGTATGCCAAATCGAATCGTAAATTGCGCTCCATAGCTTTTTCAAACCAACCCAAAATCATGAAGTGAATCTTGGGTCACGATCTAAAACTATGGATACCGGCATGCCATGCAATCTCACAATCTCATTTACGCATATACGAGAAAGACGCTCAAGGAATAAGTCTCTCAGACGGCAGAAGAAATGAGCAGATTTGGTTAATCTATCAACAATAACCCAAATAGCATTGATGCCTTGAGAAACCGCAGGAAGATTAGTAACGAAATCCATAGTAATGTGTTCCCACTTCCATTCCTAATCTCAAGTGGTTGCAAACGGACCCTTAGGTACAAGATGCTCCGCCTTTACACGTTGGCAAGTTAAACACATCGAGATAAACTTTGCAATCTCTCTCTTCATATTGTTCCACCAAAATGTATGTCAAGATCACGATACATTTTAGTACTTCCAGATGGATTGCAAATGGCGATTGCGGTGCCTCCATCATAATTGTACTTCAAATCAAAGTCGTTAGGAACACAAAGTCTAGAGTGGACTCAAGTATTCCTTCTTCATCAATTCTCGCTCCTAATAGCTCCTTCTTGTACTTTCTTCTTCATACGATCGCCTCCGGCCTGCGGCTTCGAGCAACCTTAACTTTTTCTATTAAAGTTGGCTCTACGCGATACTTGACATCATCGCACTCGCTCCTCAAGATATGATCTTCTACTCAACGCGCCGCCTACCACGCTCGCTCGCTTCCAGATGGCATGATCGTAATACGTGCTTAAATGAGTCTCCTCGAGTTCTTCAAGCTCTTCCCACATTCCTCGCTTCCATTCGAATTTTGTATCTCTACGAGTCACCATCGTTAATGGAATAGCGATTCGAGAATATCCTTCAACGAATCTCCGATAATAACCAACTAAGCCTGTAAAGCTACGATTTCGATAATCGATTTAGGTTGTTCTCAATCGCGACTCATATCCCAATCTTGGATAAGACGTCACAATGACACCTATCGCTTTACTATCGCATCTAATACGACGCCCCCTACAGAGAGTTCGCTAGTGTGAATTCCACAAAGGAAGTCACAAGATAAAGGCTCAGTACCAAATTTATAGTTGAATTTTTAACTCCTCAAGTTCAATAGAGCCATTCGATATGAGATTTTAGAAATGAGTTTTGTACCGGGTTCAAAGTCGATACAAAATTTAATATCGCTTTGGGAGTAAGCCAAGAAATTCTTCAGAAATACGCCAGAAAAAATCAATAACAACAGAATATTATTCAAATCGACGTGTCTTTATTCAAATCCATAACATGGACTAAGAAAACTTGACATCCGTAATAAACGAATGACTTCATGGCTTGATATGAAAATGTTTGACTACAATGGTTTGATTGCTTGAATTCAATAAAAAGTTGCTTAGAATATGAAAACTAACAACCTTACAAAAGCAATCAATTTGGCATGATGAGTAGTTAACCTTAAAATCACATCAAAAGCAAATATCTCTATAGAAATAAGGTTAATGTGTAATGTGATAGTGCCAACTTGAATCAAGCAAGATTTTTAAAAAATCTGGATGTAATGAAAGTTTCTCCTAATGGAGTCTCCACAGATAGTCAAAGTTTAATTTCTCCGTAGTCAAGTTCAAACGCTGAGCGCAAGTAAGAGAGATAAAAGAATGGGTAGAACCAATATCTAGTAAGGTATATACTTCGCAAGAATTTATAATTAACTAACCCGTGCTAACTTCGTCGTTCCTCGTGATTTTGACCGGCCACAACAAACGCCTCCAAGAATCGCTGATTTTGACTTTTTTTCGGGACATCCTTTTGAGTCACCATTCTCACTGAACTAGGTTTCGCCATCGCATAATCTCGAGCGATATGTCCTTCCTTTCCACAATTATAAGATACCTTAAACTGCAGGCGCTTTGATCGATATGTCCTCTTTTCCAAGATTTGTAACATACGACCGGTGGTCGTTTCTCCTCCCTTAAAACTAGTTGCCATCGGGCGCCGACGCCTTCACATGGTCGTTGTTGAATCTCCTCTTTTAAAATCTCCTCCCGACTCGCTTCTTCTATTTTCATGGCCACGATTACCACCAGAGTGGTTACCGCTTTGTTCGTATTCTTCTTTCTCCGCCGGTTATCGTTATTCGATGATCGCTATCTTCTAGATGATCCTCGGTTATGGTCCCCTCATTGAACGTATTTCGTTATCTCGCCTAACAACCGAGCCTCGCTGACAACATCCGGTCAGAGAGAAAATTTATGAGAAATGAGATATCGACGTACGCTTCAAGTTTCAAACCTCTCGTAAACATCCCGCCATACGCTCCTCATTCTCCACCAAATGAGGTGCAAACTCGATAACTCCGCTAACTTCGCCAGATCGGGACACCGCCATGTTATTCTCGCTTCTAGTCTAATAAACTCCACTTCCTTCATACGATTTAATACTTTCGTGGAAGTACTTGTCATTGAACTGCTTTCAAACGCTCCTCCACGACATACGCCGAAAAATGGATGGGTACGCTTCACGATTCACCACCAAGAATCGCTCGCCGCCATTTAACATAAAGGTGGCGAATGGAACTTTTTTCTCCTCCGCATCCCAAGACATCGAATATCTTGGTAATTTGTTTGACCCACGCCTCCGCCTTTAATCGGATCCGCTTCCCTGCACTCGTGGTCCCAACTTCGAATCGCTTGGTCGTGACCACCCGTGAATTGCTATCATTTCTCCTCAGATTTTGAACACGAAGTCTCCTCGTCGATTTTGCATGAATCGCAAAAAGCTTCTAAACATCCCCTCGCTCATCATCTCGCTTCAGGTGGTGTTGTTCACAGAGGAACATTGCCACTGTCAGCACGCTCTCCTCTCGTGGTGAGTACAGCATCTCCACGGCCTCATTTACTCCATCGTTAATATTCTCAACGACATTCTCAACATCATCATAAAATAAGGGTTAATTAAGGAAATCAATATATCACATAATATCCCTATATATCGATTCAACTAACAAATAAGCTTAGTAGACACACTAATCAAGGATTTACTCGCGCCTCCCTCCTAGTTCTATTCCCCGATCTCCGCCAGAGATCATATCCCTAAGCTCGATATTAACCGTGACGCCCCAAAATAGGTATACACAACACCCATTCCGAGTCGCCAAATACATGGTACAAAAAGCAAACTACAACTTCAATAATACAAATGTCGTGTGAAATAATAACAATATATATCGTGAGTTTAAATATAATATTGTCTTCTAGACAATATCCACACGCAAATAAATCCCCATCATAATTATTGATTCATTATTTTACAAAAATGGTGAGGACTACTAAACAACTCTCTCTAGAACCTTCATTCCATACCCCGACTAAGACTCGCTACATTCTCGCCTCCCCGAGAAGAAAAATGGAACAACAAGGAAAAGGGTGAGCTCAACTAGCCCAAGAAGAATATTATGACTAAGATAATATACAACAAATTATCGTTAGTCTTCAACAGGAAAAATCTGATAATACAATAGACAACAAGTTTCAGATCAATATTCATAATGAAATAATAATTCATGTAAGAGTTACGTAGAGAATGAAATCTACTATAATCTATGAATTTAATAAACCATCATCAATATTTTATCCTCGTAACATCAATCAATATACATCTCGAATCAAATATTCATCTTTGCACTATGTGCCAAAGATATTCATCACTGGTCATGTTCATTTAAACACTGCTCATCTTTGCACTATGTGCCAAAGATATTAATCAATCTGGCCATGTTCATCTCAACACTGCTCATCTTTGCACTACAGCCAAAGATATTCTTCAGAAATCATTCATCTTTGCACTACAAAAGCCAAAGATATTCAATAATATCATCATTTAAGATCGAGGATGATGAAAAATATTTTTAAAGAAACGAATCCAAAGGAAACAAAATGACAAGGATTAAGGATTAAGGATTCGTATTTTGGTTTTATCCACGCCCAAAAATACCTCAAAAATAATCATAGTGGTGTAAAATTCAAGAATGATCAAAACATGGATACAATCAAAGCTAGTATCCGTAATAGATATTTTGATTTAAAAGAAGAAATTTTATTTTTCTATGAATAGTGTCAGAGATACGTGAATAGTGTCAGATACGTGAATAAGTGCCAGATACGTGAATAGTAACTCGACACCAAAAGATAGAAATTTCACAAAAACATCTTCACGCTTCATTTAATAGACTCATGAATAAGAATCTCGTGAATAAGAACTGAATGAATAAGAAACTCGTGAATAAGAACTCGTGAATAAGAACTCATGAATAGTAACCCTATACATGAAAAAGTTCCAAATTTGATAAAACTTCAGATCAATATTTCAAAGATAATGATATCAAGAAATAATATCATTCGAAAAAAAATAATATCCCTTACCTCGAAAAGATTCAAGATTTCTATTTAAACACCTGATATAGGCTATGACTTGGACTTGCACCGATATAGCAATACTCAAAGTATACTCAAAATACTCACAAGAATACGCCGATATATAGAGAGAGAAAACTTCAGCTTTCGTGTGATTTTCAATTCTAACCTAAAGACCCTATTTATAGAAAACGCTTGTAACACCAAAGCAGTAAAATTTAATATAATATTAATATTTATTTTCCAAATTTTCATAGCCCACACTTGCCAACTGAATTCAGCTCCTACACATGTTAAATGAGGCCACCTAAACATTCCAAAAACGTTTTTCTATTTTAAATATTTTAAACTTCCAAAATCAATTATTTTGAACTTCTAACTTCAATAATTCATAATAAATAGCCCTTTCATCAGAAAATTTGAATCTCATGAGTTTTTATAGGAAATTCAATTTCTACAACTTTGCAGAAGAAAGTTTTTCCAAATTCCAAATAGAAATTGACCGAAATCCACAAACGGACGATTTTACAAGCTATAATCAAATTTCACTAATAAATGGGGTCCACCAACACACAAAACATGTTTTAAAACATTTAATGCAACAAAAATACTCTTCCTCCTCATATACTCATATATCCCACATTCATTGTAAAATATCACCGCTAATATATTATTAAAATAATATATTTAAATGAATTATTTTATCGTAAAAAGATAAAATATTAATTTTCAACAATTGTCATTTTAAAAATTTTCTCCATCTATATCCACATAAAATCAATATTTTCCTCATCATATAAATCAATAATTAATTATTCACAAATAATATTACGTAATCACAATATCGACAACGTGCAGCCTCTCTGAGAGAGGGCTTTCCAATAAGAATTTCTTCTTCATCGGGCGCAGCAATTAGGTGACCAAACCTCTCCTAGATGTAACTTTCTAGACATTGCCAATAATGTTATCTAATAATATTATTCAGATAATATGAATTATTGCTTCGATAATGAAAGATATACGCAGTAATGACAATTATCAAACAACAAAGAATATAAAATATCAACGCAAAGAATTATTAACTCAATAAAATAATCGAACAAGAATTATCATCGTAACCATTATCGAGTAGTGCCTTCACGTAAGAATCAATAATTGGTGCAATACCGTAGTGCTATCGCTCAACAACGCCAGACAGTGTGTTTTAACCACCGGTATTCCAACAAGATAATCTGTGAATAACTACGCCTGTTATTTAAAAACAACTTATATTTGTCGCTTTCTTCATCCAATCACTTTTTCACATGGGCCCACATGGGGCCCGCATACATGGTCGCATGAATATTCCATCGCATTTAATATTCCCGACAAAGATTTAATATTCCACGCACCAAACATTAATATTCCCCGAAAAAATAATGAATATTTTATAACCACTTGCTTATTTTGAAATATTTGCATATTTAACCCTTAACTATCCACATTAATCAAATCAACCCTTACTATTTCAAAATAATAAATAAAGGAAATTCCTTTTTATTTAAAAAATTTTGGTCTTACGGACCGATAAATCGTGGATTGAGCTTTCCTCTCTTCCCAAATCTCAGAACTCCCCTTCCATGGAGCAACTCGCAACAATACATGATCCCTCACATTAAATTCCACGTCCTTTCAATGAAGATCCGCATAACTCTTTTGTCGATCTTGTGCCGTTTGTAGGCACGTTGTCGAATCATTAGTCATACGTACACTTAACTCGGGTCCCAACAATGTTGCTTCACCCACCTCATCCCAACATATCGAGAACGACATTTTCATTCCATATAATGCTTCGAATGGAACCATGCCTATATTTGTTTAATAACTATTGTTGTATGAGAATTCCACCAATGGCAAGTACTTATCCCAACTTCCTTTGAAATCTAGGACACGAGTTTTAATATATCTTCAAGAGTTTGAGTAGTCCTTTCGATTGCCCATCCGCTTTGAGGATGGTATGCCAAATCAATCAGTAAATTCGTGTCCATAGCTTTCTAACCCAAAATCATGAAGTGAATCTTGGGTCACGATCTAAAACTATGGATACTTGGCATGCCATGTAATCTCACAATCGCATTTACGCACATACGAGAAAGACGTTCAAGGAATAAGTCTCTGATCGGTAAGAAATGAGAGACTTGGTTAATCTATCAACAATAACCCAAATAGCATTGATGCCTTGAGAAACCGCAGGAAGAAGAAACTAAATCCATAGTAATGTGTTCCCACTTCCATTCCAGGAATCTCAAGTAGGTTGCAACGGACCCTTAGGTACAAGATGCTCCGCCTTTACACGTTGGCAAGTTAAACACATCGAGATAAACTTTGCAATCTCTCTTCATATTGTTCCACCAAAATGTATGTCAAGATCACGATACATTTTAGTACTTCCCAGGATGGATTGCAAATGGCGACATTGTGCCTCCATCATAATCTTGTACTTCAAATCGAAAGTCGTTAGGAACACAAAGTCAGAGTGTACTCAAGTATTCCTTCTTCATCAATTCTCGCCCAATAGCTCCTTCTTGTACTTTCTTCTTCATACGCATCAACTCCGGCCCATGGCTTGAGCAACCTTAACTTTTTCTATTAAAGTTGGCTCTACGCGATACTTGACATCATCACACCTGCTCTCGTGATATGATCTTCTACTCAACGCGTCGCCTACCACGTTCGCTTTTCCAGATGGCATGATCGTAACATGTCTTTGAAATGAGTCTCCTCTTGAGTTCTTCAAGCTCTTCCCACATTCCTTGCTCCATTCGAAATTTTGTATCTCTACGAAGTCATTGCGTTAATGGAATAGCGATTCGAGAATATCCTTCAACGAATCTCCGATAATAACCAACTAAGTTTCAGAAAGCTACGCCTTTCGATAATCGACTTAGGTTGCTTCTCAACCGTGACTCATATCCCAATCTTGGATAAAGACGTCACAATGACACCTATCGCTTTACTATCGCATCTAATATGACGCCCCTACAGAGAGAGTTCCGCTTAGGTGAATTCCACAAAGGAAGTCACAAAATAAAGGCTCAGTACCAAATTTATAGTTGAATTTTAACTCCTCAAGTTCAATAGAGCCATTCGATATGAGATTTTAGAAATGAGTTTTGTAACGGGTTCAAAGTCGATACAAAATTTAATATCGAAGCTTGGGAGTAAGCCAAGAAATTCTTCAGAAATACGCCAGAAAAATCAATAACAACAGAATATTATTCAAATCGACGTGTCTTTATTCAAATCCATAACATGGACTAAGAAAACTTGACATCCGTAATAAACGAATGACTTCATGGCTTGATATGAAAATGTTTGACTACAATGGTTTGATTGCTTGAATTGAATAACAAAGTTGCTTAGAATATGAAAACTAACAACCTTACAAAAAGCAATCAATTTGGCATGATGAGTAGTTAACCTTAAAATCACATCAAAAGCAAATATCTCTATAGAAATAAGGTTAACAGTAATGTGATAGTGCCAACTTGAATCAAGCAAGATTTTTAAACAATGGATGTAATGAAAGTTTCTCCTAATGGAGTCTCCACAGATAGGTCAAAGTTTAATTTCTCCGTAGTCAAGTTCAAACGTTGAGCGCGCAAAAAGAGAGATAAAAGAATGGGTAGAACCAATATCTAGTAAGGTATATACTTCGCAAGAATTTATAATTAACTAACCCGTGCTAACTTCGTCGTGTTCCTCGATTTTGAAAACCACAACAAACGCTTCTTCCCAGAATCGTTGACTTTGACTTTTCTCGGGACATCTTTTGAGTCACCATCCCTCATTGAATCTAGGGTTTATATCGCAGACAATCTCGAGCGATATGTCCTTCCTTTCCACAATTATAAGATACCTTAAACTGTTGTGGGGCGGTGACCGATATGTCCTCTTTTCCGTGATTTGTAATATATGACCGGTGGTCGCTTCTCCTCCCTTAAAACTAGTTCTATCATTCATACCGACGCCTTCACATGGTCGTTGTTGAATCTCTCTTTTAAAATCTCCTCCCGACTCGCTTCTTCTATTTTCATGGCCACGATTACCACCGAGTGGTTACCGCCTTTGTTCAGTATTCTTCTTTCTCCACCGGGTTATCGTTATTCGATGATCGCTATCTTCTAGATGATCCTCGGTTATGGTCCTCGGTTGAACGTATACTCGTTATCTCATTTCTAACAATCGAGCCCGCTGACAACATCCTGAATAGAGAGAAAATTTATGAGAAATGAGATATCGACGTATGTCGGGTTTCAAACCTCTCGTAAACATCCGCCGCCATACGCCTCATTCTCCACCAAATGAGGTGCAAACTCGGATAACTCCGCTGAACTTCGCCAGATCGGGACACCGCCATGTTATTCTCGCTTCTAGTCTAATAAACTCCACTTCCTTCATACGACCGAATACTTTCGTGGAAGTACTTGTCATTGAACTGTTTCAAACGCTCTCCCACGATATGCCGAGTGCAAATGGATGGGTACGCTTCACGATTCCCACCGAAGAATCCGGCCGCCACGGAACATAAAGGTGGCGAATGGAACTTTTGTTCTCTCCGCATCCCAAGACATCGAATATCTTGGTAATTTGTTTGACCCACGTCTCGCCTTTAATCGGATCCGGCTTTCCTAAATTCGTGGTCCCAACTCTTTGAATCGTCATTGTGACCACCCGTGAATTGCTATCATTTCCTCCTCAGATTTTGAACACGAAGTCTCCTCGTCTCGATTTTGCATGAATCGCAAAAAGCTTCTAAACATCCCTCGCTCATCATCCGCTTCGGTGGTGTTGTTTCACAGGAGGAACATTGCCACTGTTGCACGTTCTCCTCGTTGGCAAAGACAGCATCTCCACGGCCTCATTTACTCCATGTTAATATTCTCAACGACATTCTCAATCACCGCCATAAAATAAGGGTTAATTAAGGAAATCAATATATCACATAATATCCCTATATATCGATTAACTAACAAATAAGCTTAGGTAGGACACACTAGCGAAGGATTTACTCGCCTCTCCTTCCTAGTTCTATTCCCGATCTCCGCCAGAGATCATATCCCTAAGCTCGATATTAACCGTGACGCCCCAAAATAGGTAGGTATACACAACACCCATTCCGAGTCGCCAAATACATGGTACAAGAAGCAAACTACAACTTCAATAATACAAATGTCGTGTGAAATACGACATAATATATCTGCGTGAGTTTAAATATAATATTGTCTTTCAGACAATATCCACACGCAAATAAATCCCCATCATAATTATTGATTCATTATTTTACAAAAATGGTGAGGACTACTAAACAACTCTCTGTAACCTTCATTCCATACCTCGACTAAGTACTCGCTACATTCTCGCCTCCCGAGAAGAAAAATGGAACAACAAGGAAAAGGGTGAGCTCAACTAGCCCAAAGAAAGAATATTATGACTAAGATAATATACAACAAATTATCGTTAGTCTTCAACAGGAAAAATCGATAGTAATACAATAGACAACAAGTTTTAGATCAATATTCGCAATGAAATAATAATTCATGTAAGAGTTACGAGAGAATGAAATCTACTATAATCTATGATTTATTAAAGTTCCATCATCAATATTTTATCCTCGTAACATCAATCAATATACATCCGAATCAAATATTCATCTTTGCACCACAAAGCCAAAGATATTCATCATTGGTCATGTTCATTTAAACACTGTTCTTCTTTGCACTCTGCCAAAGATATTAATCAATCGGTCATGTTCATCTCAACACTGCTCATCTTTGCACTATGTGCCAAAGATATTCTTCAGAAATCATTCATCTTGCACACTACCAAAGATATTCAATAATATCATCATTTAAGATCGAGGATGATGAAAAATATTTTAAAGAAACGAATCCAAAGGAAACAAAATGACAAGGATTAAGGATTAAGGATTCATACTTGGTTTTATCCACGCCCAAAAATACCTCAAAAATAATCATAGTGGTGTAAAATTCAAGAATGATCAAAAACATGGATACAATCAAAGCTAGTATCCGTAATAGATATTTTGATTTAAAAGAAGAAATTTCATTTTTCTATGAATAAGTGTCGATTCGTGAATAAGTGTGATACGTGAATAGTACCAGATACGTGAATAGTAAATTCGACACCAAAAGATAGAAATTTCACAAAAACATCATCACGCTTCTCGTGAATAGTACTCGTGAATAAGAATCTCGTGAATAAGAACTCATGAATAAGAACTCGTGAATAAGAACTCATGAATAAGAACCCCGACATGAAAAAGTTCCAAATTTGATAAAAGTTCTAACCAATATTTCAAAGATAATGATATCAAGAAATAATATCATTCGAGAAGAAAATAATACCCCTTACCTCGAAAGATTAAGATTTAAATTAAAAACCTGATATAAAGCTATGACTTGGACTTCAGACCGTATAGCAATACTCAAAGTATACTCAAAATACTCACAAGAATACGCCGATAATATAGAGAGAGAAAACTTCAGCTTTACGGTGTGATTTTCAATTCTAACCCAAGACCCTATTTATAGGAAAACGCTGTAACACCAAAGCGTAAAAATTTAATATAATATTAATATTTATTTTCCAAAACCTCATACGCACACCTTGCCAACTGAATTCAGCTCCTACACATGTTAAATGAGGCCACCTAAACATTCCAAAAACGTTTTTCCTATTTTAAATATTTTAAACTTCCAAAATCAATTATTTTTGAGCTTTTGAACTTCAATAATTCATAATAAATAGCCCTTTCATCAGAAAATTTGAATCTCATGAGTTTTATAGGAAATTCAATTCTCTACAACTTTGCAGAAGAAAGTTTTTCCAAATTCCAAATAGAAATTGACCGAAATCCACAAACAGACGATTTTAAAGTTATAATCAAATTTCAACCAATAAATGGGGTCCACCGACATGTTTAACATGTTTTAAACATTTATTGCAACAAAAATACTCTTCCTCCTCGTATACTCATATATCCCACATTCGTTGTAAAAATATCACCGTTAATATATTATTAAAATAATATATTTAAAATGAATTATTTTATCGTAAAAAGATAAAATATTAATTTTCAACAATTGTCATTTTAAAAATTTTCTCCATCTATATCCACATAAAATCAATATTTTCCTCATCATATAAATCAATAATTAATTATTCACAAATAATATTATGTAATCACAATATTGACAACCGTGCCGCTTCAGGAAAGGGGCTTTCCAATAAGAATTTCTTCTTCTTGGCGCAGCAATTAGGTGACCAAACCTCTCCTTAGATGTAACTTTTAGACATTGCCAATAATGTTATCTAATAATATTATTCAGATAATATGAATTATTGCTTCGATAATGAAGAGATATCGTGTAATGACAATTATCAAACAACAAAGAATATAAAATATCAACGCAAAGAATTATTAACTCAATAAAATATCGAATAAAGAATTATCAGTAACCATTATTGAGTAGTGCCTTCACGTAAGAATCAATAATTGGTGCAATACCGAAAAGCTATCGCTCAACAACGCGCATTAGTGTGTTTTTAACCAACCGGTATTCCAACAAGATAATCTGTGAATAACTACGCCGTTATTTAAAAACAACTTATATTTGTCGCTTTCTTCATCCAATCACTTTTCACATGGGGCCCACACATGGTCGCTACCGTCGCATTTAATATTCCCGACAAAGATTTAATATTCCACGACCAAACTAATATTCCCGAACGATAATGAATATTTTATAACCACTGCTTAATTTCAAATATTTGCATATTTAACCCTTAACTATCCACATTAATCAAATCAACCCTTACTATTTCAAAATAATAAATAAAGGAAATTCCTTTTATTTAAAAATTTGAGGGGTCTTACAACCTCCCTCCTTATGAAATTTCGTCCTCGAAATCGACGACGCACTGGTGTTTTGAAAAGGTGAGGATACCTCGCTTTCATTTCCGCTTTCCAACTCCCGTGTCATTTCCTCTATAGCATGATTCCTCCACAAAACTTTAACTTGTGGTATAACCTTTCTTGCGTAGGACATGCTCCTTCCTATCCAAAATCTTGAGCAGTACCTCCTCATACGTTAAGTCTTCTGGCTATCTCGTCCGGGTTTCTAACTCTATAACGTGGTTCGGGTCTTTCACATATTTACAAAGTACGATATGTGAAACACATTATGAACACGAGACATACTTGAGGTAACGCAAGTCTATAGGCTACATTTCCTACTCGGTCAAGAATTTGAAATGGACCGATAAATCGTGGATCGAGCTTTCCTCTCTTCCCAAATCTTCAGAACTCCTTCCATGGAGCAACTCGCAACAATACATGATCCCCTACATTAAATTCCACGCCCTTTCGATGAAGATCCGCATAACTCTTTTGTCGATCTTGTGCCGCTTTGTATACGCTTGTCGAATCATTAGTCATACGTAGTTAACTCGGGTCCCAACAATGTTGCTTCACCCACCTCATCCCAACATATCGAGAAACGACATTTTCGTCCATATAATAATGCTTGAATGGAACCATGCCTATATTTGTTTAATAACTATTGTTGTATGAGAATTCCACCAATGGCAAGTACTTATCCCAACTTCCTTTGAAATCTAGGACACAGAGTTTTAATATATCTTCAAGAGTTTGAGTAGTCCTTTCTCGATCGATTGCCCATCCGCTTTGAGGATGGTATGCCAACCGAATCGTAAATTGCGTCTATAGCTTTCAACCCAAAATCATGAAGTGAATCTTGGGTCACGATCTAAAACTATGGATATGGCATGCCATGCAATCTCACAATCGCATTTACGTATACATACGAGAAAGACGTTCAAGGAATAAGTCTCTCAGATCGGTAAAGAAATGAGCAGACTTGGTTAATCTATCAACAATAACCCAAATAGCATTGATGCCTTGAGAAACCGCAGGAAGACCAGTAATTGAAATCCATAGTAATGTGTTCCCACTTCCATTCCGGAATCTCAAGTGGTTGCAACGGACCCTTAGGTACAAGATGCTCCGCCTTTACACGCTGGCAAGTTAAACACATCGAGATAAACTTTGCAATCTCTCTCTTCATATTGTTCCACCAAAATGTATGTCAAGATCACGATACATTTTAGTACTTCCAGATGGATTGCAAATGGCGATTGTGTGCCTCCATCATAATCTTGTACTTCAAATCGAGTCGTTAGGAACACAAAGTCTCAGAGTGGACTCAAGTATTCCTTCTTCATCAATTCTCGCCCTAATAGCTCCTTCTTGTACTTTCTTCTTCATACGCATCAACTCGAATTGGGTGGCTCGAGCAACCTTAACTTTTTCTATTAAAGTTGGCTCTATCGATACTTGACATCATCGCTTTTCGCTCCTCAAGATATGATCTTCTACTCAACGCTACGTCCTACCACGCTCGCTTTTCCAGGATGGCATGATCGTAACATGTCTTTGAAATGAGTCTCCTCTTGAGTTCTTCAAGCTCTTCCCACATTCCTTGCTCCATTCAATTTTGTATCTCTACGAGTGGCCATAAGCGTTAATGGAATAGCGATTCGAGAATATCCTTCAACGAATCTCCGATAATAACCAACTAAGCTTAGAAAGCTACGTCTTTCGATAAATCGACTTAAGTTGCTCTCAATCGTGACTCATATCCCAATCTTGGATAAGACGTCACAATGACACCTATCGCTTTTACTATCGCATCTAATACGACGTCCCCCTACAGAGAGTTCGGCTTAGGTGAATTCCACAAAGGAAGTCACAAAATAAAGGCTCAGTACCAAATTTATAGTTGAATTTTTAACTCTCAAGTTCAATAGAGCCATTCGATATGAGATTTTAGAAATGAGTTTTGTACCGGGTTCAAAGTCGATACAAAATTTAATATCGAGCTTTGGGAGTAAGCCAAGAAATTCTTCAGAAATACGCCAGAAAAATCAATAACAACAGAATATTATTCAAATCGACGTGTCTTTATTCAAATCCATAACATGGACTAAGAAAACTTGACATCCGTAATAAACGAATGACTTCATGGCTTGATATGAAAATGTTTGACTACAATGGTTTGATTGCTTGAATTCAATAACAAAGTTGCTTAGAATATGAAAACTAACAACCTTACAAAAGCAATCAATTTGGCATGATGAGTAGTTAACCTTAAAATCACATCAAAAGCAAATATCTCTATAGAAATAAGGTTAATGTGTAATGTGATAGTGCCAACTTGAATCAAGCAAGATTTTTAAACAACAGATGTAATGAAAGTTTCTCCTAATGGAGTCTCCACGAGATAGTCAAAGTTTAATTTCTCCGTAGTCAAGTTCAAACGTTGAGCGCAAGTAAGAAGAGAGATAAAAGAATGGGTAGAACCAATATCTAGTAAGGTATATATCGCAAGAATTTATAATTAACTAAACCGTGCTAACTTCGCTCGGGTTCCTCGATTTTGACCGGCCACAACAAACGCTTCTTCCAGGAATCGTTGACTTTGACTTTTTCGGGGACATCCTTTTGAGTCACCATTCACTGAACTAGGTTTCGCCATCGTATAATCTCGAGCGATATGTCCTTCCTTTCCACAATTATAGCATACCTTAACCGCTGCTAGGGCGCTTGAATGATATGTTCCTCTTTCCCGCATTTGTAGCATATATGACCCGGTGGTCGTTCTCCTCCCTTAAAACCAGTTGCTACCGGCGCTGACGTCTTCACATGGTCGTTGTTGAATCTCCTCTTTTTAAAATCTCCTCCCGACTCGCTTCTTCTATTTTCATGGCCACGATTACCACCAGAGTGGTTACCGCTTTTCTGTCAGATTCTTCTTTCTCCGCCGGTTATCGTTATTCGATGATCGCTATCTTTAGATGATCCTCGGTTATGGTCCCTCGGTTGAACGTACTCGTTATCTCGCTTCTAACAACCGAGCCCGCTGACAACATCCGAATAGAGAGAAAATTTATGAGAAATGAGATATCGACGATGTCGGGTTTCAAACCTCTCGTAAACATCCGCGTCACACGTTCCTCATTCTCCACCAAATGAGGTGCAAACTCGATAACTCCGCGAACTTCGCCGTCGACCGGGACACCGCCATGTTATTCGCGCTAGTCTAATAAACTCCACTTCCTTCATACGACGAATACTTTCGGGGAAGTACTTGTCATTGAACTGCTTCAAACGTCTCCCACGACACGCCGAAAAGTGCTGATTTGGATGGGTACGCTTCACGTGATTCCCACCAAGAATCGCTTCGCCACTAACATAAAGGTGGCGAATGGAACTTTTGTTCCTCCGTGCATCCCAAGACATCGAATATCTTGGTAATTTGTTTGACCCACGCCTCGCCTTTAATCGGATCCGGCTTTCCTGCATTCGTGGTCCCAACTCTTTGAACCGCTTGCCATGACCACCCGTGAATTGCTATCATTTCCTCCTCAGTATTTTGAACACGAGTCTCCTCGTCGATTTTGCATGAACGCAAAAAGCTTCTAAACATCCCCTCGCTCATCATCTCGCTTCGCTGGTGTTGTTTCATGGGAGGAACATTGCCAATGCTGCACGCTCTCCTCGTTGGTGAGTACAGCATCTCCACGGCCTCATTTACTCCATCGTTAATATTCTCACGACATTCTCAAATATCGTCATAAAATAAGGGTTAATTAAGGAAATCAATATATCACATAATATCCCTATATATCGACCAACTAACAAATAAGCTTAGTAGGACACACTAGCGAAGGATTTACTCGCTCTCTCCTTCCTAGTTCTATTCCCCGATCTCCGCCAAAGATCATATCCCTAAGCTCGATATTAACCGTGGACGCCCCAAAATAGGTATACACAACACCCATTTCGAGTCGCCAAATACACGGTACAAAAGCAAACTACAACTTCAATAATACAAATGTCGTGTGAAATAATACAATATATACTCGTGAGTTTAAATATAATATTGTCTTCTAGACAATATCCACACGCAAATAAATCCCCATCATAATTATTGATTCATTATTTTACAAAAATGGTGAGGACTACTAAACAACTCTCTCTGAACCTTCATTCCATACCCCGACTAAGACTCGCTTACATTCTCGCCTCCCGAGAAGAAAAATGGAACAACAAGGAAAAGGGTGAGCTCAACTAGCCCAAGAAAGAATATTATGACTAAGATAATATACAACAAATTATCGTTAGTCTTCAACAGGAGAAAAATCGATAGAATACAATGTACAAACAAGTTTTCAGATCAATATTCGCAATGAAATAATAATTCATAGAAGAGTTACGTAGAGAATGAAATCTACTATAATCTATGAATTTAATGTACCATCATCAATATTTTATCCTCGTAACATCAATCAATATACATCTCGAATCAAATATTCATCTTTGCACCACAGCCAAAGATATTCATCAGTTACTGGTCATGTTCATTTAAACACTGCTCATCTTTGCACTAAAAGCCAAAGATATTAATCAATCAATCGCCATATTCATCTCAACACTGCTCATCTTTGCACTACAGCCAAAGATATTCTTCAGAAATCATTCATTTTGACTACAACAGCCAAAGATATTCAATAATATCATCATTTAAGATCGAGGATGATGAAAATATTTTTAAAGAAACGAATCCAAAGTGAAACAAAATGACAAGGATTAAGGATTAAGGATTCATACTTGGTTTTATCCACGCCCAAAAAAATACCTCAAAAATAATCATAGTGGTGTAAAATTCAAGAATGATCAAAACATGGATACAATCAAAGCTAGTATCCGTAATAGATATTTTGATTTAAAAGAAGAAATTTCATTTTTGGTGAATAGTGCCAGATTCGTGAATAGTGTCGATACGTGAATAAGACCGAGATACGTGAATAGTAACTCGACACCAAAAGATAGAAATTTCACAAAAAACATCATCACGCCGTGAATAGTACTTTGAATAAGAATCGTGAATAAGAACTCATGAATAAGAACTCGTGAATAAGAAACTCATGAATAGTAACCCCATACATGAAAAAGTTCCAAATTTGATAAAAAGTTCTAATCAATATTTCAAAGATAATGATATTGAAGAAATAATATCATTTGAGAAGAAAATAATACCCCTTACCTCGAAAGATTAAGATTTCAAATTAAAAACACCTGATATAAAGCTATGACTTGGACTTGCACCAAGATAGCAATACTCAAAGTATACTCAAAATACTCACAAGAATACGCCGATAATATAGAGAGAGAAAACTTCATTTACGGTGTGATTTTCAATTCTAACCCAAGACCCTATTTATAAAAATGCTTGTAACACCAAAGTTAGTAAAATTTAATATAATATTAATATTTATTTTCCAAAACCTCATACGCACACTTTGCCAACTGAATTCAGCTCCTACACATGTTAAATGAGGCCACCTAAACATTCCAAAAACGTTTTTCCTATTTTAAATATTTTAAACTTCCAAAATCAATTATTTTGAGCTTGAACTTCAATAATTCATAATAAATAGCCCTTTCATCAGAAAATTCGAATCTCGCGAGGTTTTATAGGAAATTCAATTCTCTACAACTTTGCAGAAGAAAGTTTTTCCAAATTCCAAATAGAAATTGACCGAAATCCACAAAAACAGACGATTTTACAAAAGCTATAATCAAATTTCGGCCAATAAATGGGGTCCAATTGACATGTTTAACATGTTTTAAACATTTATTGCAACAAAAATACTCTTCCTCCTCGTATACTCATATATCCCACATTCATTTGTAAAATATCACCGTTAATATATTATTAAAATAATATATTTAAACGAATTATTTTATCGAGAAAAAGATAAAATATTAATTTTCAACAATTGTCATTTTAAAATTTTCTCCATCTATATCCACATAAAATCAATATTTTTCTCATCATATAAATCAATAATTAATTATTCACAAATAATATTACGTAATCACAATATTGACAACCCGTGCGCCTCCTGGAAAAATTAGGTATACGCCACCCATCTTGGGTCGCCAACTTACTTTACATGGTACATAAATTCAAATACAAACTTAATTATACATCCGTCGTGTAACATACATACAATACATAAACCGAGAGTTCTAATAGAATATTGTCATTTAGACAATATCCATACTCAAGGAGTCCTCATTACATTTATCGTCACACTATTTAATGTAATAGTGAGGACTACTAATGCTATCTTCTGGACCATCACTCTTTTCCCCGACTCGTCCCAGCCTATATTCTCATTTTCAAGAGAATAAAGGAAAGAAAAGGGTGAGCTCAACTAGCCCAAGAAGAAATATTATAACTAAGATAATGCGTAATAAATTATCAATAGTCTTCAACAATGTTAAACCGATAAAATACAATAGACAACCAGCTTTAAATCGCAATGAATACGCAATCCATTAAAAGAGTCAAGTAGAAAATAAAGTCTACTATCTTTTAGGTTTTAAAAGGTTTTCATCAATTTTTATCACTAAGACTCAGCTTTAATGAATAAACCACAATATCTAATCATCCTCGTATACTACTGGCCAAGGATTTTCATCAAATTATCAATGGTCACGACTATACCGAATCACCCCCGGTCATAATCATACCAAAACTATCCATCATCGCATTACAGCCATCGAGGACTTTTGTCACATCATTTATATCAAGCCATGATTATACCGAATGATCCTCGGTCATAATCATACTAAGTTCATCTATGCACGTAAGCCAAAGATAATATAATATAACATGAGGATGATGACAATGACATAATAATTCAATAAAACAAGTTCACTTAATTAATTTATTCAGAACTAATAACGCCCAAATTGTCAACATGACATCGCCAGTAGAGTAAAATTCAAGAATGCTCGTAAAAATATTTTCATTAAAAATATCGGATGAAGCGCAAATATCAAGGATATTCCACTAAATTCATGGAGTATAAGTCAAAATTTTAACCAACCGAGTAGTATAATAAATAATGAAATAACAAAAGAAATCACCACGCATGCATGCAGATCAGATGTAAAAGTTATTCCAAATGTAATAATAAATACGTAATAATAAAATCTAACCAGTCCTGTAAACACACACACATGTGATATTCCAATAGAATAATAAAGATGTAATAATAAAGATTTTAACCAGTCCGTAAAACACATGCATGTGATATTCCAATGTAATAATAAAGATGTAATAATAAAGACGAAACCAGTCCCAAAAAGCATGTATGTGATGTTCCAAACTTAATAATAAAATAATAGAAGAATGTCACCAAGTATAGGGATTTCAGATATACAAAGTTATTCCAATGTAATAAATAAGAATGGAATAATATAAGGATTTCACCAAGTATATAGGTATTCCAGATATACAAAAGTCATGTATAGGTATGCCACTTTTACAAAAGTTATTCCAATGTAATAATAAAGAATGGAATAATGTAAGTTCTCTTCATGAATAAAAAAAATAACACCCTTATTTAGTACAACAAATAATATTCCCTACCTTAGAAGAGTCTAATATCGAAAAGTGAAGAAGCAAAATACTTTTTTCTTCTTTTCTCTATAGTTTTCTCTCTGTAGTTTCAATGAATTCGTAAGAAATAATGAAGGAATGAGCTTTCTATTTATAGAAAAACCGAGGGTGGCTTTGGTCTTAACG
The DNA here is from genome assembly GCA_020205615.1 of Panax quinquefolius. Lineage (NCBI taxonomy): Eukaryota > Viridiplantae > Streptophyta > Magnoliopsida > Apiales > Araliaceae > Panax > Panax quinquefolius. The sequence continues at coordinate 2,924,089 of CM035165.1, forward strand.
AAGGGTCAAAAAATGACTTTCGTAATATCAAGAGACAACTACTATTCATGAAGGGGTAATTAACCTCGAACAATCAAGAGGCGCTTAACTCTCGTAATATCAAGGACAACTACTATTTCATGAAGGGTAATTATTTATCGAAAGGTAATTACTATCGACGAAGGTAATTACTATCAAGAAGGTAATTACTATCGACGGAAGGTAATTACTATCGACGAAGGTAATTACTATTCACAAAGGTAATTACTATTCACAAAGGTAATTACTAGGTAAGGTAATTACTATCGACGAAGGTAATTACTATCACAAAGGTAATTACTATTCACAAAGGTAATTACTAACAAAGGATTACTATCGACAAAGGTAATTACTATCGATTTAAGGTAATTACTATTGACAAAGGTAATTACTATTCACAAAGGTAATTACTATTCACAAAGGTAATTACTATCGATTTAAAGGACTCTTAGATGATGACATATGGGCCCCCATAAAATAATCAAACTTACCACAAACGCCCCTCATAATGTACTCTTTTTATATACATCAAGGATCGAATAAATATTACCACAAATCATTTTATTTTTAATCAACACATATTTAATCTTTCAACAATTATTAATCATTTATAACTTGTCGCCTCAATTAATAATTTAATACTATAACATATTATATATGATGATATCGTGACAATAATGAATCAATAATATAAGAGATATGATGCAAAGAATTATCAGAAGTAATAATCGAGCATATACCGAAAGTGACTTCTCACGTAAAGATCAATAATCAATATCGTGCTACTATACAACCACGCCAGACATCAGACTTTTACTACCGGGTAGTTCAATCAAAGCTTTTGATTTCAGAACACCTCTCCGCCGTTATTTTTATATAGAAAATAATTTTGTCGCTTAACTACGCATAATACTTCCGCCAGGGGTCCACTAATGATCGAGCCGTCATCGTATTTAATATTCCCCGACAAAAAGAATATTCCCCACCAAACTAATATTTTATAACAACTTGCTTACTTTGCAAAATTTATAAATATTACCCACAACTATAACATTATATCAAATTTATTCCATAATATTCAAAAATAATATTTATAAAAAAATTCATCTTTATTTATAAAAGTCGGGTCTTACAACCTCCCTTCTTATGAAATTTCGCCTCAAATTAGGGTACGACTGATATGATAAAGAGGTGAGGATACCTCAATACCTTTATCGTTAAAAATATTAAATTCATCTTCGCAATCCTACCAAAGATATTCATTAACAATTCATCTTTGCACTACAGCCAAAGATATACAATCAGAAACCAATAATGCCGAGACGCAAGCCTTAATAAGATCACGACCAATTAATTATCCATGCACTCATCGCCAAGGATATTCGTGTTTTCAATTACTACCATGATTATACCCTAATAATCCTTGGTCATAATCATACCAAGTCTATCAATGCACTACTACCAAAGACGACTTTTACCACATCCATGAATTAATATTTCATCATTGTCGAGACTCATTTCAATAATTAATCCATATCATCGAATCATCCCCGCACTACGTGCCAAGGATATTCATTAAGATCACACGACCATTTAATTATCCATGCACTACTACCAAAGATAATCGTGGTATTCATTAAGATCACGACCATTAAATTATCCATGCACTACTACCAAAGATAATCGTAGTATTCACAAATTATCCATGACTACTACCAAAGATAATCGTATTCATTAAGATTCACGACCATAAATTATCCATGCACTACTACCAAAGATAATCGTGAGTTTTCAATTACTGATATGATTATACCGAACAATCCTCGGTCATAATCATACCAAGTCCATCTATTCACGTAAGCCATGTATTTACTTTCAACACAATATAAGCATGAGGATAATGATATAAAGAATCAATCAAATGAGATAAAGGATAAATATTAAACATTTATAATATAATTTATCCAGATTCAAGAATATCCCCATGTTATCAATCACTTAATAATCTCATAATCTAATATCATTAATATTATAACAATATTTTAATCACTTCTTAAATTTATAAACAATTTATCTCAATTGTTTACGCTTTTACCATATAATGCATTTAATCATTCAAAATGCCATACTCATAAGATATCATCACCAATTATCAAATCCTCATCAAAAAATATGCATATACTCTATATAGGATTCTCTAGCCATAAAATCCTATTTTCAACTTTTTTATATTTCACATAACATATTTAACTCATATGTTCAGAATTAAACTATTTTCATGAAAAATACCAAATCAGTCCCAAAAATATTTCTTTTCTGGGATTTAGCATAATATAGTCCCATGATGAAAATATATTTTTCTAAATTTTAAAATTCATTTACTATTTTTCAAAAATCAATTTCTAATTAATTCCTTAAGAAATTAGCTACCTCAAGTTTAACTCCAAAATTCCCAAATCTTGGCAGGACCTTACACATGTTAATGTGAGCCTCAGTTTAAATTTCATGGTCATCTGAGTTATAGAACTCCGCTTATAGCATTTTTCGTCAAAAAACCTAAATATTGAAATGGTCATAACTTGTTCATTTTAAGTCGTAATGAGCTCATTTTTGGACAGGAGGTACTTTATAACATATATTTTCATGTCCCAAAAGGCCAGAATTTTTCACATAAATTTAGTGGCCAAAACAGCCCCTTAAAGTTTCTGGGCAAGAGTATTTTTGTAATTTGCAGCTTTGGACTCTTTTTGCTAAATTCAGTCCATTTAAAATCTACAAAGACCTTTTCCAAAGTGATTCCACTTGGATAAGCTACAAAACTCATAGATCTAACTCTAGGACTTGACCACACTCAAAAATTCAAAATATAATAGAGATATGGTCAATTGAATTTCATGTTACGCTTTTTACCAAAATCGATTTTTCAACCCTTTGTGATTTCTAAGAAACTTTCATGTTTTCACATAATAACCACATAACTCATCATAACACTTACTAATACTTCATATACCCATGATTTTCATTAGTCCAATGCTTTTATTATGACTTTCATCATAATCCTCGTAAATGCATCCTTTTAGTCAAGAAATATTCGAGGGTTTAAGAAATGGGTTTTTCAGATCGGGTCAATACAAAATTCGATTTCACGCCTAGGTAGGCTAGAAATCTTCAAGAATACGCCAAGAAATTTATTAATGATAGAAATATCATTCAAAATCGCTACTCTTATCCAAGACTGGATAAGACGTTACATCGATACCAATCGTGACTTCTATCCTTTAACCTAGATAAGACCTCACAATGATACCTATCAACTTGTCATCGCCATTCAACGCCGCCTTACGTAAAGTCCGCTTTGGTGCATTCCACACAAGGAAGTCAACAACGAAAGGATCGGGCTCTTTACTTATGGCTCGATATAACAAATGATTAACTTTAGGTTTGGTTACTTTGAATTCAGATATAAAAGTGGTTAGAATATGAAAGCTAACAACCTTACAAAAAGAATAATAAGTAGTTAATCAATCGCTTTCAAAAATTACCTCAAAGGCAAGTATTTTCAAAGAGATAAGATCGTGAAAGTGTTTATTTGAAACAACAAGATTAATAAACAAATGGAGGTAACGAAGGTTTCTCCCAACGAAGTTTCAATAGATAAATCAAAGTCTAATTTTTCCTGAGTCAAATTTAAACATCGAACACAACTAGGTAGAATAAAAGAGTGGGTAGAACTTGTATTGAATAAAGTATAGACTTTCGCAATAATTTATAATTAATTTACCCGTAATAACTTCGCTCGGGTTTTTCGATAAACGCCTCGCTTAAATTACCGAAGTTCGACTTTTACTATAGGGTACATTCCACCCTTAAGTGCTTCTTCACATTCCCGATCCATGATTTGAATCATTATTCTTCGATCCATATCGAATTCGGGTCGACCGCTATGCATGTGGTAATTCAATTCGATGTCGGGTTCTCCCAATTGTCGCCCAAAAAGCAAAGTCCATTTCATCTATTTCGCTTTATCGATCTGGACGCCTTTTTCTACACTATCAACGTGCAGCAGCCTTTTTACCCATGCATCGCCTATTCTCCTTCGTTTCAGCTTGTTTCTTCTTTCAAATTTGATCTTTGATTTTTAAATTCTCGATTCCAACTTTAATATCTTACACCCCGCCAAAGCGTGATTTTGTTCGAGCATCACATATCGGGTAACCCAATTTTGAATTGTCAGATCCCTTTGTTCCACGCACGCTTGCCGTTTCTTCAACCGTTTCTTCTAGCTCACTTAACACGATTTTGTAATTCTAAGTTTTGATCATAAATTTCTTCTAACCAATTCTCCTCGTGTTCCTCTTCTTCTTCTTCTTCTTCCTCACTCTCACCGCTACCTCGCGAACTAGCTCGGTGCAACAATTAGTTCTTCATTCACTACGTGGATATCTCTAATTTGTTCCTCGTCTCGATAATCGCATTAACTCGATTAGTGATTAAAGGTGTCACAACTACCACATTCACTCCATTGTGAATATTTTCACCGCCATTTCCAAACACCGCCACAACACAAGGGTTAATTAATATATCAAATATTATCCCTATACTCCGATTCCACCAATTAAATAACAAATAAACTTAGGTAGGTCATATACTAGCTAAGGAATTCCCCTGCCTCCCTCCTAGTTCTTATCTCAAGATCTTAGCTGTGGATCATATCCCTAAGCTCGATACCAACCGCGACGCCCCAAAATTAGGTATACGCCACCCATCTTGGGTCGCCACTTACACGGTACATAAATTCAAATACAAACTTAATTATACATCCGTCAGGTAACATACGACAATACATAAACCGAGAGTTCTAATAGAATATTGTCATTTAGACAATATCCATACTCAAGGAGTCCTCATTACATTTATTGTCACACTATTTAATGTAATAGTGAGGACTACTAATGCTATCTTCGGACCATCACTCTTTTTCCCCGACTCGTCCCAAATTTATATTCTCATTTCAAGAGAATAAAGGAAAGAAAGGGTGAGCTCAACTAGCCCAAGAAGAAATATTATAACTAAGATAATGCGTAATAAATTATCAATAGTCTTCAACAATGTTAAACCGATAAAATACAATAGACAACCAGCTTTAATCGCAATGAATACGCAATCCATTAAAAGAGTCAAGTAGAAAATAAAGTCTACTATCTTTTAGGTTTTAAAAGTTTTCATCAAATTTTATCACTACTAAGACTCAGCTTTTAATGAATAAACCACAATATCTAATCATCCCCGCACTACTGGCCAAGGATTTTCATCAAATTATCAATGGTCATGACTATACCGAATCACCCCCGGTCATAATCATACCAAAACTATCCATCATCGCATTTATGTGCCATCGAGGACTTTTGTCACATCATTTATATCAAGCCATGATTATACCGAATGATCCTCGGTCATAATCATACTAAGTTCATCTATGCACGTAAGCCAAAGATAACATAATATAATACGAGGATGATGACAATGACATAATAATTCAATAAAACAAGTTCACTTAATTAATTTATTCAGAACTAATAACGCCCAAATTGTCAACATGACATCGCTTTAGAGAGTAAAATTCAAGAATGCTCGTAAAAATATTTTCATTAAAAATATCGGATGAAGCTTAAATATCAAGGATATTCCACTAAATTCATGGAGTATAAGTCAAAATTTTAACCAACCGAGTATAATAAATGAATGAAATAACAAAAGAAATCACCACGCATGCATGCAGATTCATGATGTATAAAAGTTATTCCAATGTAATAATAAATACGTAATAATAAAATCTTAACTGTGTCCTGTAAAACACACGCATGTGATATTCCAATGTAATAATAAAGATGTAATAATAAACGGAACCAGTCCTGTAAAACACACGCAATGTGATATTCCAATAATAATAAAGAGTAATAATAAAGATTTTAACCAGTCCCACAGAAAGCATGCATGTATGTGATGTTCCAAACTAATAATAAAATAATATAAGAATGTCACCAAGTATAGGGATTCCGATATATACAAAAGTTATTCCAATGTAATAAATAAGAATGGAATAATATAAGGATTTCACCAAGTATAGGTATTCCATATATATGTGTCATGTATAGGTATGCCACTTTTACAAAAGTTATTCCAATGTAATAATAAAGAATGGAATAATGTAAGTTCTCTTCATGAATAAAAAAAATAACACCCCTTACGAAAGTACAACAAATAATATTCCCTACCTTAGAAGAGTGAATATTGAAAAGTGAAGTAGCAAAATACTTTTCTTCTTTCTCTCTATAGTTTTCTCTCTGTAGTTTCAAAGTGAATTCGTAAGAAATAAATGAAGGAATGAGCTTTCTATTTATAGAAAAACCGAGGGTGGCTCTTGGTCTTAACGAAGGGTCAAAATGACTCTTCGTAATATCAAGAGACAACTACTATTCATGAAAGGGTAATTAACCTCGAACAATCAAGAGGCGCTTAACTCTCGTAATATCAAGGACAACTACTATTTCATGAAGGGTAATTACTATCGACGAAGGTAATTACTATCGACGAAGGTAATTACTAAAGAAGGTAATTACTATCGACGAAGGTAATTACTAGGTAAGGTAATTACTATCGATTTAAGGTAATTACTATTCACAAAGGTAATTACTATTCACAAAGGTAATTACTATCGACGAAGGTAAATACTATTCGACACAAGGTAATTACTATTCACAAAGGTAATTACTATTCACAAAAGTAATTAATTACTATCGACAAAGGTAAATACTATCGACGAAGGTAATTACTATCGATTTACAAAGGTAATTACTATTCACAAAGGTAATTACTATCGATGAAGGGACTCTTAGATGACTTGATGATATATGGGCCCCCATAAAAAATAATCAAACTTACCACAAACGCCTCATAATGCACTCTTTTATATACATCAAGGATCGAATAAATATTACCACAAATCATTTTATTTTAATCAACACATATTTAATCTTTCAACAATTATTAATCATTTATAACTTGTCGCCTCAATTAATAATTTAATACTATAACATATTATATGATGATAATCGCGTGACAATAATTGAATCAATAATATAAGAGATATGATGCAAAGAATTATCAGAGTAATAATCGAGCATACCGAGTGACTTCTCACGTAAAGATCAATAATCAATATCGTAGCTACTATACAACTACGCCAGACATCGCATTTTTTTACTACCGGGTAGTTCAACAGCTTTTTGACCAGAATACCTCCGCCGTATATTTTTATAGAAAATAATTTTGTCGCTTTTCTAACTACTAATAACAATACTTCCGCTAGGGGGTCCACTAATGATCGAGCCGTCGTATTTAATATTCCCCACAAAAAGAATATTCCCCACCAAACTAATATTTTATAACAACTTGCTTACTTTTGCAAAATTTATAAATATTACCCACAACTATAACATTATATCAAATTTATTCCATAATATTCAAAAATAATATTTATAAAAAAATTCATCTTTATTTATAAAAGTCGGGTCTTACTACGTGCCAAGGATATTCATTTATCATCAATTAACCACGAATTATCCATGCACTACTACCAAAAAGATAATCGTGTATTCATTAAGATCACGACCATAAATTATCCACGCACTACTACCAAAGATAATCGTATTCATTAAGTATCACGACCACAAATTATCCATGCACTACTACCAAAGATAATCGAGTTTTAATTACGGTTATGATTATACCCCAACAATCCTCGGTCATAATCATACCAAGTCCATCTATTCACGTAAGCCACGTATTGACTTTCAACACAATATAAGCATGAGGATAATGATATAAAGAATCAATCAAATGAGATAAAGGATAAATATTAAACATTTATAATATAATTTATCCAGATTCAAGAATATCCCATGTTATCAATCACTTAATAATCTCATAATCTAATATCATTAATATTATAACAATATTTTAATCACTTCTTAAATTTATAAACAATTTATCTCAATTGTTTACGCTTTTACCATATAATGCATTTAATCATTCAAAATGCCATACTCATAAGATATCATCACCAATTATCAAATCCTCATCAAAAAATATGCATATACTCTATATAGGATTCTCTAGCCATAAAATCCTATTTTCAACTTTGTTATTTCACATAACATATTTAACTCATATGTTCAGAATTAAACTATTTTCATGAAAAAATACCAAATCAGTCCCAAAAAATATTTCTTTTTCTGGGATTTAGCATAATATAGTCCCATGATGAAAATATATATTTTCTCGAATTTTTAAAATTCATTTACTATTTTTCAAAAATCAATTTCTAATTAATTCCTTAAGAAATTAGCTACCTCAAATTTAACTCCCAAAATTCCCAAATCTTGGCAGGACCTTACACATGTTAATGTGAGCCTCTAGTTTAAATTTCATGGTCATCTGAGTTATAGAACTCCGCTTATAGCATTTTTGTCAAAAACCTAAATATTGAAAATGGTCATAACTTGTTCATTTTAAGTCGTAATGAGCTCATTTTTGGACAGGAGGTACTTTTATAACATATATTTTCATGTCCCAAAAGGCCAGAATTTTTCACATAAATTTAGTGGCCAAAACATCCCCTTAAAGTTTCTAAGCAAGTAGTTTTTTTGTAATTTGTAGCTTTGGACTCTTTTGCTAAATTCAATTCAACATTTAAAATCTACAAAGACCTTTTCCAAAGTGATTCCACTTGGATAAGCTACAAAACTCATAGATCTAACTCTAGGACTTGACCACACTCAAAAATTCAAAATATAATAGAGATATGGTCAATTGAATTTCATGTTACGCTTTTTACCAAAATCGATTTTTCAACCCTTTGTGATTTCTAAGAAACTTTCATGTTTTCACATAATAACCACATAACTCATCATAACACTTACTAATACTTCATATACCCATGATTTTCATTAGTCCAATGCTTTTATTATGACTTTCATCATAATCCTCGTAAATGATCCTTTTAGTTCAAGAAATATTTGAGGGTTTAAGAAATGGGTTTTCAGACCTTGGGGTCAATACAAAATTCGATTTCACGCCTAGGGTAGGCTAGAAATCTTCAAGAATACGTCAAGAAATTTATTAATGATAGAAATATCATTCAAAATCGCTACTCTTATCCAAGACTTGGATAAGACGTTACATCGATACCAACCGTGACTTCTATCCTTTAACCTAGATAAGACCTCACAATGATACCTATCAACTTGTCATCGTCATTCACGACGTCGCCTACGTAAAGTCCGCTTCGGTGCATTCCACACAAGGAAGTCAACAACGAAAGGATCGGGGCTCTTTACTTATGGCTTCGATATAACAAATGATTAACTTTAGGGGTTTGGTTACTTTGAATTCAGATAACAGTTGGTTAGAATATGAAAGCTAACAACCTTACAAAAAGAATAATAAGTAGTTAATCAATCGTTTTTCAAAAATTACCTCAAAGGCAAGTATTTTCAAAGAGATAAGATCGTGAAAGTGTTTATTTGAAACAACAAGATTAATAAATGTTGGAGGTAACGAAGGTTTCTCCCAACGAAGTTTCAATAGATAAATCAAAGTCTAATTTTTCCGAGTCAAATTTAAACATTGAACACAACTAGGTAGAATAAAAGAGTGGGTAGAACTTGTATTGAATAAAGTATGACTTCGCAATAATTTATAATTAATTTACCCGTAATAACTTCGTTCGGGTTTTCTCGATAAACGCTTCTCGCTTAAATTACCGAAGTTTGACTTTTACTATAGGTACATTCCACCCTTAAGTGCTTCTTCACATTCGATCCATGATTTGAATCATTATTCTCGATCCATATCGAATTCGGGTTGACCGCTATGCATGTGGTAATTCCGAATTCGATGTGGGTTCTCCCAATTATTATCCAAAAGCAAAGTCCATTTCATCTATTTTGGCTTTATTCGATCGGACGTCTTTTTCTACACTATCAACGCGTTGTGCGCTTTTTACCCATGCATCGCCTATTCTCCTTTGTCAGCTTGTTTATTCTTTCAATTTGATCTTTGATTTTAAATTCTCGATTCCAACTTTAATATCTTACACCCGCCAAAGCGTGATTTTGTTCGAGCATCACATATCGGGTAACCCAATTTTGAATTATTGTATCCCTTTGTTCCACGATAGTCGCTTGCGTTTCTTCAACCTCGTTCTTCTAGCTCACTTAACACGATTTTGTAATTCTAAGTTTTGATCATAAATTTCTTCTAACCAATTCTCCTCAGTTCCTCTTCTTCCTCTTCTTCCTCTTCTTCCTCACTCTCACCGCTACCTCAGAACTAGCTCTAAAAGTGCAACAATTAGTTCTTCATTCACTACGTGAATATCTCTAATTTGTTCCTCGTCCCGACACTTCATTAACCTCGATTAGTGATTAAAGGTGTCACAACGGTCACATTCACTCCATTGTGAATATTTTCATTTGCCATTTCCAAACACGCCCACAACACAAGGGTTAATTAATATATCAAATATTATCCCTATACTCGAATCGACCAATTAAATAACAAATAAACTTAGGTAGGTCATACTAATGAAGGAATTCTGCCTCTCCCTCCTAGTTCTTATCTCAGCATCTTTGCTGAGGGATCATATCCTAAGCTCGATACCAATTGTGACACCCCAAAATTAGGTATACATCACCCATCTTGGGTCGCCACTTACATGGTACATAAATTCAAATACAAACTTAATTATACATCCGTCGTGTAAATACGACAATACATAAATCGAGAGTTCTAATAGAATATTGTCATTTAGACAATATCCATACTCAAGGAGTCCTCATTACATTTATTGTCACACTATTTAACGTAGAATAGTGTGGACTACTAATGCTATCTTGGGACCATCACTCTTTTCCCCCGACTCGTCCTCAAATTTATATTCTCATTTCACAAGAGAAATGTTGAAAGAAAGGGTGAGCTCAACTAGCCCAAAGAAGAAATATTATAACTAAGATAATGCATAATAAATTATCAATAGTCTTCAACAATGTTAAACTGATAAAATACAATAGACAACCAGTTTAACTGCAGCGGAATATGCAATCCATTAAAAGAGTCAAGTAGAAAATAAAGTCTACTATCTTTTAGGTTTTAAAAAGTTTTCATCAATTTTTATCACTAAGACTCAGTTTAATGAATAAACCACAATATCTAATCATCCCTGTACCACGGTCAAGGATTTTCATCAAATTATCAATGGTCATGACTATACCGAATCACCCCTGGTCATAATCATACCAAAAACTATCCATGCTCGCATTACAGCCATCGAGGACTTTTGTCACATCATTTATATCAAGCCGTGATTATACCGAATGATCCTCGTCATAATCATACTAAGTTCATCTATGCACGTAAGCCAAAAGATAACATAATATAACATGAGGATGATGACAATGACATAATAATTCAATAAAACAAGTTCACGAATTAATTTATTCAGAACTAATAACGCCCAAATTGTCAACATGATCTTCGCTTTGTAGAGTAAAATTCAAGAATGCTCGTAAAAAATATTTTCATTAAAAATATTTGGATGAGCGTTTAAATATCAAGGATATTCCACTAAATTCATGGAGTATATAAGTCAAAATTTTAACCAACCGAGTATAATAGCGAATGAAATAACAAAAGAAATCACCACGCATGCGGTGATTGCATGTATTAAAGTTATTCCAATGAATAATAAATACGAATAATAAAAGCGGAACCGAGTCCGGTGTAAAACACATGCATGGATATTCGAAGAATAATAAAGACAGAATAATAAAGAGCGGAACCAGTCCGGTGTAAAACACACGTATGTGATATTCCAATAGAATAATAAAGGCAGAATAATAAAAGGCGGAACCGGGTCCGGTAAAAAGCACATGACGAGGATGTTCCAACGGAATAATAAAATAATAGAAGAATGTCACCAAGTATAGGGGATTCGCATACTCTGAGTTATTCCAATGTAATAAATAAGAATGGAATAATATAAGGATTTCACCAAGTATAGGGTATTCCAGCATATACAGTGTCATGTATAGGGTATGCCACTTTTACAAAAGTTATTCCAATGAATAATAAAGAATGGAATAACAATGAGTTCTCTTCATGAATAAGAAATAATAACACCCTTATTTAGTACAACAAATAATATTCCCTACCTTAGAAGAAAGTGAATATTGGAAAAGTGAAGTAAAAATACTTTTTTTCTTCTTTCTCTCTATAGTTTCTCTCTCAGAGTTTCAATTGAATTGTAAGAAATAATGAAGGAATGAGCTTTTATTTATAGAAAAGCGAGGGTGGCTCTTGGTCTTAACGAAGGGTCAAAATGACTCTTGGTAATATGAAGAGACAACTACTATTTGTGAAGGGTAATTAACCCTTGGAACAATCAAGAAAAGTTAACTCTTGGTAATATGAAGGACAACTACTATTTGCGAAGGGTAATTACTATATGTGAAGGTAATTACTATCGACGAAGGTAATTACTATTGAAAAAGGTAATTACTATTGAAGGTAAATAATTATCGACGTGAAGGTAATTACTATTCACAAAGGTAATTACTATTCACAAAGGTAATTATTATTGACGAAGGTAAATACTATTGACGAAGGTAATTACTATTTACAAAGGTAATTACTATTTACAAAGGTAATTACTATTGACGAAGGTAAATACTTATCGACGAAGGTAATATTTATTCACAAAGGTAATTACTATTCACAAAGGTAATTACTATTATTTGAAGGGACTCTTAGATGATGACATATGGGCCCCCATAAAATAATCAAACTTACCACAAACGTCTCATAATGAGACTCTTTATATTCATCAAGAATTGAATAAATATTACCACAAATCATTTTATTTTTAATCAACACATATTTAATCTTTCAACAATTATTAATCATTTATAACTTGTCGTCTCAATTAATAATTTAATACTATAACATATTATACGAGATGATATCTTGACAATAATTGAATCAATAATATAAGAGATATGATGCAAAGAATTCGTAGCAATAATTGAGCATAACCGAGTGGCTTCTCGTAAAGCATCAATAATCAATATCGTGTGCTACTATACAACTACGCCAGACATCGTACATTTTTACTAATGGGTAGTTCAGCGGTTTTAGTATAACACCTCTGCTTAGTTATTTTTATAGAAAAATAATTTTGTCGCTTTTTAACTACGACAATACTTCCGATTAATGGGGTCCACTAATGATTGAGCCAGTGCATCACGAATATTCCCGACAAAAAAGAATATTTCCCACCAAACGAATATTTTATAACAACTTGCTTACTTTGCAAAATTTATAAATATTACCCACAACTATAACATTATATCAAATTTATTCCATAATATTCAAAAATAATATTTATAAAAAAAAATTCATCTTTATTTATAAAAAATGGGTCTTATATATATAATATAATATAATATAATATAATATATTTATTTAAATATTATATTATATTAAATAATTTAAATTTCTAAAATTAATTTTAAATATTATAAAATATTATCTTGTACACTTATATTTATATATATGAAAATTTTAAATTAAATTAGAAAATAATTTATTCATGAATTGTCAAATCTAATACCAAAGTGAATAGTATAATCTATAAAAATATCATTTTTTCATATTACGAATAGTCTATTTTGAAAATTTTATGAATAATACATTGCTTTATTATCGATTTGTCATTTCAAGCTTTAATATTGTATTGTCAATCAACTATTTAATAAATGAAAAATATTATTGTGTTCAATTATTATTTTAAATTTTCATGTCTATATATATTTTGAACTATGAAGCCAATCAAAACACACCAATCGAGGTTCGTTAGTTTCTTCTTGATCTCTAAGTTTGAAAAATATATCTTATTATTGTATATTATGTATTTGGTACTTCTTACTAATATTTGTTTTGTTTTGTTTAATTACGGATGAATAATTTTTTAGGATAACCAACACAATTACTCTGGATATGAAAATTTTATGTCCCAAAATAATAATCGTTTTGAAGATTTTAATCCATTTGAATTTCAAGATATCTGAGGTCATTATACAAATCTTTGGTCAGGAGTTACACGCGTCGAAGTTACACAAATGTTGGTCCAAAATATACAAATCTTTGGTCCCATTACACAAATGAGCCTAGAAGGTGATTTTAACTCAAATAGTCGTTATTCACATGAACACCGCAAACAATGAAGTAGCAAAATCTAATCTGATTTACAATCTAAGTGGTCTTTGATATAATTTCATCTCTTGTCGAGATACGGTGTAGTGGTGAAACAGATAATGATGATCTGGATGACTCCGATTCATCAAAATGCGATAACGAGGAAAGAGATAATATTCATGAAAGTGTTAGGGTTGATGTTGAAGGACATATACCTCTTTGCGCCATGGTTCACAAGGAGGAGATTACTAACAACAATGTCACCGATAATTGGTGATTTTCCCAATTTCAACGCTTAGCGATGATCTATTTGAAGGTAAATGTTTTGCGAGATAAAGAAAGTGTTATAGATGCAATAAAAGCAAGTCACATAAGTGATTCGAGAAATTATCGTGTCTGAAGAGTACCACAACATTGTTTGAAGCAAAATGCGTCGTAATTTGAATGTCCCATGGAGAATTCGGGTTATAAAAAAGAAACGATGTGGCTACTTTGAAATCACTAAGTTACCTGCTGTACACAATTGTCTTTTGAGAACAATTCAGAGAGACCACAAAAAGCTTAGCTCGAGGTTGATTGCAAATACCATAAAACAACAAGTAAGATTATCAATTAATTGTCTTATGAATTCATCATTTTTTATTGGGTTATTAGTTACTATTTTATATTTTCATATTTTAGGTCACGAAAAGTCCATACATAAAAGTCAGTAACATCTGGGAGCAAATCACAAAGAATGTACAAGTATCATATTGAATTCTGAAGAAAGCGTGGATGAGAAAAACAAAAGCAATATCGGATGTGTATGGTGATTGGGCGAATTCTTACTCAAAACTTCCTAAATTTTTGAGTGCTTTGATACACTTTAATCCGGTACAAGTGCTTCAATTGAAATTTGAAGGCGTAGGATACAACACATCGATTTGCAATCAATCGTGTGGTGGGCATTCAAACCAAATGGCGGATGGGTGGCAACATACTCGACCGATTATACGTATTGATGGCACATTTACGAAAGGAAGGTATAATGGAAAGTTGTTGGTTCAATGGGATTTGACTCAAATAACCACCAATATCCACTTGCTTACGGGTTAGTTAATGAAGAAGCGACCTCATTTGGTCTTGGTTCTTCCTTAGCCTTGAAGATATGTATCCGGACTAGAAAGGGTGTGTGCGTAATTTTGGATCGTAAATGCCTAGGAATCATTGAAGCAATGAAAAGAAGCGAGAATGGCTTTACTTAGTGACATGGGTGTGGCGCCCCCGTATACATCACCCATTACGAAAGTTGTCAATACGTAGATGTACGAAAGCAACTTCAACTTTATTATTACAACAAGAAAGCTGCTGAGTTTAAATACAAATATTATCTTACAGACAATATTTATACTCACGTAAATCCTCATCACATTTATTGATACATTATTTTACAAAATGGTGAGGACTACTAAACAATCCTTTTCTAAAACCTTCATTCCATACCTAGGCTACATACGCATTATATTCTCGCCTCCCGAGAAGAATGGAACAAAAAGGAAAAGGGTGAGCTCAACTAGCTCGAAGAAAGAATATTATGACTAAGATAATATACAACAAATTATCGTTAGTCTTTGACGAGGAAAAATTTAATAGAATCTGATAGATGACAAATTTTCAATCAATATTCGCAATGAAATAATAATTCATTAGAAGAGTTAAGTAGAGAATGCAAACTACTATCTTCTATGTATGAATTTAAAAGTTCATCGTCTATCTTTTATCCACACAATCAATATACATCCGGAATCAAATATTCATCTTTGCTTCATAAAGCTAAAGATATTCATCAGTTAGTCAGTATTCATTTAAACACATTCATCATTTACACTGGTGAAAAGATATTAATCGGTCAGTCGTATTTCATCTCAACACTTGTTCATCTTTGCTATTTAAAGCCAAAGATATTCTTGAAATCATTCATCTTTTTCACTGAGGCCAAAGATATTCTTGAAATCATTCATCTTTGCACTTCTGAGCCAAAGATATTCAATAATATCATCATTTAAGGCTGAGGATGATGAAAAATATTTTTAAAGAACGAATCGATGAAACAAAATGACAAGGATTAAGGATTAAGGATTAGTACTTTGTTTTATCCATGTCCAACAATACCCCAAAAATAATCACGGTGGTGTAAAATTCAAGAATAGTCAAAACATGGATCTGATCAAAAGCTAGTATCCAAAATAGATGTTTTGGACAAAAGAAGAAATTTTATTTTTTTGGTGAATAGTGCCGATATCGTGAATAGTCTCAAGTATCACGTGAATAATCAAATATACATGAATAGTAAATCAGACACCAAAAGATAGAAATTCCACAAAAACATCTTCACGACTTCATGAATAGTACTCGTGAATAGTAACTTCGTGAATAGTAACTTTCATGAATAGTAACTTTCGTGAATAGTAACTTCGTGAATAGTAACTCATGAATAGTAACTTCGTGAATAGTAACTCATGAATAGTAACCCCAGAGCATGAAAAGTTCCAAATTTGATAAAAACTTTGATCGACATTTCAACATAATGATATTGAAGAAATAATATCATTACGAAAAAAAAAATATCCTTACCTCAAAGAATCAAGCCGGAAGGAGAAAGGTCGGAAGTGATCTTGAATGAAACTTATCTTGAACAAGCAACTCTCAAAGTATCTAAATACTCACAAAATACGCTCAATAATATAGGGAGAAAAGAAAACTTTGTTTCGGGTGTGATTATCAATTAACTTACTATTTATAGGAAAATGTTAGCGTCAAGCGAGACTTGACACTTTTACGATGGCTTTAATTTATTGCCACCCACCACATTTGAAATAAAATTCAGCACATTTCTTCACCAACCACAAGTGGGGCCCACTCGGTTCTAGAATTTTCCACCAAAATCAATTATAAACCTAATTTAGAATAAAACACCTCTTAAAATTCACAACAAATCATTCGTGCATTTTTAACGGTTCAAAATTTGTGGACATATACTCAACTTATGTATGTATAACATACCCAAAAATTACCACAATCAGCGGTCGGATTAAAATTATAATCCCCATGATATATCTGAAACCCACGATTTAATTTTTAATACCTCCATCGATAAAATCTTGATAAAACACCTCAACATTAATTTCTTCATTTATAAACACATAAATAAATCCATCATTTATATCCACATAAAATAAATATTTCTTTATCATATGAATCGATAATTAATTATTCACAAATATATTACAGAATCACAATTATGACAACCAGTAGTTCAGGAAGAGGGGCTTTCCAATAAGGATTTCTCTTCTTGGCGGCTTGATTAGGTGACCAAACCTCTCCATGTGAACTTTCTAGACATTGCCAATAATGCTATCTAATAATATTATTCAAATAATATGAATTATTGATCCGATAATGGAGATAATGTGCGGTGACAATTATTGAACAACAATAATATAAAATATCAACGTGACAATTATTGAATCGATAAAATAAAATATTGAAGCGTAGACTCTTGTGAAAATTATTGAGTAGTGCCTTCTTACGTAAGGATCGATAATTCAACAATCACATCGCAATCTGGTGTCTTCTTTGTGCGCAACCACGTATACATCGTATTTTAACCCGGGTATTCAACGGATCTTAATGGTAATAACTACGCGAATTATTTTAACCAACTTATATTTGTCGTTTTCTTCATCCAATCGCTTTTAGTTATGGGGCCCACACATGGTTAAGTCATTTACGAATATTCCCCGAAGCGATCGAATATTCCACGACACCAAACGAATATTCCCCAACAAAAATGAATATTTTATAACCACTTTGCTTATTTTGAAATATTTGCGTATTTTACCCCTAACTATCCACATTAATCAAATCAACCCTTACTATTTCAAAATAATAAATAAAGGAAATTCCTTTTATTTAAAAAAAAAATTGGGGTCTTACATGGGTATACATCGTTATTGTTTTTTACATGTTCATGAGAATTTTAGTTCAACTTTTCACGGTTTACATCCAGAAGATGCTATATGTTGGATGGTGGAAATACTTCTCAAGTGAGGAAGTTTGAGGCAGCAATGATGAAAATAAAAGAGCTTAATCCTGAAGCTGAAAAATGGCTACGAAATATTCCATTAGATATGTGGACTATGTTTGGAGGATATCGCTATGGTCGAAATGACAACAAATATGATCGAAAAGTTTCAATGGAAATTTAAGATCCGCTTATTTCTTCCCGATCACATCGATGGTGGAGTATATATATTTAGCGCTTCTGTAAAATTAGTTGCGGAAAGGCGTACTCGGACTTTAAGCGACATTCAAAATGGGCATACGTATTGCAAGAAATCAATAGAACTTTTCGAAAACATTGAGCGAAAGGTATCAGCACACAAGATCATCCCATGAGCTTAAGAGGTGTATTCGAGATAATTCTTTCGCGCGATACAAAACAAATAAGGGATCTTGGAAAGGTGGCAACAAACATCTTTCGTAGATCTGCGTAAGGGTATTTGCACTTGTGGAAAATGGAACATGTATCACTCTCCATGTTCACATATAGTTCTTTGGTTGTTTGACATACGATCTTGATTGGAAACAATACATTGAATCATATCATAATTTGACAACTCTATATGAGATGTGGCAATATGAATTTCATCAATACCCAATCAAGCTTATTGGACATTTCCAATAGCACACGCAGTGGGAGAGATATGGTCTTCATATTACGATGAATTTGAGGAAAAGAAAAATAAGCGTGGTCGGAGGGTTGAGTCGGGTATTGAATTGAAATGGATAATTCGCGAAATGCCGAGTTTGTGGAAAATGCGGACAAGAGGTCACAATGACGTAGTCAACGATGTCCTCAAAATGTTCATGAATAATTATCAAAATTATGATAATAATGTTTTATTTTAATTAATATGTTTTTTTAATTATTAGTATGTTTTTTTTATTATTTTTTAACTAAGATTTTTTTATTTTCAATTTTATTTGTTGTCTAATTTAAAAATATTTAATTAAATGTTTAGTATTATTTTATTTAAGTAAATGATCAAATAGATAATTTAAATTTTTATATTAATTTAATTGATTAAATATATTTTAGTTTTAAATAATTAATATATATACGTATATATAAATATATATTTTAGTAATAATATATGTACATATGAAAAGTATGTAAAAATATTTAATAAGTGAAAATTTGGAATATAAACAATAAATGAGATTAAATTGGAAATAATAGAAGAAGGTAGGTTACTTTGAAAAATGCTTTTGTAAATTCGGTCATATAGGGAAGGGAGTCCAAGAAAGTTCCACCCCATTCACGGGTAACCATATCTTCTCCAGTTCAAAAGAGTGCCCTTTTTAACTTTCTCTGTCCTCTTTTTTTTTTTTCCCAAGTAGTCACCAATTTCACCACCAGCAACCAAAAAAAGGGAAAAGAAATGTCAAATAGCTGTAAATCCACAGCTACCGACAATACCACCTTCATTTTCTCCCCAAATTTAGCTTCTTCTCTGCTAGATTTATTGGTTTTACCGATTTTGTGAGTTGGGTTTTTCATTTTAGGAAGTAAAGTCTATGGAGTCAAGCTCTGCTGCTTCAGCTGATCACACCCATATCAAAGGAGTTCCCACCTATGGTGGACGCTACGTTCAGTACAATGTGTACGGTAATCTATTTGAAGTTTCTCGTAAATACGTTCCTCCAATCCGGCCCGTGGGTCGTGGCGCGTACGGGATCGTTTGGTAAGAAATCTTCATGGATTTCTGCTTGTTGAATTTATTTGCAAGTGTTGATTTTGAATTTTTGATGTGTGTGTTATGTGGGTTTTAATTTTTTGTAAGTTGTATGATAATTAAAGTGAGTTTTGGTGGATATTTGGTGATTTGTTAGGGAAAATTGATATATTGAACCTTAATCTTTGTTTTACTCAGTTTTACTGTTGGGAAATGTGGTTGGGTTTGTGATGAGTGATGTTTATTTGAATTTGCCTTGTGTGGAAGTGGACGTTTGGTAATTGGGATCTGTTACATTATAGAAATAATTGCAAATGATTGTATAACTGAGTTTAATCTTTAGCCAAAACCCCACAAAATAACGAGAGAAGTAGTAATAATATTAGATTTGATTAGATGGATGGATCAGAGTGAAACAGTAATGAAGCCCAACATTTCCGTCAGTTATTGATCTATCTGTGTGCACATATAAGCTTATCAAGATTGATCTTGATCTTTTGAGCTTGATAGATATGGTGGTGTATACTTGTATGAAAAAGTAACTTTTTTTTTGGGTGGTGTGGAGTGGGGGTGGGGTGGGGGGGGGGGGTATCCTGGACAAGTTTACTTGTACCCCTGCCCCTTATTAGTAATTTCCTTTGTTATCAGTTTAAATGATGGGCTGAAGAAACCTTTGTCAACATAAAACTATCCTGGACATGTGTTTATTTTATGAATTCCAAATTAAAATAGCCTTAGTGTGTAAGACTACCTTGTGCATCATAATCATGCATACCGCCTAAACAAGTATTAGGTGTCCAAACGCTCTGTAACCCAATTTGTTTCGTCTTCAAGTCTCATATTTTACATGTAAGATTCCGGATCTTTTGCAATTCAATGGGTTTTCGCCTTCTTGGAACTTAGAGCCAATTTTGGCTTTGAAAGAAGTTATACTTGAGAGTATTTAGTGTTTTCAATATATGTTATTTTCAAGAAGAAGTAAAGGTTAAAGATTTTCATCTAGTTACCTTGTTTTCTCTGTTTTACCATCAATGTGAAGGAAAATATAATTTTTTAATTTGCTTCAGTGCTGCTATGAACTCTGAGACGCGCGAGGAAGTTGCCATCAAGAAAATTGGTAATGCATTTGACAATAGAATAGATGCCAAAAGGACACTACGGGAAATTAAGCTTCTTCGTCACATGGATCATGAAAATGTAAGTCTCATCACCTTCATTTAATAATACTTGAGATGTCAGACCTTGAGGGGTAATTCTATATCATTCCCATTGATATGTCATAATTCATGAATTCGGTTGACATCAGTCTTTAAGTTTTTACACACGGCAATGTGATTTCATTACTTTTAGTTCTGAAATAGGCCCCTCCCTTTCTTATCTTTGCTTACGTGTTTCCTATCTTTCTCCCCATAAGATTTGCTTCTGTATTCCCAATTCTGCAATACCGATTAGATATCTATTGTTCCCTAGCAGGAGATTGTTCGTGATTCTAAGTTAATAAATTTAATTAATTGTCAGTAACAAGTACCAGACTAATGATTTTGTGAAGGTTTTTTGAACATAATGGGGTTTGGACGTTTGTATCTGGTAAATAGTCAATTATTCCAGTGACGAAGACAGCAGAAATGTTTAACTTTCCAAGTTCTAACCATCACAGATGCTAAACGAGTCCACTGAAAAGTATAATGTACATTGTGTAGATACTAATTACTAAACAATGTGCATTGTGGACATTATTAATCTTGAGAAAGAACCGGTGCTGTTTTAGAAATTTGCTTTAATAAGATAATTTTTATGGAGGTGTTTGTTCTTGTATCTGCATGCTAGATTGGAAACTATTGATGGCTTAGTGTAGGTGAAGTTTTTTGCATATATTTTTTTAATACTCTCCTCCCCCTAAACCCTCACACTGGGGTTTTTTTTCCCGTGTGGGGGTGGGGTGGGGGGTAAAAACTCAGGAAAAGAAGTCTTTTTATTTATTTATAATTTTAAAAATGAATTGGAAATATGTTCTTTTATGGTGACAAGCTCCTTTCTCAGAAAGATCATGGAGACCGAAAAATTGATGTCCACACAAACATTCGAAAGTGTATTATTTATTTGTTTAGTTTAAGTAAACAATCATTTTGGAACTTGGAAGTGCCAAACATAGTGTTTCACGTCAAATTATAGACACAATTAGATGCCTTTACAATCTCTAAGAATATCTAAAAGGGGAGCAATATTTCCTTCCACATGGTCCTCTCTCACATGATAATAAAGCCTTCATGTGAGAGATGATCATGTGGAAATATCAAATTCCCTATCTGAAACCTTTCCAGAAGAACTGAATCTGGTTGACTGTTATCATCTTAGAGTGTTGCTTCCATTATTTGCACAACCAAGTTAGTTCCTCCTAGGAAACAAATGATAACAAATTCTGCACTTATATCTAGGAGTGTAATTAATCAATTTATTGTTATTAATAGCATATTTGAGATGTTTGTAACCACGTAATAATATAATATGGAGAGTCATTGTCGTCTGATGAAAAGGCATGGGTTGTCAATGGAAAGAACAACTTATTGTGGAACAATAACACGATTACTCTCAAAACTATTCTTCCGTGATTGGTCCAGTCAAATTGATTTGTTCACAATAGTTCATTTACATGAATCAGAGACCAGAGCTGCTTCTGGTTGTGTTATCTTGCACTCTATGACCTTCTGATTCTTTCTATTGATTATTGAAGGGCTAAAACCATTTTGGTTTCTCACTACATAAACTGATCAGAGCACTCAGGATGGGGGATCGCATGGTTTACAACCTCCCTCCACACACAAAATAAAGAATACAATTTCAGGCACACTAATATTAGAATGGATGTATCAATGATTTGAAAATCTAACCAGTTTTTGGGTTGTTGTAGGTCTTTGTGCATCTTCTTTTATCTTACATAGGAACTTCTTACATGGACTTATTTTCTGCATCTGTATTATTGGATTCTATTTATTTTTTTTAGAATCTTGAAAGCTTTAATTTCTGATTTTCTCTCCAATTGCAGGTTATTGCACTTAAAGACATCATAAGGCCTCCACAGATTGAAAGTTTTAATGATGTCTATATTGTTTATGAATTGATGGACACAGATCTTCATCAGATAATTCGCTCTAACCAGCAACTTACAGACGATCATTGTCGGGTTTGACTTTGACCTCACTCTTTGATTTATACAGAGAACTTCACATTACAGTGTCAGGGTCATAGATTATTCACAAGTATTCTGATTTACTATAGGTTTCAGAATCTGCTGCTCCTTTGAAATGTCACTTGCATCAATGTAAAATATTTTGTGCTTTATTTTCTGTTCAATCACCCTTGCTCGTCTGCAATTGCCCAACATTACATTTTCTGGTTTGCAGTTATCATATGCTGTAATCTCTCCTTTTGTTGAAGATGGTACTAAATACTATAGAATCTACAACTACAAGAAGTAATGCTAAAATTGGTTGGTATGGCAATCTTGAATTTATTGTATCAAGGATGATCATCAACCATCACTCAAAAATCGTGTTTTGCTTACTTTTCCGTCAAGGTTTTGCATGTACATTCATGAAAAAATCACGACGAGACAATTGGCAATGTTGAAAACTCTATGTTATAACTTCTTGTTTATTTTAGATGTCAAGCTTTTGAATTTAAGCTATTAGTGAAGAACAGCCACTTCTATATGACAAATACAAGAAGGTTCCAGATCCAATCTTTTGACAATCTTGCATCTGAACTCTAAAAATATATAATTAGCATATATGTATTGTGATAACTTATTCTCTTTCCTAAAACATAATAATGCTCTGTGAAGTCAAAGCCACCAGTATTGCAGTAGCCAGTGAGGGTATCAGAGAGAGATGGTCAGCTACAAGAAGCATTCTAAGTTTAATATTTGATTTATTATTATCAAAGTTATGATATATTCATGAAGTCAAGGAAAAGGGGAGAAACTAGTAGATTCTTTTAATGATGTTGCTATAATTGTTGAGAACAATCATAGCTCAACAATTCATCAGTTTTTCCAAAGCTGCTATCTTCCATATCAATCTTTCCATGTGAAACTAATCGGACACCAACAATTTACTATCAGAACAATTTGTGTGGGTTTGACATTTGACAGGTTACTAATTCTATAATACTTTTACAGTATTTTCTTTACCAACTATTGCGAGGACTGAAGTATGTTCATTCTGCAAATGTTTTGCACCGTGATTTAAAACCTAGCAATTTGCTCCTCAATGCAAATTGTGACCTAAAGATTGGAGACTTTGGCCTTGCAAGGACAACATCTGAAACTGATTTCATGACTGAATATGTTGTTACTCGCTGGTACCGGGCACCAGAGTTGCTCCTTAATTGTTCGGAGTACACTGCAGCAATTGATATCTGGTCAGTAGGTTGCATACTTGGTGAAATCATGACTAGACAGCCTCTCTTCCCTGGCAAAGATTATGTTCATCAGCTGAGACTTATTACGGAGGTATGATGTTTGAAATTTTCCCTGAATTCACATGGCATTTTCACTGCTGATTTCCTAGGTTATTTTATTTTATTTTTTGGTATAGGAGAAACAGAAGTATTTAGCTCACTCAACACAATTAGACTAATTTTCTGTTCTCTTTTTATGTCCCATTTTCTTTTCTTTACGATTTGTTCTTGTGTGGATAGACTAGAAAAGAATCATCTGCCTTCCTAGGACGCATGACGTCTGTATTCCACTTCGGCAATTGCTTGATCTTATGCTTAATTTTCATCTAGATGGAAGGACTGCAAGTAGTCATACACTTATTTACTAATAGCCAAAACTATTTGGGTAAATTTGTAAGTAGCAGCTACCATGAATGTGCAATTTATCCATTGACATCAAACTATTGAAGTTCAAATAGGAGATTAGCCATTGTTCATTATAATTTTATAAAACTTGAGAGCGGTACTAAATCTAGATACTGCAAATCGCGGGAGTTGGAGATCAGGTCTTCCTTTCTTCTTTCTTTTCCATTTAAAAAGATGTTGTGCTAAGTTAATAGTTTGGAAGTTCTGTATTGCCATGTAAGATTTTCTAAATTTGATACTCCGTATATGTTATGTAGATCTTGATTTCGTTTTATTTTACTAGTTTTTTACCTGTTTTGAATTTTTTTTACATGTATGGAATCTTTCATCTTGGGAGTATGGATTGGTTTGACAACATATCCATTTCTTTTTGTTTCCAAAAGCTCATAGGTTCACCTGATGATGCCAGTCTTGGGTTTCTCAGAAGTGATAATGCCCGAAGATATGTGAGGCAGCTTCCCCAGTATCCGAGGCAACAGTTCTCTGCCAGATTCCCCAATACATCTCCTGGAGCTGTAGATTTACTGGAAAAAATGCTCATCTTCGACCCCAACAGGCGTATCACAGGTTAACAAAAATTGTATTTTATTTTTGTTGTAGAGAACTATCATGAGTCATGACTAGTGACAGCTTACGGTTCTCAACTATATTGCTTTAAATTTGAAAGGAGTGGAGAAAATGAGAAATGAAAGTTGGAAATTGCTCAGAAATAACAAAATTTACCGAAATACTCTGCTTAAATTTTTTGGGGCCAAATATGACTTCGAATGAGCTATACGTGTTTTTCTGCCAAAGCTTGACAGTAACAGCAGAAGTTACTTTCAAAGCGAACTGATGTTACTACATACATTAAATAATCATGTGGAATAGTCGACTTTCTCATGATTTGTATATTATTTGTCGAAAACTTTATTGTGTTGCAGTTTATGCCGATAGCTATCTTTCTGTATAAATATTTGCATTGGTGATGAAAATTTTTCTGGGTGTTTGCAGTTGACGAGGCACTCTGCCACCCGTACTTGGCACCACTTCATGACATCAACGAGGAGCCTGTATGCCCTCGACCTTTCAATTTTGATTTCGAGCAGCCAACTTGCACAGAGGAGAATATCAAGGAACTCATCTGGAGGGAATCCGTAAAATTTAATCCTGACCCGATTCATTAAGGGTTATTATGAGATTAGCGAGTGTTATTATATATACTGTTAGATATTTCAACATGATGTGCTAGAATCTTGTAACAAAACCCATACTGATCATTCAAGTGAAAAATATCAAATAATTTGAGTGGATATATTGGGGGTTTACAGAAGTTGTTATTGGGGTTGAAATCGAGATTTATTCATCATCTTTTAACTTGTAATATTCCAATGATGTGATACAGTTTACAGGTTTACTCTCTTCAGTGTATTCTTCTTATTCCTTGTTGTGCATTACTCGCTTGAATGTGAGATTATTTACTAGTCATTGTGAATAAGATTGTGTTCTGTTTTTGGATATTAGTTTGGGGAACTGAGAATTGAAGAAGGGGAAATTCTGGAAATTTGGCTCAAGATTCAAGTCTGCGGCACTCGTAAAGTTGATGGATACATTTTAGTTTATAGTGAAATTTAGGTAAATACATACATATAATAAAGTTTACACATTCAAAAAAGAGCATTTCTTAATCTCTACATTATCAATGGCTAGATTCTCAGTGGGAAATGTACACATTCCAACTTTCTCTGGCCCCTGATCAGGCAACAACCCACAAGGCTGAGGAACCACACCACTTACAACTCCCTCAATATCAGCACAAGTCCATGGCACCTTCTTTGCCTTCTTTGCCAGCCCTATTGTCACATTAGAAATGCATATTCCGGTGAACGGATCACCGGAAATCCCCTCCAATCTCGCCGCCATTGACACATTTTCCGCCACCATATCCCTATAATTTATCCCCTGAATCACCGGAAGCGCATTCGGATCGTAGTGGTTATCTGCATGAGAACCATAGTTTCCTGTCATCCAAAACACCCACTTCATAGTGTGCATGGTCATGCCTTTTACATATACGTCCTTCACGTAGCCGCCTCGCCCGACAGCTGTTTTGATCCTGACCCCTGATTCTGTATTAATGGCTGTGATATCTTCGGCTCTGACGTCTTCGATCCCACCTGACATTTCACTTCCCAATGCAATTGCAGCACTGTAAGGCGAAATGCATGTCAGCCGTCTGATGACCAACTGTTTAGTAGGCATACCGTATGATATACCATATTCATCCCAACCGCTTTTAACTGCCACGCAATCATCTCCAGACACTATGTATGTGTCCTCAATTCTTGTATTTGTGCAAGTAAATCTACCCAAAAACAAAATATACCCAAAAAAAAAATTATTATTAAAGAGCTAATCTTCATGATCATAGGTGAAAAACAAAACCTGGATTGATTCCATCGGTGTTTGGAGATGTTATTGGAGCTAAGATTGTAATGCCTTGGATAAGAATATTGCTGCAAATTATGTGCCAAGAATATGCATGTGAGTATGAAATTATAAATAATTTAAGGGTGAAAAGGAGAAGGAAATAAAAAGATTTTGGGTTTGTTTCTAACTTTAAATATGTAGATTACCTGCTATAAACAGGATGAACATTCCATGATGGAGAATTGAGAAATGTGAGATTTGAAATCTGGATATTATCTGAATGCATGATTTCAATAAGGTAAGGCCTTGTGTATTTTAGTTTCTTCTTGTGAAATTGCTGCCACCAGAGAGCACCCTGACCGTCGATCGTGCCATTTTCACCTGGCCAACATCTCATTTCATCAGATTAATCAGTTATGTAGTAGTAGTAGTAGTAGTAGTAGTAATTTATTATAAGCTAAACTTTGAGAAGTGACACTCTTTTTGGGACAGAAATTTATGCATGAAATCGACTTGCCTGTAACAACAACATCGGTGAGGTTTGTCCCAAAAATGAGACTAATGTACCTTCCCCCTGCTGTGTCCCTCCCATGACCATATGATGGTAAGGGCTCAATAACACCCCATTCACTTATTTCCTGAATATTTCAATTTTCCACTTACAAATTTTCTCATTCATAGTAATAAAAAATTATTGGGGGTGCGGGGTGGGGTCAGAGTACCTGGGAAGCCAAAAGGACAGCATCCTTGTGAAGATAAAGAGTGAAATGGCTGGTGAGATTAAAGCTCCCTGTCAACCATTGTCCCGGAGGAACAAACAGCTGAGCTCCGCCGTCGGATCCATACTGGCTCAGCTGCGAAATCGCATCTCCAAAGGCCTTTGTGTTCAATGTTTTTCCGTCTCCAACGCCACCAAAATCCGTTATGGAGGCGCTATGAGCTCTACAGCTTATAGCAGAGTACTCAAATGTGTCTTGGATTCTCCTCCTCTTGCTATGCCTGCACTCAACTCCTCTCGGATTAAGCACAACTAGTACCAAAATAAGTGCCCATATTGCTTTTTTCACCTGAAAAAAAAAAACAAACAAAATTTATTTGATGGAAATTTAATATCAAGTAGAGATTGGAATTTTTTTGATGGTACAAAAAGGAAAATGAGAGAGGCGTATTCTCTTACTTGAAGAGAGATTGGGGAATGAATCCATTGTTGAGAATGTGAAATGGAATTTGTTTGGTCATCTTAAAAGCTTAAAAAACAGAGTATTTATAGGACTAGAGTTTGTTACTACTACTTTTAATAGTGGTGGATCCAAGTTAATAGCTCAAATATAATTAAATAATCTGAAATGGAATTTGTTTGGTGATATTAAAGCTTAAAAAACAGAGTATTTATAGGACTAAAGTAAAGTGACGATTCAACCCTTTTAATAATTAAAAAAAACCTAAGGTTTAAACATTAGTATTGATAAAAAAGATGTCAATAATTCTTATGAACGAAATTGACAACTAAAAATTGATTTAAACATTCACAATATATATCATTTCAAAACTCATGTGGACATAAATTGGGTCTAAGTGTATTTGAATTTCAATTATTTTATTTTTTTTACCCCTAATAATACAAATAAATGAAATTCAAATACACTCATCATCCACTCTAAGCAAAATTGTTGTTTCACCGCTTAAGGATTTCAAAAACCTATAATATAAAATCATTATACATTTATAAGCCATTTTTTATCTTAAATATTTTATTTTATTTTTTCATGACGAAAGTTTTTGAAAGGCGATTGCAAATAAAACTATTATAACTGAAAGCAACTATAATTCCACCAACTATATTTCATTTATCAAATTTACTATAATTCCACCCATTAATAAACAAAATTGTCTCCCCTTTTTGTTTTCTTGTAATCTAGTTATAAATAAGTGATTCTTTTTTTTAAAAAAAAAAAAAAAAAAGGCCTAAGCATGGTTTTAAAAACCAAATCCGACCAGACCGTCGGTTCGACCTTTAAAAATTATAATGGATTGTCACTCCACTGATTTGAATAAAAACAAATTAGTTTTGATCAAAATCCGGTTGACTTATCAAAATCGGTTATTAACCTGGTGGCGTTGGTTTTTTTTTTTGGATCAAAAAAATTTAATATTAAAATTAATCATTTTTAGTAATATTGTAATTTTAATTTTATTATATTTTAGTTCATAAAAAATAAATTTTTTTAAAAATTTATTAATTATTAATAATATATATTTTTATGACGTTACGATTCTATTATATCTATTAATAATATATATTAATGACGTTACGATTCTATTATATCTATTATATCTGTGATACGTTTTTCGATTCGATAACTGGTTGGTGGGGTTATGGTATGAGAACCTTGGGCCAAAGCACGAGATTGGAAAGAAACCGAGTCTGTGAGCATATATATTGTGTTTGTGACTGAGTTTTGGCAGTTGGAAAGTAGTTAGTGGGCCCCACCATTTGATGGTAGTGGTGTTCCCAATCCCATAATAGTCAGTCAGTAGTCACGTGAGGCCTTTTTACCAGTACTATCCGCATTACTGCCGACCCACTTACTTCACGGGCCATCCATACAACATGGCCCACTATATACCATGTAACCACCGCACCTATCTTATGCTCTTTTTTTATATCAAAAAGAAATTTGCTTTTACATTAATAATAATTTTTATTGAACAGCATGAAACAATTATAACTAATAAAATTATTATTAAATATTTGAATGTTTGTACACCAGATATTGTATTTCAAATTTTAATATATAATAAATTATGTACAAGATTAAAGGTAAAATCTCATTTTATAATATTATTATTGACTTTTACAAATCAATTTAACATATTTTGAAACTCAAAATTGGTATGATTTCTTTAAAATTTTAAAACAATAAATCTTATAATTAATAATATTTTAATATAATTTTTATAATTCATCATTAAATTGACTTAAATTACATGTCAAATTTAAGTTAAAAACTATCTTTAAGTTTGGCTTCAAAAAACCTAAGTAGAGAGGAAGTGTCTGTTTTGAGAAGCACTTATTAAAGTTTATTAGTTTTATTAAAATTTCTATATTAGTTAGGAGGACAAATATATATATACACACACACACAACCCAAATATACAATACAATCACAAGTCTTATTCTAATGTGTGACTGGACCGATTTGTCATTGTAAATAATAAAGTTATGTATTGTATGATGATGATGATTAACATTCCTATTTCCTAAATAGATACAGCATGAGTGGAGCTTTGTGGTTATGAATCTCTCTCTCTCTCTCTCTCTCTCTCTCTCCTCTCTCTCCCTCTCTCTCCCACCCACCCCACCCCCACCCAACCTGCAAAATAGTAGTAATAGACAATTGCCCACTTCACATGAGCTCCACTTACTAATTTGTAGCACATGATTTGTTTGATTTTAAAACCAGTTTCTCTGTGGAAGAACATAAATTGTAGTACTATATAATCAATAAAAATTGAAATTCAGAACAGATTTTGGATTGTTCTGATTAAAGCTAAAACAGGCAAATTATTTTAAGTTTTTAACCATATAAGTTGCATTTCAACTTAGAAAGTGGTAATCCATGATTCCAAAATAAAAGCCTGCACACTAAAATACACAAGAAAGAACAAAACCCAAACACCCCCCTCCCCTATCTCACCCCACCAACAACACCAACACCAAAAAAGACAGTGAGATTCTTTTGTTAAAAACTGTTGATAAGAAACATGTTCACCTTCAATTAAAGAGACTTCAGTAAAATATTATTACTACAAGTGAAAATGGAAAAAGTACTTTTTTTGTCACAAAATTAGTGTAATGAAATTCTTAGTGCAACTAATCGGAAATCTATATAACTATTCAAGTATAGCAGATACATAAAAAAAAAGGCTAACCTTAGAGATTTGTGCGTACAATCTTCTAGCGTATTATCACTAAACTGATGATCAAGTACAAGAAAAGTGTAATAATCACTGACTGCTCGTATCTTCAAAGGTGCTACCCAGTGTAGCGCCGTGCTGCTTGATTATCAGGATTGACTGCAGAAGAATATCTTGCTCGGCTGCGTATAACAAGTCTTTCCTCTAGAACAACCACAAACAAAAGTAACAGCCATTATTAACTAATCGATCGCGTAAAGAATGAGAAAGGTGAGAACAATGCTTTAAAAAAAAATAAAAAAATTCAAGGCTCTAATTGTTCTTCACAAGACCCAAACTAGTGCTTTTACTTCATGACACAGGGGATCCCTTGCGGAATGTAAAAAAATTTTGACCAGAGAATATCATAACAACTGTCTCATAAGTTAAAGATATTCATGTGCTATATAACTCGTGATTTTAATATCAGCTACAAACATGCAACTTATGAAACAAAAACAAATTCCTGAAGTTGTAAATATGCAAGAATGATTAACTAGGAATATAATTAAAACAAACAGTTAAAAACGAAAACAGCTTTACATCCGAAGATGTTTGAAATCATATATAGTACATAACATGTACCATATATTTTAGATTGTAACCAAGAGTCAGTTCTGCATATGTTCTTTCTACTCGAGACATGTAACAGAAAGGTACTTCCTTTTCCAAGAAAACGTTTGAGTTTGATTTGAGCATGTTCTTTATATCTTCTGAAATCTGGGGAATCTTGTCAAAGTCTCCAATTTGCAAGGGAATTTTGTTGAGCATGGCACGCCATCCGGCACGTGATTTATTCACAATTACCTACAAATGTCGCAAGAATTTAGAGTGATATATGATATCATGAACAAGTTAAATTAGGATATTAAGACTAGGGTGCATGTCAGGCAATTTTCTAGGAAAGAGGAGACAACGTAAATCAGTTGAATGAAATAGATCAATTTAGATAAGCGAGACAATTTCCAAGACCACAACATATAAGAAAAAGGCCTCAATTAAATAACAGTGCTTGGAGAACATGTAAATTTAAAGATCAGATAAGTAACTAACATTAAACCAAATACAGAGTAATTAAGCATAAAATATTCTTGAGCAAAGCATATAGGTATATGGCTGACCGTCACGAACATTTGAAGATTCAGAAGAACTTTAATTAGTCACCAAGTACATTGTCCACCTACAGTAACCCGAAATATATAGTTGCAGGATATACCACTTTTTTGTACAGTTTTGAGTCAGTTTTCTAGAACCAAGTAAAACTTTCTTTTACAAAGAATGACTTCAGCTGTTATGACAAGGCAATTTGATGATATAAGATGGTATATTTATCCTTCAGCAGACTATAGGTTGGACTTTAGCAGCCATAATCAATATTTCTTTCTATTTTCTGCTGCAAAACCATAGATTAATAGAAGTAATCCTGGCAGGATTGAGATTATTGCTAGGCTGATCGAGGAAATCAAAAATACTTGCATTAGAGCATTAGGCACAACTAATAACAAGAACTTAAGGAAACATATCATGACCTGTATGGTGGCAAAGATTATGCAAGGAGTGGTCCACTTGACAGTTGCAAAACTCCAAACGTTAATTATACCCTCTAAGCTTCAATAGGACCAATACGAATGAACTCACTTCTTTACTGTGATCCTGATGTATATTTTTCCTTCTGCAACTAGATAATGACCGACAATTCAGTTCTTTTTTTCCTTGTAGATATAAGACACGACTTGGTCCTTAAGAGTTAAGACTTAAGACTCACTAACACATTTTCTCATTTTTTTTCTTTTCTTTGTTTCATTTTTGCTGGTAAGCTTGGCTGCATTGCACGTGTGCACACACACGCACTGCACACAAATGGCTGCTATACATGGCTGAAATATTTTTTTTCTAGCCAAGTACACTGATTTG
The DNA here is from genome assembly GCA_020205615.1 of Panax quinquefolius. Taxonomy (NCBI): domain Eukaryota; kingdom Viridiplantae; phylum Streptophyta; class Magnoliopsida; order Apiales; family Araliaceae; genus Panax; species Panax quinquefolius. The sequence goes on from CM035165.1 coordinate 2,957,340, forward strand.
TAATCAAATTGTATATGGTAATTATCTTGGGCCCTTAAGAGTTGAAGTAGCAACAATATATATTGGCATCAACTATTGCATCCTACCAAAAGCAAGGGAAAAAAATTACTACAGTCACATCTTGTAAAGGAAACGAAAAGAGCTTAAGAGGATAATCAGAACGTAAACATGTCAGGTCTCGCAACAAAATGGAAACATAACAAGTTTCTTACTCCCGGTAACATTAAGTATTTTTTTTCCCCTAAGAATAAAAGAGGACGGAGGTCAATGATGAACAAGTGGACAACTAAATAAGATCAAGGACAGATGATGATATAAATGAATATGCCATACATAGTATTGTGAAGCAATAAAGCATTTCATGCATGGAATATTCTTGCAGCATGCTTTATGTCTCCCAGCCTAGAAGTATTAAAGTATGGCTGGCTACGAGTATAGTTCTATAGAAGTGTTCTAAAACATTGAAGAAGTAACATGCCTACCTGACTAGAAAACAGTGAATTAGGAACTATTACAGGGAATTTTTCAGCACTCAGCAATCTTGTGGTTGTAAGTCCCATTTCTATCACCTGACCTTCCACAGATCCAGCCTGCAAAAATAGTATCTATTTAGAGCTCATGGAAGAAACCTGAAGAAGACCAGGCAAGCATCATTTAGGAACCAAAGTTCTGATAGCATTGGTTGTTAGAAACACTGCTCAACAAAATGTGCGATATGGTAAAAAACTTGAGTAAGGATGTTAATTATGATAATAGAGAGATGCATAAAAGCATAACTGTTATTCAAAATTAAAAATGAATTTGAGCTAACAAAGCTTTTCAGCCAGTAAGTAGTGACTTCTAGAAGGGGCCTAAACTAAAGCCTATACCCTCAAACTCCAATTTGAATGGCAAACATTCATTGTAAACTCTTAATCTATACAGTCAACATTATTTTCTAATATTTTCCTCCTTACAGAACATAAAATACCAACTAATGATAATATTGAAACCAGCGCACACCACAGTGCCAACCAAGGGAAGGCTCACATGAATCTCTCAGCCATCAATTATAATTACTTTCAACTGAAGATCAGAATATATTACATAATTGGAGTGGCCAGCCGTGGTTCAAATCACTGCTGATCTCTGACAGGCAAATATAATTAGGCAAATATTACCCGGATCATCAGTGAAAAAATTCATAAAATACGACTCTAACAACAAAATATATCCTTGTGTAATGAATCGTTTATAGCAAATTTTTAGTGTCAAAACTTAGTTTAAACATCTGAGCGAAAAATTACAGAAGTTTTAAGTAGCAAAATTTGCAGAGAAGTTTCCAATTAAGAGCTGATCAGAAGTTACGCAATTTTCTAAAGAGAATTTGCAGTTGACTTTAAGCTGAATTACTGGTTGATCAATTAAAGCCAAAAAAAAATTGAGATGGATGAAACCATTGGCCATATTAAATTATTTAGGGCACCTATAGCGCCACTAGAAGACAAAGTTCTCTTATTGAAGTCAGAATATGTGAGCGTATATGTGTGAGTATGTGAGAATATGTATGTGAGTGAATTAGTGTGTGTGTGTGTGTAGGGTAGGGTAGAGAGAGAATATGCAGTAAAACAGATGACAAGTTGAACATACTTTAATTGTATCACCAACTGAAAAGGGTCGTGACACCTGCACAGACAATCCACTAAGAACATTTCCCAGAATGTCTCTAGATGCAAAAGCAGTAGCAACTCCTGCACATAAGATATAGAAAGACAGTCAGAACTGAAGATACTGCAAACATCTATAGCGACTTTAATTTTCTAACTTCTAAGTTCGATAGAATTCATCAATACTGTTTGAAACTAACCATTTAGTCTAATTGAAAAACTTGATGCTAAATCTTTGGAACTTAAGAGCTTCCACAAGTTTTGGGGGGTAAAACAACGCTTCTACTAACATGTAATGTTCTCTTTCATTTGTAAAGGAAATGTTTAAAACAAGGAACAATAAGAGACAATAGGCATAAATGCTAATTTTCCATTTACATTTAGTTATACAAACTACAAGCACTATTTTTGGGGGAAAGCACATTTAAAAACTTGGAGTAGGTTTCGAATCCAAGACTAAATAATCTTGAGGGTGGTTTTGCTGCCACCAAGTAATCCCGTTAACTTACCAAAAAAGGCTATTTAATAATCCATGCCCTTAATAAAAATGTTTCATATTAAGAGCCAAAGTTCATGTATAAGTTTCATTAATATCTAAAATTATCACCACTTAGAAAGTTATGAAAGAGCATAAGAAATTTTCATTAAAAAAACCTACCCCCTATGCCCCCGACAGTAAGGATTGATTGCACAGCCACCCCACACGCCTCAGCTAAAGCCATCACACCAAGGACAAATAGACCAACCGAGGATACTTTGTCTATGGTTAACAACTTATCTCGGTCAACAAGTCCTTCCGTGCTCTTTACAACCAAAGCACGAGTAACGACATTTGTTTTCCATCGATGCAGAAACCATACAAGTGAAAGAATAATAGCACCTCTCCAGGCTTGTGAAATGTATTGTGATGCAATCGTGGTTGGTGCCACCATCATGCCTCTGTATACCGAAGTAAAACAAATAGCAAACATAAGCACGAGATGAGAGGAATCTTAAAGACATTATAAAGATGTGCAGCCAAAAGTATAAATAAGAAAGCCCACTAACATATATGAGAATGCCATAAAGGTAACTAGATATCGCAGCGGGTCCTCCATAGCACCCCAGAAACTATTCTCATACAGAACTGGCCCCCATAACGAGCTACCAGACAATAATGCAGCAGGGCCTTGTGTTGAGTACTTATGAAATCTCCTCAAAACCCTAGGCATCACAAACCAGGCCAACATTGTACCAGTCAAAGTGCAACCAACAGGAACAATAACGTCTCTAAGATAGGGATGTGTATCAAGTAACTGCTGAGCATAAGGAGTAAGTTCATTAGATGCCTCTTTAACCTTTTCCCCAGTATAATTCGCAGCATCAGCTGCAGACTGCCAAGCATTCTTAACTTTATCTAACAAATCAGCTCCACCAAAACCACCATCACTAACATCAGTACCACTTGAACTTGAAGCAACCGGAACTTCAGTGCCCCTAGTGTTATCTCCTTGGCTACCAACAGGGGATGATGAATACCACCGGTAACTCATGAGCACAGCACTTCCCCCAAAAGGAGAAATATTACAGTGTGAAATCAAATTCGACCTCATTGGGGAAAATGTACTAGCATAAGTGTTCCTGTTCCTATAATATTGAGCAGCTACAGAAGCTTTCCAACCCATCAATTTAAAGTCATCAAACTGAGAATTCAAAATTTCCCCCATTGGAGAGAATGTACTAGCACAACTGTTCCTGTTCCTATAACATTTATCAGCTACAGAAGCTTTCAAACCCATCAACTTAAAGTCATTATTGACATTAGTTAGGGGAAACCCAGATTCTTTAGTGCGGAATTTAGTACAACTTACCAAACTAGATAATGACCTACCGTTAATTTGATTCAAATTTCTAGCAAATTTGACACAAAACCCAAGTGATTTCAACATTGAAAACCTAATTGCAGCCATTATTAACTACAATAATTCGCAGTTGTTCAGCCAAAGCAAACCCAAATTTCTCATCAATCTTCAAACACTGTAACAAGAGAGAAAAGTACAAAAATCAATTATCAAATTATGCCCAGAAAAACAAGTTTCTACTGATAGATATTATACATGGCTATAAATTTCAACTCAATCAAACAGAGAAATTAGGTTTAGTACAAATGCTTACTGACCTGTGATTTGCTCTTGGGAGAAATTTATATAGAGAAGACAATTTAGCTTGCTAAGCAAGAGATGAATGCTGTAAACGAGAGTGCAGATCAAAGGACCGCCCGCAAAAAGACTGGTATTGTATTATATTCTTGTTCGGGAATGGCTTATATTTTAAAATATAACTTAAAAATTAAGTTATGTTAAGTTCTAACTTATAAATAAAACTCTTCAATATTAATTTGATTTATAAGTTAAAAATTAAATTAAAATAAATTATAAAATTGTTTCTTTCATAATAATTTATAAATTAAAATAAATATAAAAATTATTAAAAATAACATTAATAAAAAAAAATAATAAAATAGAAAAAGAGCAAACTAGATATTATATTAATTGGTCAAATTAATTTATTTTAAAATGATTTAAAGTTATTTTAAAATAAATTACAAAATACTACTACTTATTTTTTTTAACTTATAACTAAAAAATAAATCATTCCCTTTTGATTTAACCAACTTATAAGTCATTCTCAGGAACATGCTCTAAGAGAATTTTTAAATTAAAAATATAAATATTTTGGTGTTTTAGCTTAATCACTTTTGGCAAAAAATACAATGCACAAAATTATTCATAAATTATAAATAACAAAAAAAGGTTTCCATATCGCACAATTATTTTAAAAATACATTTAAAATCAAATTTGTAATTAAATATCAAAGGATTAAAAGCATTTTTCAATTTAAAATATAAATATTTTAAAGCACAAAATTATCTTAAATTAAGAAGGAAAAAAATAGAAATCAACGTCTCATTCACAAATCAAATTATTATAATTACTAATTATCACTATAGGTATTAAAATTAAGATGCTAAAACATAGTGATTTTCAAGTTTAAAAAAGGAAAATAAAATATATCAATATTTTTTTTTATAATATAGTATAATTCCGCTTTATAATATAGAATAAATAGATTGATAGATAACTAAATAATATTTTAACTATTTATAAAAATATTTAATTAAAAGATTTATATTTCAAAATGCTTCATCTCATTAATGTATTGTTTTTCTCTATATAACATGTTGTCTAAATTATACATATTCTTGATTAATTAAAGTTAAACAACATGCAAAATTCATTACTAAAAATACGTTATAGTACAAAGGTTAAAATTTTAATAAAATAACCTAAATGGATATATAAACACAATACTGATTTTGGCAAGGCCACATTCACACACATGCATATTTGCAGGCCTTACATGTTAGACGATGGCCCACAATATGTATGTATGTATGTGAGAATTATGTAAATTTTTTATGTGATAGTAGCATTATTACATAATAAAACTCAATTTTTTAAATCTTTAGTTAGAGTAGGAGGTGGGATATAAAATACAACAATGTTATTATCACATAAAAAAAAACATACATCTGTAATAAAACTCAAATTTTTAAATCTTCTAGTAACAAAATCTGAAAGATTTAGAATTTTTCTCTCATCTAATAAATAGTAGAATATCCAAAATTTGAAATAAATCTATCATTCATAATCTAGGAACTTTATTATCACACTAGTAAATATGTATATATGTGAGAATTATGTGAATCACCATTATAACATTATTTATTATTATGATCGACTATATAGATCTAGAGTGACATTTAGTTGAATAAAGTTGTCAGGCCTAATTATATAACATGTCATATTAATTTTATTTTTTATGGATTAGTTATCAAATTAAAATTAAAAAGGAAATTGAAATATTTATAGTTGACTTTTTAATATTTTCACATGAAAATCTTCTTTATGAATCCTATATAGTTACACTTTTCATGTAAAAATATTAAATATTCATATAAAATATAAATTTTCAATTAAAAATTGCTTCAAACTTATTATAGGAAAAATCTTCTAATTTAAACTAAGAAAAAGCTGTCAACTTACGCTCATTTTGGAATTTGGAGGTATATATATAAATACATGTGCAAAATTTATATATATATATATATACACATAAACACTATTTATTTTGTATTGAATATTAAAAGTTAATAGGTTAATTTTCTATGTGGTTGTGCATATAAAATTACTTGGAAAAATGATACATATTTGTTAAAATTAGATCAAACACACACGCATACGATAGTAAAAAAATTAACACAAAAATTTATATATTCTTTAATTTGAGTAGTCCACGGGAACAATGTTCTTTTTTTTATTCACCGAGTTATATAAGATTTTTTCAATAGAAAGTATATATGACAACTACTTCTATTTCAATCCTAATTCACATTATAGCCCAATACCCATAACGATCTTATAACACCGTACTCTCTTTTCAGCTTCGTCCGGCGCACCCCGCATCGCTTTTAGACTGCCACTAGTGTAAGACCCCGAATTTTATGAAATAAAAATATTAAAATTTTCTTATAATAACTATTCAGTAAATGGTTAAATAGATAAAAGTTTAAAGTTAAGGTGAGATATGATTTTTTTTTTTTCAAAATACATGATGGTTATAAAATATTCAATTGTGGGGAATATTCTTTTTCGTCGGAGAATATTCGTATTTGTGTAGTGACCATTTGTGGAGCCTCATGCTTGAATAAGCGTCGAATGAAGAAAACGACAAAAATTGAGTTTTTATAAATAACTTGGCGTAGTTATTCGATTAACATTTGTTGGAATATACAAATTGGTTAAAATAATCTGATGTCTGGCGTGTTTTACACAAAGTAGCACACGATTTTTCACAGTATTTTTGAATTATTGATCCTTACGTAAGAAGACACTACTCAATAATTGTTACAATAATTACTGTTTAATATTTTATTTTATTGATTCAATAATTGCTGCGTTGATATTTTATATTATTGTTGTTTCAATAATTGTCACTACACAGTATCTCTATTATCAGATTAATAATTCATAGTATTTGAATAATATTATTAGATAGCATTATTGGCAATGTCTATAAAGTTCTGTCAAGTAGAGGTTTGGTCACCTAATTGCGTGCCAGTAAGAAAAAATTCTTATTGGAAAGCCCCCTCTTTTCTGGGAACTGTCTGGTTGTCATTATTGTGATTCTGTAATATTATTTGTGAATATTTAATTATTGATTTATATGATAAGGAAATATTTACTTGATGTGGATATAAATGATGGATTTATTTATTTTATGTGGTTATTAATGAAGGAATTAATGCTGAGGTGTTTTATCAGTATTTTATCGGATTGGAAGTATTAAAAATCATCCGTTTGTGGATTTCGGATATTTTCAGTTTGGAATTTGGAAAAACTCAAAGCTACAAAGTTGTAGAGAATTCAATTTCAGGCAGAATGGACGTAAAATTCATATTTTTCTGATAACCGGACTATTTTCTATGAATTATTAAAGTTTTGAAAAATAAAATTATTTTTATTAATTTATGGGTGGGACCCACTTGTGTTTTAACACATGTGGGCTGCTAGCTTTGTTAAAAGATGGCTGGTGGCTGATCAAACATGTGGGCATGCGTAGAAAAGAAGAAATAAAATAATATATTTTATTATTTTAGTCTCCTATGGCGTTCTAGCATTTTCCTATAAATAGGTGCTTATGTTAGAATTGAAAATCACACCAGAAACAAATTTTCTTTCTCTCTATATTATCAATAATATTTTTGAGAGTATTTAGATACTTTGAGAGTTGCTATTTAGTAGAAGTTTCCTTGATTTTTCATTAGATATTCCGATCGAAAGATCGCTGCTTTTTTTGAGGTAAGGGATTTTAAGGGTTATTACGTTTTTCAGTTCGTACTTCTTCCGATCTTCAAAAAAATATGGAAAAATTTGAAATGATATTTTGATGAGTTTTATTGATTGTGTCCAAAAATGGTGATTTTTGGATGTATAGATTAAGAGTTATGAATTTTCTGAGGAAAAGACTATTTTAAAAAAGTAGCTTATAACTCCTTGTGGTTAACTCCAAAATTGATGAAATTTTTTATTGAAAGTACATATATATAATATCAGTGTACTCTGTGAATTTGAAATTTTTAGAAAGTACAATTTATGATAAATGTCTAAATATTTGGCGATTTTGCCACGTATGAAAAATAGTAAATGAATTTTAAAAATTCTAAGAAAAATATATCTTCAATATAGGACTATATTTTTGCTAAATTCAGAAAAAAAAAAATTTGTTTGTACTGATTTGGTATTTTTCATGAAAATGGACTAGTTATGAGTAAATGAATTAAATATGTTATGAGGTATATGCAGATTTTTGATGAGGGTTTTGGTTATTGGTGATGAAATCTTATGAGTTTAGAATTTTAGGATGATTAAATGCATTATTTTGTAAAGTATAAATAATTAAAATAAATTATTTATAAGTTTAAGAAATGTTATTTCAATATCATTATACTGAAATATTGGTATGGATTTTATTGTGGAATTTCTACCTTTTTGTGTCAAGTTTACTATTCATGAGTTACTATTCATGGGTTACTATTCACGAGTTACTATTCATGACAGAATTGGTTTATTTTTCTAACCAAATTATAGTTGATTTATGAATATTACTCTTGAGATTAAATCTAGATGTTTTGATTATATTGATTTTACTATTATATATAACATTTTTATAACCTGGCCTAATGATGATATTTTTCTTTGACTTGAGTGTAAAGATGGGTAGATTTTTGGTATGATCATGACTATGGGTTCCCTTTGGTCAGTAGTGCAAAATTGAATTGTTGATTGGTATGATCATAACCATTGAATTTATAATTGAATATCTTTAGCTTAAGTGCAAAGGTGAAATGATCAACATGGTTATAATTATTGTTTATATAAATTACGAAATGATTATATATTTCTTTGAGATATTAATATATTTGGCACATAGTGCAAATATGAATCATTGAGGAATATCTTTGGCTGTAGTGCAAAGATGAATTGTTGATGAATATCTTTGGTCCAGTAGTCTGAAAGATGACTCTTTTATTGAATATCTTTGTACTAGTGCAAAAGATGATGGCTGTTGATGAATATCTTTGGGCCGTAGTGCAAAAGATGAATTTATTAGTATGATTATGAGCGAGGCTGTGATTTGGTATAACAATGATCTTTGATATTTCAGGTAAAGACATGTGATGAAAATTATCTTCGTCCTGGATTTGAAGAAAAATTTAGAATTACAATATGATTATGAGTTATTCATATGATTGTGGACCAGAACTGTTGATTGATGTTACAGGGATAAAATATTGTTGGTGGATTTTTAACAGGGATAAATAACGTTTTGGTCATTGTACTGGGGTTCGGTTTTCATTGTGGTTACCGAAACTTTTTTTATTACAATCGAATAACTGTACTTTCAAAATTTTACAAAATGGTCATTCGTCGTCAGATTTTTAGTCCAAAAAACATTAGGAATCTTGGTATGCAAGTTGACTTAACTTTTTTGCTTACATGGAGCACAGAAAATACAAGCAGGCGGATTATTATAGCACAAATGACCAAAACTATTAACTAATTCACCTAAACAATTCCAAAACTAATAATAATAATAATAATTTCAAAATAATAATAATAATAATAATAATAATAGTCATAATTTTAAAATTCTATTTTTTAAAAAATATGTTAATTTTAAAAAGTCTTTTTTAAAAGCTATTTTTTTAAAAAATATGTTTTTAAAATTCAATTTTTAAAAAAGTCTGTTTTTTTTAAAAACTTTAATTTTTATCAAAACAAAGTGTTTTAATTTTTAAAAACGTTAATTTTTTAAGCGAACTAATATTTTTTCAAAAAAGTCTGTTTTTTTAAAAAGCGTTAATTTTTTTAAACCAAACTAATATTTTTTAAAAAATCTATTTTTAAAAAAATTCTTAAATTTAAAAAGCGTTACTTTTTTTAAAAAATAGAATTTTTAATTTTTTTTTAAAACGTTAATTTTTTTAAAATGGACTAATATTTTTTTAAAAATTCTTAAATTTAAAAACGTTAATTTTTAAAATTTTAAAATGTTATTTTTAAACATTTAAAAATGTTACTTTTCTAAATATTTAAAAACGATAATTTTAAAAATTTTAAAATGTTACTTTTTAAAAAATTTAAAAAGCGTTACTTTTGTAAAAAATTAAAAAACGTTACTTTTCTAAATTTTTTTTGAAAAGCGTTACTTTTCTAAAAAAAATTAAAATTTTCTGCTTTTATAAAAATTAACTTTTTAAAAAACAGAGACTTTTTAAAAAAATATTAGTTCGATTAAAAAAAATTAACGTTTTTTAAAAATTACTTTTTATAAAAAATTAACGTTTTAAAAAAAAGCAGATTTTTTAAAAAATTGAATTTTAAAAACAAATTTTTTTAAAAACTATTGTTTTTAAAAAAGACTTTTTAAAATTAATGTATTTTTTTTAAAAAATTTAAAAATAGAATTTTGAAATTATTACTATTAATAGTATTTATTATTATTATTATTATTATTATTATTATTTTGAAATTATTATTATTATTAGTTTTGAAATTATTTAGGTGAAGTAGTTAATAATTTTGGTCATTTGTGCTATAATAATTCATCTGCTTGTCTTTTTTGTGTTCCACGTAAGCAAAAAAGTCAAGTCAACTTGCACAATCAGCATTCCTAACATTTTTTGGACGAAAAATCGGATGGAATGACCATAAAATCTATCTTCTCCATGTTAAAAGTCCACCAACAATGTTTTATCCCTGTAACATCAATCAATAATTCATGTCCACAATCATATGTATAACTCATAATCATAATTGTAGTTCTAAATTCTCTTCTTATCAGGGCGAAGATAATTTCATCACTTTGTCTTTTACCGAAACATCAAAGATCATGGTTATCTTAGAATCACAGTTCATTTATAATCATACTAATAAATTCATCTGCACCACGACCAAAGATATTCATCAATGATTCATCTTTGCACTACATGCCAAAGATATTCAACAACAAGTCATCTTTGACTACGAGCCAAAGATATTCAACAACATGTCATCTTTGCACTACATGCCAAAGATATGCGAAGAAACAGTCATCTTTTGCACTACGGGCTAAAGATATTCATCAATAATTCATCTTTTGCACTACAAATTTAAAGATATTCATATATCAAAGAAATACATAATCATTTCGGAAGTTATATAACAATAATTATAACCATGTTGATCAATTCACCTTTGCACTTAAGCTAAAAATATTCAATTGTAAATTTAATGGTCAAGCGATCATACTACCAACAATTCAACTTTTGCACCTTGGCCAAAGAGAACCTATAGTGGCACGATCATACCAATAATCTACTCATCTTTACATTCAAGTCAAAGAGAAATATCATCATTGGGTTATAAGAATGTTATATAAAAACAATATAATCAAAACATGGTTTTAATTTCAAGAGTAAGATTCATAAATCAACGATAATTTGGTCGAGAAGAAAACCAATTTGTGCGTGAATAGTACTTCGTATTAAATACATAGTAATCAGTATATCGCGCTTAGTAACCTCGATAACTAAAAGATAAAGTTTCATAATAAAATTTATATCCATATTTATAACACCTTAATCCAAATGTTATAAATTACTTAGAAATCTCATAATCTAATATTATTAATATTACAACAATATTTTAATCATTTCTTAAACTTATAAATAATTTAATCCAATTATTTACACTTTAATAATTAATGCATTTAATCATCTAAAAATGCCAAACTCATAAGATTTCATCATCATTAACCAAAACCCTCATTAAAAAATCTGCATATACCTCATATATGATTCTCAAGCCAATAAATCATATTTTCCAATTTTTTTACTTCACATAACATATTTAATTCATTTACTCATAACTAGAATATTTTCATAAAAAATACCAAATCAGTTCCAAAAATATTTATTTTCTGAGATTTAGAAGAATATAGTCCCATATTGAATATATATTTTTCTCAAAATTTTTAAAATTCATTTACTATTTTTCACATGGCCAAAACCACCGAATATTTAAACATTTATCATAAATTGTACTTTTATCCAAAAATTCTGAAATTAATACGGTATACTGATATTATATAGATGTACTCCCAATACAAATTTCATCAATTTTGGAGTTAATCACAAGGAGTTATAAATAGTTACTTTTAAAATAGTCTTTTCTCATAAAATCCATAACTCCTAATCTATACATCCAAAAATCGCCATTTTTGGACACAATCTACAAAACTCATCAAATTATCATTTTAAATTTTTCCAAAATTTTTGAAGGTCCGAAAAAATACAAAACTGAAAAACATAATCACCCTTAAAAATCCCTTACTATCTCTTACCTCAAAAGAAGCGAAGACTTAACTAGAATAATTTGAAGCGAACTTGCAAGTATAGCAATACTCAAAGTATACTCAAAATACTCACAAGAATACGCTCGATAATATAGAGAGAAAACTGATTTACGGTATGATTTTCAATTCTAACCTAAGCACCTATTTATAGGAAAATGCTTAGAACACCAAAGCAGAAAATTTATTAAAATATAATATATATTATAAATTCTCTACGCCCATCTAGACAATCTGATCTCAGCCATCAACACATGTTAAAGATGCCCACAAACATTTAAAAAACGTTTTTCTTATTTAAATTATTTTAAACTTCCAAAAATCAATTATTTCGGAGCTTCAGAACTTTAATAATTCATAATAAATAGTCCTTTTATCAGAAAATTTGAATCTCGCGAGTTTTTATAGGAAATTCAATTCTATACAACTTTGCAGAAGAAAGTTTTTCCAAATTCCAAACAGAAATTGACCGAAATCCATAAGCAGACGATTTTACGAAATTTATAATCAAATTTAAATTGATAATTGTGTCCACCAACACACACAAAATATGTGTTAAACATTTAATGCCACAAAATACTCTTCCTCCTCATATACTCATATATCCCACATTCATTATAAAAAATATCATCGTTAATATATTATTAAAATAATATATTTAAATGAATTATTTTATCAGAAAAATACAAAATATTAATTTTCAACAATTGTCACATTAAAAATTTTCTCCATCTATATCCACATAAAATAAATATTTTCCTCATCATAAAATTCAATAGTTAATTATTCATAAATAATATTACATAATCATAATATTGACAACCAGGCAGTTCCCAGGAAAGAGGGGGCTTTTCAATAAGGATCTCTCTCACTCTGGTAGCGCAATTAGGTGACCAAACCTCTCCTTGAGATGTAACTTTCTAGACATTGCCAATAATGTTATCCAATAATATTATTCATATAATATGAATTATTGCTCCGATAATAGAAAATACTGTGTAATGACAATTTATTGAAACAACAGTAATATAAAATATCAATGCAGCAATTATTGAATCAATAAAATAAAATATTGAACAATAATTACTGTAACAATTATTGAGTAGTGCCTTCTTACGTAAGAATCAATAATTGGTGCAATCACGTGTCTTCTTGTGTTTTAACCATAGAGTATTTTAACAAGATAATCTGGTAATAATTCTGCTCGTCATTTATAAACAACTTATATTTGTCATTTTCTTCATCCAATCGCTTTTCGTTATGGGGCCCACACAAGGTTGCGTCGTCGTCTTGATATTCCCGACAAAAAGAATATTCCACGACCAAACGAATATTCTAACAACAATGAATATTTTATAGCCACTTGCGTATTTTGTAAAATTTGCATATTTCACCCATAACTTTAAACTTTTATCAATTTAACCATTTACTAAATAATAATTATAAGAAAAATTGAATACTTTTATTTTATAAAATCCGGGGTCTTACATGTGCTCACCCTTTTGCTTCACAATTCCTTTCGGTGTAATAAAAGTGTAAAGGTGGAATTGAAGTGAGAGTAACAGTGTGACGACCACAAAACAGGTCCATTCCATCTAACCCATTCTGAGTCGTCAAATACATGGTACAGAAAACAACTACAACCTTATTACAACAATTGTCGTGCAAAATACAACAACACATATGTTGTGAGTTTTGATACCAAAATATACCAACTGTGACTCTGGACACCAACTTGGATAGGACGTTACCATGACACCTTACATAAAGGTACAGTCAAAAACTGTTTTAGAAATTAAAACCTTTGGGAAGTGCTCAAGGAAACCTTCGTACATGGGAGGCCATGCGTCTAGGTTATTATAGATATCATATGCCCACAAAATTATCCTTGGTTGACCCAATAGACCCCAAAGAAAAACGAGAAGATTACTATCATATTTTTCCCAATGGTGTGTCTTCTCTTGACATATCATTATCTCCACCGTCTCTAATTGAGAATTATACTTCAACCAAACTCCAAGATTATATAGGTAGTGCTCGTATATATACTCAGCAAGTGGATGAGCACATCCCTGTCTTACGATGATACGAGGTTGTATGTCATTAGACATCTTGTATGATAGTGGCAATACACCCTTTCAACGTTGGGTTTGCTTCACCCTATTTGATTCAACAAATATAACTACTAAATGATGACCACCGTTCTATTCCCCTGTTATCCCGCTCAAACCCATCTACACTCGTACACACGAAAGGAATTGTGAAGCAAAAGGGTGAGCACAACTAAGCTTCGATAAAAATATCATGACTAAAGATAAATAAATTATCAATAGCCTTCAACGGTAATAAATCGTAGATTTAGAACATATGGTAGATGATAAAACTTTTTAACCATAGTTGCGTGATGGAGCAAGCAATCCATTAGAAGAGTCGAATAGACCATAAAATCTATTATCTTCTCCATGTTAAAAGTTCACCAACAATATTTAACCCCAGTAACATCAATCAGCAGTTTCTCATCCACAATCGTGTGAATAACTCATAATCATAATTGTAGTTCTAAATTCCTTTTCGCATCAGAATGAAGATAATTTTCATCACCGTCTTTTTACGAAACATCAAAGATCATGGTTATACCAAATCACTTTATTTCTGTTTCATAATCATACTAATAAATTCATCTTTGCACTCACGCCAAAGATATTCATTAACAGATTCATCTTTGCACTACGAGCCAAAGATATTCAACAACAAAAGTCATCTTTGCACTACTGGGCCAAACACATTCATATTTCAAAGAAATACATAATCATTTTGAATTTATATAAACCATAATTATAACCATGTTGATTAATTCACCTTTGCACTTAAGCTAAAGATGTTCAATTATAAATTCAATGGTCATGATCATACTAGTCAACAATTCAACTTTGCACTACTGGCCAAGGAGAACCCATAGTCATTATCATACCAATACTTTACCCATCTTTACACTCAAGTCAAAGAGAAATTCTATCACCAGGGTTATAAAAATGTTATATATGTTAATAAAATCAATATAAATAAATACATAATTTTAATCTCCAGAGTAATATTCATAAATCAGCTATAATTTGGTTAGAAAAAGAAATCAATTTTGTAGTGAATAGTATCCGTAAATAGTAACCCATGAATAGTAACTCGTGAATAGTAACTCATGAATAAGTAAATAGTAAGTGAATAGTAACTCGTGAATAAGTAACCTAGGCATATGAAAAAGTTTCAAATTTGATAAAAATTTCAAACCAATATTTTAACATAATGATATTGAAGAAATAATATCACTTACTGAAAAAAATAACATCCCTACAAAATCCCTTAAAATCACTTACCATCCCTTAATCCCTTAAAATCACTTACCATCCCTTACTGATCCCTTACTATCCTTACCTCAAAAGAAAGCGATCTTACATTGGAATAACGCTTAACGAACTTGCACCGTAGTATAGCAACACTCAAGGTATCAAAATACTCACAAGAATACACTCGATAATAGAGAGAAATAGAGAAAACTTGAGTTTACGGTGTGATTTTCAATTCTAACCTAAACACCCTATTTATAGGAAAATGCTTTGAACACCAAAGCGAAGAATATTTAATAAAATATTAATATATATATTAAAATTTCTACGCCAACCTTCCTTGATCTGAATTCAGCAATTGACATCACATTCAAGACCCACAATTAATGACAAAAACGTTTTTTATATTAAAAATAATTAAAACTTCCAAAAATCAATTATTTCGGAACTTCAGAACTTCAATAATTCATAATAAATAGCTCTTTTATCAGAAAATTCGAATCTCGCGACTTTTTATAGGAAATTCAATTCTCTACAACTTTACAGAAGAAAGTTTTCCAAATTCCAAATAAAATTGATCGAAATCCATAAAACCAAGCGATTTTACAAATTTATAATCAAATTTCGGTCAAGAAATGGGTCCACCAACATGTTTAACATGTTTTTAGTATTTATTGCAAAAAAATACTCCTCCTCATTTATTCATATATACCACATTCATTGTAAAACTATCACCATTATTATATTATTAAAATATAATAATAAATTATTTTATCGAGAAAAGATAAAATATCATTTTTCAACAATTGTCACTTTAAAAATTTTCTCCATCTATATCCACATAAAATTAATATTTTCCTCATCATATAAATCAATAATTAATTATTCACAAATAATATTACAGAATCACAAGATCTTTGCAACGGTAGCTCCTCCGGAAAGAAGGGCTTTTAATAAGAATTTCTCCTTCTTGGCAGCATAATTAGGTGACCAAACCTCTCCTTAGATGTAACTTTCTAGACATTGCCAATAATGTTTTCTAATAATATTATTCAGGATAATATGAATTATTGCTTCGATAATGGAAAAATATTGTGTAGTGACAATTATTGAAACAACGATAATATAAAATATCAACGCAAAGCAATTATTGAATCAATAAAATAAAAATCTTTGAGCAATTAACTCTTTGTAACAATTATTGAGTAGTGCCTTCTTACGTAAGAATCAATAATTAGTGCAATCTGGTATCTTCTTGTGCAACAACGGCGTATTCTTGTATTTTAACTACCGGGTATTCCAACAAGTGTTAAGCAGTAATAACTACGTGAAGTTATTTATAAACAACTTATACGTATGCGTTTTCTTCATCCAATCGCTTTCGTTATGGGGCCCACAAATTATCTACTATTGCATTAATAATATTCCGACAAAAAAGAATATTCCACGACCAAACGAATATTTCTAGATAACAATGAGTATTTTATAACCACTTGTGATTTTTGAAAAAAATTTCATATATCACCCTTAACTTTAACTTTTATCAATTTAACCATTTACTAAATAGTAATTATAAGAAAAAATTGAATACTTTTATTTAATAAAATTAGGGGTCTTCAATCTCCCCTCCTTATGAAATTTCATCCTCGAAATTTACGCACACAGTATTTCAAAGAGTTGAGAATACCTTGCTTTCATTTTGATTCCATCTTTCCTGTCATCATGATTTTTCCATTGCTCATCTCACCGTATTTGAGATATCATTCTAGAATCTGACTTCAAAACAAAGGTTAATTTAACAAATTAACATATCACATAATATCCGATATTATGACTAACCAACAAATATGCTTAGGTAGGACACCTTTAGCGAAGGATTTACTCATCTCTCCCTCCTAGTTCTAATCCGATCTCCACGGAGATCATATCCCTAAGCTCGATACCAACTGCGTGACAAATGTCCCATCAAGAGACAACACCTCACATTGGTACTATCGGTTTACTGCGCAGAGCGGCGTCCCCTACGGAGAGTCCGGCGGTGCATCCCCCATCAACAGAAGTCACCAGCAAGAGGCTCGGGGCTCTTACTTATAGCTCGATACCAACCTAACCCGCGACCCCAAAGCAGTCCATTCCATCCAACCCATTACGAGTCGTCAAATACATGGTATGAAAACAACTACAACCTTATTACAACAATTGTCGTGTAAAAATACAACAACACATATGTTATGAGTTTTGATACCAAAATATACCAACTGTGACTCTGGACACCAACTTGGATAGCACGTCACCATGACACCTTACATAAAGGTACGGTCAAAAGCTGTTTTAGAAATTAAAACCTTTGGGAAGTGCTCGAGAAACCAACCGTACATGGGAGGCCGTGCGTCTAGGTTATTATAGATATCATATGCCCATAAAATTATCCTTGGTTTACCTAATAGACCCCAAAGAAAAATGAGAAGATTACTATCATATTTTTCCCAATGGTGTGTCTTCTCTTGACATATCATTATCTCCACCGTCTCTAATTGAGAATTATACTTCAACCAAACTCCAAGATTATATAGGTAGTGCTCATATATATACTCAGCAAGTGAATGAGCACATCCCTGTCTTATGATGATACGAAGTTGTATGTCATTAGACATCTTGTATGATATTGGCAATACACCCTTTCAACGTTGGGTTCGCTTCACCCTATTTGATTCAACAAATATAACTACTAAATGATGACCACCGATTATTATTACCTGTTATCCCGCTCGACCCGGCTACACTCGTATTACGAAAGGAATTGTGAAGCAAAAGGGTGAGACAACTAACTTCGATAAAAATATCATGACTAAAGATAAATAAATTATCAATAGCCTTCAACAAAGAATAAATCGTAGATTTAGAACATATGGTAGATGATAAAACTTTTCAACCATAGTTGCGGTAGACGAAAGCAATCTATTAGAAGAGTCGAATAGACCATAAAGTCTATTATCTTCTCCATGTTAAAAGTTCACCAACAATATTTTAACCTGTAACATCAATCAGCAGCCTCATCCACAATCATATGAATAACTCATAATCATAATTGTAGTTCTAAATTCCTTTTTGCATTCGTGAATGAAGGTAATTTTCATCATTGTCTTTACGAAACATCAAAGATTATGGTTATACCAAATCAATATTCTGTTCATAATCATACTAATAAATTCATTTTGCACTCTGGGCCAAAGATATTCATCAACAGATTCATCTTTGTACTACTGAGCCAAAAATATTCAACAACAGGTCATCTTTTGCACTCTGAGGCCAAAGACATTCATATTTCAAAGAAATACATAATCATTTCAGAATTTATATAAACCATAATTATAACCATGTTGATCAATTCACCTTTGCACTTAAGCTAAAGATATTCAATTATAAATTCAATGGTCATGATCATACTAGTCAACAATTCAACTTTGCACTACTGGCCAAGGAGAACCCATAGTCACGATCATACCAATACTTTACCCATCTTTACACTTAAGTCAAAGAGAAATTCCATCACCAGGGTTATAAAAATGTTATATATGTTAATAAAATCAATATAAATAAATACATAATTTTAATCTCCAGAGTAATATTCATAAATCAACTATAATTTGATTAGAAAAAGAAACCAATTTTGTAGTGAATAGTACCCGTAAATAGTAACCTGTGAATAGTAACTCATGAATAGTAACCCATCGTGAATAGTAACTCGTGAATAGTAATCATAAATAGTAACTCGTGAATAGTAACTCATGAATAGTAACCCCGACATGAAAAAGTTTCAAATTTGATAAAAATTTCAAACCAATATTTTAATATAATGATATTGAAGAAATAATATCACTTACGAAGAAAATAACATCCCTTACAATCCCTTAAAATCACTTACCATCCCTTACTATCCCTTACCTCAAAAGAGCAGTACTTCTGACTGGAATAACGCTTAACGAACTTGCACCGTATAGCAACACTCAAGGTATCAAAATACTCACAAGAATACACTCGATAATATAGAGAGAGAAATAAAGAGAAAACTTCAGTTTCTGGTGTGATTTTCAATTCTAACCTAAGCACCCTATTTATAGGAAAATGTTTAGAACACCAAAGCAGAATATTTAAAAAAATATTAATATATATATTAAAATTTCTACGCCAACCTTCCTTGATCTGAATTCAGCAATTGACATCACTTGCAAGACCCACAATTAATGACAAAACGTTTTTTATATTAAAAATAATTAAAACTTCCAAAAATCAATTATTTTGGAACTTCAGAACTTCAATAATTCATAATAAATAGTTCTTTTATCAAAAAATTCGAATCTCGTGACTTTTTATAGGAAATTCAATTCTCTACAACTTTGCAAAAGAAAATGTTTCCAAATTCCAAACAAAAATTGACCGAAATCCATAAGCGGATGATTTTACGGTGTTATAATCAAATTTGACCAAGAAATGGGTCCATCAACATGTTTAACATGTTTTTAGTATTTATTGCAAAAAATACTCCTCCTCATTTACTCATATATACCACATTCATTGTAAAACTATCACCATTATTATATTATTAAAATATAATAATAAATTATTTTATCAGAAAAGATAAAATATCATTTTTCAACAATTGTCACTTTAAAATTTTCTCCATCTATATCCACATAAAATTAATATTTTCTTCATCATATAAATCAATAATTAATTATTCACAAATAATATTACAGAATCACAAGATTGGCAACCAAGCCGTTCTTGTGAAAGAGGGGGCTTTCAATAAGAATTTCTCTCTTCTTGCTAGCAAGTAATTAGGTGATTCAAACCTCTCCTTAGATGCAGAACTTTCTAGACATTGCCAATAATGTTTTCTAATAATATTATTAGATAATATGAATTATTGTTTCGATAATGGAAAATCTTGTGTAGTGACAATTATTGAAACAACAATAATATAAAATATATCAACGTAGCAATTATTGAATCAATAAAATAAAATCTTTGAGCGATAACTACATGTAACAATTATTGAGTAGTGGCTTCTTACGTAAGAATCAATAATTGGTGCAATCACCTGGTATCTTCTTGTATTTTAACCATAAGGGTATTCAACAAGTGTTAACGGTAACAACTACGCCGTTATTTATAAACAACTTATACTTGTCGTTTTCTTCATCCAAACGCTTTTCGTTATGGGGCCCACAAATTACTGCGTCGTCGTACGAATATTCCCGACAAAAAGAATATTCCACGACCAAACGAATATTCACCGACAACAATGAGTATTTTATAACCACTTGCATATTTTGAAAAATTTTCATATATCACCCTTAACTTTAACTTTTATCAATTTAACCATTTACTGAATAGTAATTATAAGAAAAAATTGAATACTTTTATTTAATAAAATTCGGGGTCTTACAACAGGGGAATAGAACGGTGGTCATCATTTAGTAGTTATATTTGGTGAATCAACTAGGGTGAGGCGAATTGGAAGGGTATTTTGCCACTATCATACAAGATGTCTAATGACATACAACCTCGTGTCATCATAAGACAGAATTGTGCTCATCCACTTGTTGAGTATATTTACGAGCACTACCTATATAATCTTGATGTTTGTTTGAAGTATAATTCTCATTTAGAGACAGTGGAGATAATGATATGTCAAGAGAAGACTCACCATTGGGAAGAATATGATAATAATCTTCTCGTTTTTCTTTGGGGTCTATTGGGTCAACCAAGGATAATTCTGTGGCCATATGATATCTATCATAACCTAAACACATGGCCTCCCTTGTACGAAGGTTTCTTTGAGCACTTCCCAAAGATTCTAATTTCTAAAATAATTTTTGACTATACCTTTATGTAAGGTGTCATTGTGACGTGCTATCCAAGGTTGGGATGAGAGTCACAGTTGGTAAATATTTGTATCCAAACTCACAGCATATGTGTTGTTGTATTTTGCACGACAATTGTTGTAATAAAGTTCTAATTATTTTCTGTACCATGTATTTGGCGACTCAGAATAGGTTAGATGGAATGGACCTGATTTGAGGTTATCACATTTGGTATCAGAGCTTAGGGATATGATCTCTGGCGGAGATCGGGGGATAGGACTAGGAGGGGAGAGATGAGTAAACCCTTTCGCTAGTGTGTCCTACCTAAGCTTAAATTGTTGGTTGGTCATAATATATGGATATTATGTGATACGTTAATTTGCTTAATTAACTCTTGTTTTATGGCAGTATTTAAGAATGGCAGCTGAGAATGCTAACAATGAAGTGAATGAGATTGTGGGGATACCTCTAATCACTAACCATGATAATGTGATGTCAGACGAAGAAGGAATTAGAGATATTCTTGTGGTGAGTGAAGAATGGATAGTTGCACCCGAGATAGTCGCAGAGGTAACAGCTGAGAGTGAGGAAGAAGAGGAAGAAGAGGAAGAAGAGGTACCTGAGCAGAATTTATTAGAGGTATTATATGATCAAAATATAGAATTGCAAAATCGTATTCATGAGTTAGAAGAACAGGCTGAAGAACGACAGACGGTCGTGGAGCAAAAGGATGCAACAATTCATGCTTGTGTTACCCGATATGTGATGCTTAAACAGAAGCATTCTTTGGCAGAGTATAAGATGATAAAGATGGAATCTGAGCTGAAAGAAGAAAAAACTGAACGAGTGAGAATAAGTGATGCATAAGGAGGTGAAATACCAGGTATGTAAATTTCGGGGACGAAATTTCATAAGGAGGTGAGATTGTAAGACCCCGAATTTTATGAAATAAAAGTATTAAAATTTTCTTATAATAACTATTTAGTAAATGATTAAATTGATAAAAGTTTAAATTTAAGGGTGAGATATGATTTTTTTTTTCAAAATACGCAAGTGGTTATAAAATATTCAATTGTCGGGGAATATTCGTTTGGTCGAGGAACATCCTTTTTGTCGGAGAATATTCGTACGACGGCGCAGCCATTTGTGGGCCCCATAACGAATAAGCTATTCGGATGAAGAAAATGACAAAATTGAGTTTTTATAAATAACTGGCGTTGTTATTCTCAATTAACAACGTTGGAATACCCATTGGTTAAAATACGATGTCGCGTGTTTCACGACAAGAAGACACCTCGTTTTACACATGATTTTAAATTATTGATCCTTACGTAAAAAGGCACTACTCAATAATTGTTCTTTGTAATTCTTTATTCAATATTTTATTTTATTGATTCAATAATTTGCTGCGTTGATATTTTATATTATTGTTGTTTGATAATTGTCCTTTTACAAAGATCTCGATTATCGGATCAATAATTCATATTATTTGAATAATATTATTAGATAGCATTATTGGCAATGTCTAGAAAGTTCATCGAGGAGATGTTTGGTCACCTAATTGGGGCGGCAAGAAGGAAAATTCTTATTAGAAAGCCCCTCTTTCACAGAAACTGCTGGTTGTCATTATTGTGATTACATAATATTATTTGTGATTAATTAATTATTGATTTATATGATAAGGAAATATTTAATTGATGTGGATATAAATGATGGATTAATTTATTTTATGTGGTTATTAATGAAGGAATTAATGCTGAGGTATTTTATCAGTATTTTGTCGGATTGGAAGTATTAAAAATCATCCGTTTGTGGATTTCGGATATTTTCGGTTTGGAATTTGAAAAAACTCAAAGCTACAAAGTTGTAGAGAATTCGATTTCAGGCAGAATGGACATAAAATTCGTATTTTTCTGATAACCGGGCTATTTTCTATGAAATATTGAAGTTTCAAAAAATAAAATGATTTTTATTAATTTATGGGTGGGACCCACTTGTGTTTTAACACATGTGGGCGGCTAGCTTTGTTCAAAGATGGCTGGTGGCTGATTAAACATATGGGCATGTGTAGAAAAGAAGAAATAAAATAATATATTTTATTATTTTAGTCTCCTATGACGTTCTAGCATTTTCCTATAAATAGGTGCTTATGTTAGAATTAAAAATCACACCAGAAACAAGTTTTCTTTCTCTTTATATTATCAAACATATTTTTGAGAGTATTTAGATACTTTGAGAGTTGCTATTTAGTAGAAGTTTTGTGACGCCCCCAAAATTAGGTATACATCACCCATCTTGGGTCGGCAGATACATGGTATAGAATTCAAATACAACTTACTAATACAACTGTCGTGTATAATACGACAAAACATAAACTGTGAGTTTGAATACAATTATTGTATACTAGAGATTATACAAACTCAAAAGGAGTCCTCATTACAATTATTATCACACTATTTCACAAAATAGTGAGGACTACTAATGCTATCCTTTGGACCATCACTCCGTTCCCCGACTTGTCCCAACTATATTCTCATTTCCTGAATAGAACAATGAAAGAAAGGGTGAGCTCAACTAGCCCAGTAAGAAATATTATGACTAAGATAATGCAGAATAAATTATCATTACTCCCCAACAATGAAATCTTCTATCTTTTATGATTTAAAAGGTTTTTCATCACTGTTATCGCTGAGACTCAACTTAATAAATAATCCACATCATGAAATCATCCCTGCACTACAGGCCAACGATATTCTTTAGTATCACGACCACGAATTATCCATGCTCTACGGGCCAAAGATAATCGTGTTTTCATCAACGGTCCTGATTATGCCATAAAACAATTCATCTTTGCACCCTTGGCCGAAGAGAATCCATAGCCATAATCATACCAAAAATTGTCCATCAATGCACTACGGGCTAATGAGGACTTTTTCCACATCATTTATAACATTACGGTCATGATTATACCGAATAATCCCTGGTCATAATCATACCAAGTCCATCTATGCACTACATGCCACAGATGACTTTCAACATAATATAAACATGAGGATGATGACAATGATATAAGAATTCAATAAAACAAGTTCTAGAATTAATTTGTCTAGGAACCAATAACGTCCAAATTGTCAACATGACATCGCTTTCAGAGAGTAAAATTCAAGAATACTCGGAAGAATATTTCCACGAAAAGAGATCTTTGGATGAAGCCTTGAATACGAGGATATTCCACTAATTTCATGGAGTATAGAAGTCAAAATTTTAATGTTGAGTATAATACCGAATGGAATAACAAAAGATATCACCATGCATGCAGATTGATGTAGGCGGTTATTTCAACAGTAATAATAATAACGCGGAACTAAAGTCAGTGGGTGAAATTCACTGACAGGATGTTCCAACAAAATAATAAATGCGAATAATAAATGATGGAACTAGGTTACAGATATAACACAGACAGGATATTAAGCGAGAATAATAAAAATGGAACCCCGGTACAGATATAGCATGCACGTGATATTAAGCGAGAATAATAAAGACGCAGAATAATGAAGAATGTCACCAAGTATAGGGTAGCAGCATGTATCTGAGTTATTCCAATGAAACAATAAAGAAATGGAATAACAAAAGTTCTCTTCTTGAATACAAAAGAATAATATCCTTACCGTAGTAAAATAATACTTGATATAAAAAAGTAGTGAAGTAGCGAGAAAACTTTTCTTCTATCTCTATAGTCTCTCTCTATAGTTTCTCTCTCAGAGTTCAAATTGAATTTGTAAGAAAATAATGAAGGAATGAGCTTCTATTTATAGGAAAATAGAATGCATAGTAACTAATCCATGAAGCGGTCCAGATTGATTTACTTTATTATTCACTATCCATATTTAAAGAAAAGTCTTTTAAATAAAATATAATATATTCTATTTATATAAAAAGATTTTTTACTATGCAAACACTTATCTTGGGCACTATGCAAAACACTATGCATAATAAAATATAATATATTCTATTTATAGAATAACTTTAATAAAGTATTCATTTTATATAAAAAGATTTTACTATGCAAAATACTATGCATAATAGAATATAATATATTCTATATATAAAATAACTTTAATAAAGTATTACATTTTATATAAAAGATGTTTCTATTTTATTACTTAATAAAACAAAACTTCTAAATCAACAATAATTGAATTAAATAATGTGAGATACTTACGCAAAGAACTATCAGTAGCAATAATTGAACAAAACCGGGTGACTTCTCACATAAATATCAATAATCAATCGATGCAGCGCTACTACGCAACAACGCTGCGTATTACTGTACTTTTACTACCGAGTCGTTCAACAGTATCAACGGTAAAACTTCCACCGTTATTTTCAATAAAATATTTTTGTCATTTTCTCAATCCAAATAATAATTACATTTGTAGGGGTCCAACTAATGATTGTGCCAGTCATACGAATATTTTCATTTTAAAACGAATATTCCCAAACCAATCAGATATAATATGACAACTTGCATACTTTGCAAAATTTATAAATATTACCCACAACTATAACATTATCTCAAATTCACACCATAATATAAGAAAAATTATTTTGAGAAAATTAATTCTTTATTCATAAAATCAGGGGTCTCACAATCTCCCCTCCTTATGAAATTTTACCCTCAAAATTTACGTACGTACCTGGTATGCCGAACAGGTGAGGATACCTTAACTTCACTTCAAATTATAACTCTTGAGGTATAATCACATAGGCTCTGATACCACTGTTGGGTTTGTAATATTCATGAACGCAATCAAATTGCTCAAAGTAAGCGGAAACGTGTAAAATCAGAGTTTAAAATTTTACAAACCATATGCCCGGATCACCCTTTATGCACAATTATTAATTAAACGAAAAAGATGAATAAGAAACATACCCTTGAAGATCCGAGCTTCCTCAGGTACAAGTTCACCTCCAATCCTTTTCGCGTTCAACTTGAATCCACCGGGTTTGGTTCCTTCCTTTGATCAACGTTAGCCACCCAAGTGTTTGGCCTCTAGAGGTGATCCACCAAGGAAGAAGAGGATTTAAGAAGATGGGTGGTTGGCTAAACCCTAGTTTTTCTATCTTTATGTAGAAAAAAAGCGTCTTCTCTCCAACCATTGGAATTACGTATATGTTGATATCTGATTTAAGACTCCTCTTATAAAGATATCAAGTAACCTATTAAAATAAGGTATTATTTAATTAAACTCTTTTAATTAAATGGGCTCCCTAATCTTATTAGGGATAATTAATTAAACTCTTTTAATTAATTTTTCCTCCAAATCTTATTAGGAATAAATGAGAGTACTTATATTAAATTAATTCCTAAACTCTTTTAGAAATTAAAATAATAATAATAATTGTAATAATATTAATAAGACTCCTCTTATTAATTTATATTTAATATTTCTAAAATATTAAATAATAAATATTAAGCTATTTAATTTATTCTATCACCATAGATTAAATTAAATATACATAATATATTATTACTATTATGCCATTAACTTCTTAAATAATTATTCTTCCTTTTTTTATGGTGTGACCCTTTAGGTTCTCCATATTAAATAGGTTGTGAATAAATCAATTAGAACAATTTAATCTTATTTAAATAAATAAATTAAACAATTAATTTATTTAAATAAATAATATTTATTCTACAATAGGGATAAGCCTCCTAGCGATCACGCGACTTTCCAGATAATATAGATTTCAACATTAATCATAAAAGAACCTTTGAGTAAATAGTTACCGTGACAATTCAATCCTTCCACCATACAATGTCCCAATTAAATATAAGGCATTGGAATTCTTTGTCAAGTCTTATTTTATTTAATTATATGTATTTCGACTCTTAAATGCACAACTCAAATAATGCAAATTAGAAACTCCTTTCTAATTTTATTCGCATTTAGCCAAGGACTTTGGGTTGTCATTTATCGAATCACATAGGACATTCTCTTCTTTTAATAAGTGGTAGATTCTTTATTGATCATACATTATCTCCATATATAACTAATTATACCCAAGCATACCCTTTGATATACCCTAAGGGTCTTAAGGAATAAGTCAAAGTATAACTCATCATACACAAGATACTATAATGATCTCAAGTCCAAGGATCACTTCAGATTACTATCACTACAGAATTCTATTGATGCACAAGTAAAACTCCATTAGGTATTCCTTAGTGAGCCACGTTCAATGAACTTATTCTCTAATAAGCACCTACATACTTGCTTTAGTGTCTCACACAAATGATCGTGAGATCAATCATCCTTATCCAATGAGCAAGAAACAACGTATGTATTCAATCTATCTGGATTTACTAATCCCCAATTTAGTAATCCAACGATTGGGAACTATTTTAGTTTTAAGCTTTCTAAGAATTTAGATCTCATTAGAATGATCATCATCATTATTCTAAAAGCATTGCTTAAAACTATGGGTTTATCACATATTATAAAACAAAGATCATGTAGATAATTAAAAGCCTTTAATAAATTAATACTTTTATTAATAAATGAATAAGATTGTTATAAAGTATATGCTTTATCATCAAACATGATTGGCTTGTGTGCATATTACTTTCAATCTTCCACTGCACTAAAGCCAATCACCATTGTATCTTATATCTTCTTCTTCTAAGTGGCGATTATCCCATTTTGTTGGATAAGCTTTAGTTAATGGATATGTAATGTTGTTCATGAGAGTCCACTATCTCTATAGTGATTTCCCATCTTTCAATGATTCTAATAATCAAATGAAAGTGCCACAACACATGTTTAGATCCAAGATGAGACTTAGGAACTATTCCTAGTTTCAGAATGAACTTTTAATCCAAACAATCAACTTGCGACTTCATTTATAGCTATATACTTTGTCTTTATCACTAAACCAAAGAACTCTTTCTTTGTTTGGAACCTTTCCAATTCAACGCACCATTATTCAAGATAACGCTTTACCTTAAAGTGGATTTTTACGTCATCTTGGTGCGTTCGAAAACTTGAGTCATTAAGCCCTCTAGTTTTAATTTAGACTCACCATGAATATGATCACATCCTTAGTTGGGTTAAGCATTTTAAGATGTTTTCAGCGACTCATAGTGAACTTCTCCATAATATGAATGATCAACATCGGTCTCAGACATTTTATTGCATGCATGATTGTCACTCATGCGACCTCTCTTTTCAGGAGTTTGTGGGGACTATTAAGAGAGATATACTCTATAGCTCATCGACATGAGACATCTCTTGGAGTTTACCATGCTAAACGACTTTAGCATCAAATGAATATATCGTTCCTTGGGTTAAGTCGAGCATCCTCTTAAATCTATCTATATAGATTTATATCCCCAATTAAGATACTCTTCCAAATCATTCATGGAGGAATGTTTGACAACTTTATCTTTCTTGATTGTAGCATTGGTATGTCATTCCTTATCCATAGTATATCAACATATAGTACTTAGGAATGTCACGATGCTCCAAATCGACCCTTTTGTACACACTAGGTTCATTCTTATTTTGATAAAATCAAACTCTTTTGATTGCCTCACCAAAACGAATGTTCCATATTTGAGAAACTTGCTTCAATCCATTTCTCGAAAGTGTCTACAACACTTACCTCATCGTGGGTAATCGGATCATCATCTTCTATGATGTGTACCTCATCATCATCATCTATGATGAATCCATACCTCCCGGATATCTTGATCTATTCAGATTTATGATTCAGTTGTGGTACAATAGAATTACATCTACTGAGTTCCTCTTATTTGACTTATAGTGTTTTGTGGTTCTTGAACTCTTTAAGATCTATTATTCTCCCACTAGCCCCTTCAATGATAAACACCTTTATCTTAAAAGGCAGGGTGTTTCGTCTTGTTTAGCGCGTATGCACATATATATATAAAATACGCGTCATATTAATTAACATGCGAAGCATGTTTGCATAATATATAATATATATAGTATAAGCATGCATATAGAATACTATATTCTACCCGGATTGATTATGGACTTTTATTCTAGTTTGGTTCTTTAGAGCCACCAAGTGAACCAAAAGGTCAAACCCTAAAGTGCAAGAAATAATATTTAAATATAACTATTACATTTAAACCCGGGCTCCATTACAAACGGATCTTCATGCGCTTCTTGTCACTTGATCTCCAATTCTTCAAAATAATTCTAACTATTCCTATTACAAAACTATTTAAAATAAATAGAAACCTTGATCAGCAGTTAAGGGGAAGTACATAGGAGAGAGATAGAATTTACATTAAGAAAAATTAGAGAAGACGAGGTACTCAGACCCCATTTAATAAAACCCATACATTCATGCATCCAACTAAAATAAAATCCAATCACATTGGTCAATAGTCCATAATCAATCCTATTTATTATCATACACATCATCATATGCATCAATAAATAACATTCATCTTATGAATAATAAACATTTAATATATATATTGATATCATTTAATAGGCAAATTTAGTTAGTATAAAATCTATTTTTGAATCAAAATAAACTCCTTTATTTTAATCCAAATTTAAATCAAAATAAAATTATTTTATTTTAATTTATCCAATTTTGAATAAAATAAACTATTTTATTTTAATCAAAATCTTTAATCAAAATAAACTCCTTTATTTTAATTAATTATGGAATCCAATTCCAAGTAAAAAAAATCCTTTATTAAAAAAAAACACGGATTCTCTTTCCTATTCACAAATAAACTCCTTTATTTTGAATAATATGAAATCTTATTTAATATCTAAATAAACTCCTTTATTTTAAGGAAATACAGGATTCTTTTTCCTATTCACAAATAAACTCCTTTATTTTGAATAATATGAAATCTTATTTCATATCTAAATAAACTCCTTTATTTAAGGAAATATGGAATCCAATTTCAACTCAATTAGTTATAATGGAATCCAATTCCAACTCTAATTAGTTAGCATGAAATTTAATTTTAAAATTAAAATAAACTTTTTATTTTAAGATTAAAATAAACTTTTTATTTTAAAATTAAAATAAACATTTTATTTTAATTATAAAATAATTAAAATATTATATATATATATATATTTAATAACCGTTCCTTGAAAAACCGAACAGATCCCTTTCGTGGGCCACGTAATTCATTGTTAATATATAAAAAACTTTCCTACTTTGATGAATCAAGCATTCACGTGGGAAAAAACTTGTTACCTATTTAAAGTGAACTAACATTTATATATATATATATATATATATATATAATTATATATATATATATAATATATCATTATTAACATTTTGTATGAAAACTTATTTCATGTTTAATAATGAGCTAGCCCAACGTGAATCATGACATCCTTATATATATAATATAATATATAAACCTTTGAACCACGTGAATTTTAGGAAAAAAAACGGCCTTTTTTTTTTATAATAAATTTTATACAATAAAATTATGCCCAATTAAATTATTTTAAACATATATCAATATATATATCAAATTAAAATAATTAATAATTTGCATAAAGGTTTGGCTCACGATACCATTTGTTGGGTTTGTAATATTCATGAACGCAATTAAATTGCTCAAAGTAAATGAAGCGTGTAAAATCGAGTTTAAAATTTTACAAACATATATGCGGATCACCCTTTATGCATAATTATTAATTAACGAAAAAGATGAATAAGAAACATACCTTGAAGATCCGAAGCTTCCTCAAGTACAAGTTCACCTCCAATCCTTTTCGCTCAACTTGAATCCACGGGTTTGGTTCCTTCCTTTGATCAACGTTAGCCACCCAAGTGTTTGGCCTCAGAGGTGATCCATGAGGAAGAAGAAGGATTTAAGAAGATGGGTGGTTGGCTAAACCCTAGTTTTTCTATCTCTATAGAAAAAGAGCGTACTCTCCAACCATTGGAATTACGTATATGTTGATATCTGATTTAAGACTCCTCTTATAAAGATATCAAGTAACCCTATTAAAATAAGGTATTATTTAATTAAACTCTTTTAATTAAATGGGCTCCCTAATCTTATTAGGGATAATTAATTAAACTCCTTTAATTAATTTTTCCTCCTAATCTTATTAGGAATAAATGAGAGTACTTATATTAAATTAATTCCTAAACTCTTTTAGAAATTAAAATAATAATAATAATTGTAATAATATTAATATGACTCCTCTTATTAATTTATATTTAATATTTCTAAAATATTAAATAATAATATTAAGCTATTTAATTTATTCTATCACCATAGATTAAATTAAATATACATAACATATTATTACGATTATGCCATTAACTTCTTAAATCATTATTCTTCCTTTTATGGTGTTACCCTTTAGGTTCTCCATATTAAATAGGTTGTGAATAAATCAATTAGAACAATTCAAATCTTATTTAAATAAATAAATAAAATATTTAATTTATTTAAATAAATAATATTTATTCTACAATAGGGATAAGCCTCCTAGCGATCAACGACTTTCCGGATAATATAGATTTCAACATTAATCATAAAAGAACCTTTGAGTAAATAGTTACTGCATAATTCAATCCTTCCATCATACAATGTCCCAATTAAATATAAAGACATGGAATTACTTTATCAAGTCTTATTTTATTTAATTATATGTATTTCGACTCTTAAATGCACAACTCCAAATAATGCAAATTAGAAACTCCTTTCTAATTTTATTCTGCCTTGGCCAAGGACTACTGGGTTGTCATTTATCGAATCACATAGGAATCCTCACATTATACCTCAAGAGTTATAATTTTCCCTCAAGAGTTATACTTTATGTAAATTATTAATTGTTTTAATTTAATATCTATATTGATATGTGTTTAGAATAATTTAATTGGGCATAATTTTATTGTATAAATTTTAAAAAAAATATAAAAAAAGGAGCCGAAATTATCCACGGAAATCATGGCTGTAACAAATAATGGTTGCACGGATTTCAAGGGATCAGGAGCTTCATGAATCAAAGTTACAGGATTTCTATTTGAAAGGATTACGTAATTATATATTATAATTATATATATAATAACGTGGCATTATATATATATATATATATATATATATTAAATGCTTATTTTAAAAATGCTTATTATAATTAATTCTTAATAATTTTATAATTAAAATAAAATTTTATTTTAATCTTAAAATAAAAGTTTGTTTTAATTTTAAAATTAAAAGTTTATTTTAATATTAAAATTAAATTTCATGCTAACTAATTAGAGTTGGAATTGGATTCCATGATAACTAATTAGAGTTGAAATTGAATTTCATCTTTCCTTAAATAAAGGAGTTTATTTAGATATGAAATAAGATTTCATATTATTCAAAATAAAGGAGTTGATTTGTGAATAGAAAAGTGAATCCATGTTTCCTTAAATAAAGGAGTTTATTTAGATATGAAATAAGATTTCATATTATTCAAAATAAAGGAGTTTATTTGTGAATGAAACGAAAAATAGTGTTTTCCTAAATAAAAGAGTTTATTTAAGATATGAAATAAGATTTCATATTACCCAAAATAAAGGAGTTTATTTTCACATGGAATTTGATTCCATAATTAATTAAAATAAAGGAGTTTATTTTGATTAAAATAAAATAGTTTATTTTATTCAAAATTGGATAAATTAAAATAAAATAGTTTTATTTTGATTTAAATTTGGATTAAAATAAAGGAGTTTATTTTAATTCAAAATTAGATTTTATCTTAACTAAAGTTGCCCATTAAATGATATCAATATATATATTAAATGTTTATTATTCATAAGATGAATGTTATTTATTGATGCATATGGTGATGTGTATGATAATAAATGGGATTGATTATGGACTATTGACGATGTGATTGGATTTTATTTTAGTTGGATGCGTGAATATATGGGTTTTATTAAATGGGGATTCTGCGTACCTCGTCTTCTCTAATTTTTCTTAATATAAATTCTATCTCCTCCTATGTACTTCCTCGATAGCGATCAAGGTTTCTATTTATTTTAAATAGTTTTGTAATAGGAATAGTTAGAATTAATTTTGAAGAATTGGAGATCAAGGGACGAAGAAGCGCATGAAGACGCGTTTGTAATGGAGCAGGGTTTAAATGTAATAGTTATATTTAAATATTATTTCTTGCACCCTAGGGTTTGACCTTTTGGTTCACTTGGTGGCTCTAGTGAACCAAACTAGAATAAAAGTCCATAATCAATCGAGGTAGAATATAGTATTCTATATGTGCATGCTTATACTATATATATTATATATTATGAAAACATGCTTCAGATGTTCATTAATATGACGATATTTTATATATATATATGTATGCTTGTTATTAAACAAGTTGAGACAAATTTATAACAAACCCCTCAATTTTTATATTAAGTCCTAAGCATTCAAAGATATTTGAAATATCGAACGTCGCCTTTCAGCATGATAAAATTAATAGAGTATTAAATATTTAATATGAGTTTGTTGTGTCACCACAAGGCAAGTATTAAGTATTTAAGATGTTAATTTATCACATTTGATGCTTATAAAGAAAATTGAACAATATTGTTTTGTTGTGTCACCACAAGGATGATATTTTTCTTTTTTGAATATATGGAGTGCTAGGTCGGACTTAACTTGGATAATTTTGATTCGGATGTGCCACCACTTGATCGAAATAATCTAAGAGGCAAAAAGAAAAGGAGTTGCATAGTTGATGTAATTGATAAAAGTTGTCTACTATTTATTTATATATAGTTTGTTGTGTCACCACAAGGCTATATACATTTGAAATGGGATCCTTATTCTCACTAGCAAATCTTTAATTAGATTTTTCTTAGAACTATATAAGTGAGGGTAATATAGTTTGATGAAAATAGTGGGAGATACCATTTTAAAACAAGACCTAAATTATTTTGGTAATTAATAAAAGAATGTATGTTAAAATGTTATTAAATACAAATTCATTTACAAAATTTTACAATGTTTAAATTACTATCACTGCGAAACATAGTTGATGTTAATTAACCAGACCGAATTACTCGGATTGGTTAAGGAATTTGAGAATAGTTCTCATGGCTGAAAAGCTATCTTATGTCCTTAATACGCCTATCCCTGCAATGGTTGCAGACAATGCCTCTGAGGAAGAGATTGCTACTTTTAGAAAGTGGCAAGATTACCTCGGTTGGCTCAATCGCATCATGCTCGCATCCATGAGTAACGAGCTTCAGCTACACAAGATGAAACTATGGATGCTCCTACTATATTCCCGCACATCAGTAGTTGATGGTGAGGAAAGTAGGACCGATAGATATCGGATATCTAAGGAGCTCTTAGATCTAGAATGGCCGATGGCAGCCTTATAAGATGGATAAAAGTTCTTAACATAATGAATTTGATTGATTAATTAGGATAATTTGGTTTTGTCATGGATGGAGAGTTGAGCCAAGATTTGATCTTGCACTCATTCCGGACTCCTTTCACAATTGTTGTGAATTTTTCATATGAACAAGCTAGATATCGACTTCAACATTTGATTTATAACTATGTTGAAAAATGTTGAGAGTCACTTTCGACCAAGAAAGATCAAGTCTTCTACGGTAGGGCCAAAAGGATCTTCCCAAAAAGAAGAATGATTCAAAGAAGGTAAATGAGAAAGGCGTAAACAAAGGATAATAAGAACAAAAGCTGATATGGATAGTGTGGCGCCCCAAAATAGGTATACATCACCCATTCGAGGTTGTCAATACATGTGCATGCGTAAACAACTACAACTTTATTATTACAACAAGAAAGCTGTGAGTTTAAATACAAATATTATCTTCTAGACAATATTTATACTCACATAAATTCTCATCACATTTATTGATACATTATTTTACAAAAATGGTGAGGGACTACTAAACAATCCTTTCTAAAACCTTCATTCCATACCCCAGGCTGCCGTCTTTCTTATATTCTCGCCTCACGAGAAGAATGGAACAAAAAGGAAAAAGGTGAGCTCAACTAGCTCGTTAAAGAATATTATGACTAAGATAATATACAACAAATTATCGTTAGTCTCAACAGGAAAAATTTAATAGAATACAATAGACAACAAATTTTCAATCAATATTCGCACGGAAATAATAATTCATTAGAAGAGTTAAGTAGAGAATGCAAACTACTATCTCTATGTATGAATTTAAAAGTTCATCGTCTATCTTTTATCCCCGTAACAACAATCAATATACATCTGGAATTAAATATTCATCTTTTTGCACTACAGCCAAAGATATTCATCGACCGTCATGTTCATTTAAACACTGCTCATCTTTGCACTACAAAGCCAAAGATATTAATCGGGCCTATCATGTTCATCTCAACACACTGCTCATCTTTGCACTATGAGGCCAAAGATATTCTTCAAATCATTCATCTTTGCATCTCTGTGCCAAAGATATTCAATAATATCATCATTTAAAATGAGGATGATGAAAATATTTTTAAAGAACAATCCAAAGGAAACAAAATGACAAGGATTAAGGATTAAGGATTCAGTACTTTGTTTTATCCATGTCCAACAATACCCAAAAATAATCATAGTGGTGTAAAATTTAAGAATGATCAAAACATGGATACAATCAAAGCTAGTATCCAAAATAGATGTTTTGACAAAAGAAGAATTTTATTTTTTTGGTGAATAGTCATGAGTACGTGAATAGTGCCGTGATATCGTGAATAGTAGTCAATATAACGTGAATAGTACCGTATACATGAATAGTAAATCGACACCAAAAGATAGAAATTCCACAAAAACATCATCACGCTTCATGAATAGTACTCGTGAATAAGAATCGTGAATAGTAACTCATGAATAGTAACTCGTGAATAGTAACTCATGAATAGTAAACCAGAGCATGAAAAAGTTCCAAATTTGATAAAACTTCGGATCAACATTTCAACATAATGATATTGAAGAAATAATATCATTACTTAAAAAAAAATAATATCCCTTACCTCAAAGAATCAAGATTTGGAAGGAAAGGCTCAAGTGATGCCGAATGAAACTTATAATTGAACAAAGACTCTCAAAGTATCTAAATACTCACAAAAATACAATAATATAGAGAGAGAAAGAGAGAAAACTTTGTTTCGGTGTGATTTTCAATTCTAACCTAGCCCTCTATTTATAGAAAATGTTAGCCGTACCAAAGCATACTTGATTGCTACGATGGCTTTACACTCGCCACTATTGCCACCCACCACATTTGAAATAAAATTCAGCACATTTCTTCACCAACCACAAGTGGGGCCCACTCAATTCTAGAATTTTCCACCAAAATCAATTATAACCTAATTTCCAATCTGCATACCTCTTAAAAATTCATAACAAATCATTCGTGCATTTTTTAACGGTTCAAAATTTGTGGACATATACTCAACTTATGTATGTATAACATACCCAAAATTACCACAATCCAGCGGTGCGGATTAAAATTATAATCCTTAATATATCTCAAACC